>JANAVB010044218.1:20614050-20726667 GCA_029216955.1 Iris pallida
AAAACCCAAGACTCTTTCTTGGGGGGTGTTTGGGATTTACAATCAATGGCATCTCCAAACAGAAAAGCTAGTTTTGCGAAATTTTGTCCGTCTAGTGAATTCAACAACTCCCCATTTATTATGGATAGCAACAATCTATCCCCTTGAGCTGCTATCAACTGTGCCCTCTCTGCCGGATACTCGGGGTTCGACTGGGGAAATTGGACATGAGATAAATCTTCCAAATAGTTCGAACCTACCATACCAACTGATGATCCGAAAACTTCAGCGAGGGGGTGGACTTGCAGATCCACTGGTCAAAATAACAAAAGAAGATCAAGTTAGTTCGAAGTTTTTTTCTCGACAAAAACCTCTCAGAAAAGATTGATTAACTTCACGTACCATACAGTGATATGAGCGTAAATTTTACGCTGGCATGTACGAACATGAGCGTAGTTAAGTTTTACGCTAGCATATTGGCTGAGAGCACAAGAACAGATTTACGCAGACACGTGTAACGTGGGCGTACTCTTGCTAAACTTTACGCTAACACGTACAACGTGGGCGTACAATATTATTTCAACTTTACGCTAACACGTACAACGTGGGCGTACAATATTATTTCAACTTTACGCTAACATGTACAGTGGGCGTAAAGAGCTGAAAAATTGGTTTATCTTCTTCTTCCCCCGACGGATTTATTTTCTGAAGGTTAGGGTTTTTACCTATGATGGGTGGAGCCACGGCCGAGTTAGGGTTTCGTTGTGGTGATGACGACTGAATAGAAGTCCTCACATGGTCAGTCGACGAGGAATCAATGGCTGGTTTCTTCCCCTTGCTGCCGGCGGCGGATGATTTCTTAGGAGCCATCAGATCAGAGTTTCGAAGAAAGAAAAGGTAAAGAGGTTCGAGAGGATAAGTAAAAGTGTTTTCTCTCTCCAAAAAGGTCTATTTATAGAGAGATTCAAATCCGACTGTTGGCTATCCCTATGTTTACGCTGACTGTTGGATATCCCCGCTCTTACGCGGTCGATTGTTGCGTATCCCGAATTTTGCGCTCAGCAAATCTCAACTTTTACGCTTCTGTTCAAAGTATTTCAAATTTTGGGACATTTGAAAACTTTGAAGGGGGTCTTGTAGGAGCGTAAAAAGTGTTTCAATGAGGGAGTCATCTCAGTCATAAGTGGCCCGCTTTACGTCTAACAGAGCAGGGAATTTCTTTACGCCCAAGACAAGGCTAATTGTGTTACGCCTAAGCAGATTGATCTTTTTACGCTTGGGTCTACACCGGTGATTTTACGCCAAGGACTGAAGCAGCCTCTTTCACGCTGGACAAAAGCCATCAAATCTCGCATTTAAAGCTGACCTTGACATGAAGATATCAATGATGGCATTTACCACATAATTCAATGGAATTTGTCTCGTACAAAGACCATTGTTGCCGTTTATAGAGATCGAGCTACTTTACGCTCACTGAATGGTTTCTTTTACGCACGGGGTTTTACATGAGTCTTTACGCTCTAAAAAACAATGTGTGCGTGAAGTCTATTTGAGCCATTTTACGCTCAAGGTTATTCGATAACCGCTTTACGCTGGAAACCCATGACAGAGCTAGTTTACGCTCATCTTTTTACGCCCGATTCGTTCTGGCCAGTCTGGAACGTGGTGTGCCTACGTGGTCTTCATGCCACCTATTTCGAAGAATGTGTGTACATGTATCCTATTCTTACTGAAATGATGGGACACGTGTCAGCACATACAGAGGATGATTCTGATTGTGGAGGGCAGTTGTTAGCGTAAAGACAGATGTTGATACTCTTTTACGCACGAAAGTCCCAGTCTATAAATAGACTCATTTTTCTCATACAACAGGACACACAGAGAGAGAGAGAGAGACAGGAGAGAATACAGAGATCAGAGCTTCAAGATTTTGATCCTCTAGAGCATTCTTCTTCAACTTTTCTTCCAGAACAAAGTGAAGCAAAGCAGGAAAGCATTCGGCCTCGCCATCAGTGCCCAAGTGCGTCGATACCTTTCTGGTGCATTAGTTCTTCCAAATTGTTCTACTTCAAGCAGTGATCTTCATCATCATCATATGGTCCAAGGAACAAAGTGATCGTTTACGAATCAGACTTCCATAGCAATACTTTCCCAGAATCAAATTAGTACTCCCTGTACTTTTCTTTTTTTTCTTGTTTTTGTTTTCAAAAGCCAATTCCTCCAAGGCATTTTGTTAATCGAAACAATACCTACGTAATTGAGATACATGAAACACGTCATGCACCTCTCGTAACGAAGACGGGAGGGATAAACGATAAGCAACATCGCCTATTCGATCAAGGATAACAAATGGGCCCACGTACCGCGGACTCAATTTCCCGCGAACGCCAAATCTAATGACCCCACGAGTAGGTGAGATCCGCAAGAATACGTGGTCCCCAACAGAGAACTCTAACGGCCTACGATGTTGGTCCGCCCAATGACGATGCCGGTCCTGTCACGACCCGCTCCCGAATAATCGGATACGAGTCGGACACGCCCAACCTTCGTCGATGGACACGACGAAGTAAGCTGTACAATTCTAAGGAAAACTCCAAGATACAAGAAAATATAAACCATCACAGCTGCTATACACGTTCCCATAATCACCACAATCCATAAGTTATTTATACAATATCATCCGGAGACAAATCCGGTAACATGAATAAAATTTATACAAACCTGAAATCCTCAATACAAACATAATAAAATCCTCTAAAATAAATCTAAGAAAAGACCTAACAATAACTCTGAAATTCTAAGTCCATCCTGAGGTACAACTCTATCATGGCTTCGGGCTCTGGCCCATGAAGGAGGTACAATACCATCAAGTAAACCTGCAACGATCCTATCAGAAAAAGAGCAAAGTACAACCCCGACAAGAAGCTCTAAACAATGTAAACTGAAGTGCATGAAAAGAATCACGATATGAACTATGAAACAAGACAGGAATATGAAACTGTGGTACAGGAATAACAATGAAACTATGGTACAAGAATAACAATGAAACTGTGGTACCAGATCCAGAAATAATAAACTATGCTATCAGTGTAACATGCAAGTGAAATAACTATCAGAGTATGTGACCGGCTGGGTAAACAATGAACAGTGAACAGTGAACAGTGAAAAATGGTACGGCTTAGAGTCCCACGTGCACGATGTGAGACCTAAGCTATTAGTCAATGCCTAACTAAAATAGGATTGGTCACATATCTGTAGTATTTCCCCACCCTAATGTACAAGTAAGAACAATGAACTATGAACGATGAACAATGAACGATGAACGATGAACAGTGAACAATGAACAATGAACAATCGTGTGTACAATGTGTCAACATGAGAACATGAAGCAAGACAGAAAATACAGAGTAAAGAGTTCGAGCCGGTGTACTTGCCTAATTTTGGTTGCAAAAGAGTAGTAGTGCTCGAATATGAAAGACCACCTGGTATTTACAATTTGTTAGAGTTTAACAATGATCATTTAGCTCAAAATAGTCAATCTAACCAACTATTTCAATATATATAACTAACTAGTCATTTATACTAATAATTATTAGAAAAAGGTTTTTATAGCAAAATAGGCTATATACCTTAGCAATACTACAAATTATTGAGAGGTTACCCTAATAACTGATTTATCAAAGTAAAGTTTAGAAACTATTTATTTGGAAATAATTGCTAGGTAAGGTATTAGCTAAATATTTGCAAGAGTAATATATATATATATATAATTAGATTGGCAATCTCTCTAATTTTATTTGTTATGAAATCATTTATCAGGAATTATGCTCAATACTAGCAAATATAAAGTAGCTAAACAATGAGGAACATTGGTAGATATTTTAGAGTAAAAACATTTTTCAAAATATAACTATCAAAATATTACTAATATAAACCTTTATTAAATTAATCCTCAACTTCTAGCAATGGCCTCAGACCCATTAAACCTCATAGACTATTCCTAGTTAGCCCAAATCTTAACATGAATCCATTGTAGCTTTTGACTAATAATTGAAATGTTTCTAACTCATTAAAGGATCTTCCTAAATCATAAGGTTATAATAGTCACAATTTATTCCCAATCATCAGATTTAATACCAGAGCCTAGAGTTCAGCCTTCCTACTCTCAGTCTACTCAACAATAGTATCACTGCTGTTAAATAAAATCTTACTTAACAGTCCAAAACACACATATATGTACAAACTTCCTCCTCTCTATTTCTATTAATATTGTAGCCCAAAGTCGGCCCACAAGTTTAACAGAAAACTAACGTATAACCTATCTCCCTTTACCATTTCTGAACCCACCCGTTCTTCTACCAAGAGCTATAGCCAAACACAATTTTAAAAGTCAAGATACGCTATAACCCAAGGAACCCAAGGTCAGCCCAATATTGGCCCACATACTTGAAGCCTAGCCCAGTCATTTACAATATTATTCCTCTCATGCTCTAAAAGCTCCATGTCAAGTCCAGTTTGCTGGACTTGACTCACCTGTATTTGCCTTCCACTGTACCCACCATTCCAACCCAGCTATTATTCAAACCCAAGCCTAATCTTCAACAAAATTATTACTACAACCAAGCCCAGCAGCAGAATGTAAAAGAACAAATGATTCAAAAATCCTGTAGAACAAACACAGATCCCGCCCCTTGCTCAGTTCAATCTCAAGGACTTAAATATACAGAAGCCAAAATATATACAATTAAATCAAGGGAAAAACCAATCTACTCTCAAGTCCCAGTCCAACACAATCCCGGAAATTTGTACAACCAAATCGAATCCGGTTTTAAAATAGAGAGAAAATATAAAAACAACTATTTAACAAAATCAAACTAACTTATGGAAATCAAATAGAAAACTTGCCCCTTAATTAACGCATTCCTGCAGAACAAAGCTCTTAACACCAAGGTGGAACAATCGGGACACGAGTCTAATACTGGTACACACTCAAGGATTGGACACGAACCCAGCTTCTGGACACCAGCAAACCAAACTTCTCATGTATCTCGACCACAATCCCTAGCCCAAAACTTCCCATTAATCCCAGCTACGAAACAATATTTAAGTAGAATATAGTGTTACCTGAGTGTAAGGCTCGATCTGGAATGAAAACGTAATCTCGAGAATTCGGACACGGCTCTTCGTGTCCAGCTGCAACCTCGAGCATTCGTCGAACGGACCCAGAGCAGAAACAAGGAAGAATTTCTCAGTGCCAGAACGTAATAAGTTCTATCAAAATTTGTGAAGAACTCTAGAAATCAAGAAGACAATTGATTCGATACTTACGATTTGAGAATGCTCGAATCCAACCAATTGATCACAAAAATTGATTCTGCTAGACCAATATCCTCACTGTCCAGTACTGGATCACTCAATTTCAACACAGGGAAATGAGGTGTTCTTGATTCGATTACGGAGCCCAACCGATTCGATCAAATTCGACAGCGGATTGCTAAGGAGAATCCGATCGATTCGGCTAGGAAGAGGATGATCGAGGCGAGAGAAGGAACAGTCGTCGGGGATGAGTGTCACTGGAAGTTGATCGGACTTGATGCCAGACAGCAGACTTCGCTCGTCGAGGAAGGACTTGGGCTGCAATCGATGGTACTCGTCAGTCGCCGCTCACCGCGAGGGGGACCCCACCGCCATGACCGATCGTCGGAGAGGACAGCGTCTAGGCGTCGCTGCCGGAGAATGAAGCAGATCGGTCGCCGTCGCCGTCGGAGGAAGCCACGCCATCGCCAGGGATGTCGACGGAAACCCGAGATCCACCGCTCGGAGAGGAATAACGTCGCCCTCGGAGAAGAGGCCGCGCGCTACCGGAGTGAGGAGCCCCGCCATGGCCGCCGGCTCCGCCACGAAATTAGGGTTAGATTTGAGGGAAAAAGGAAATTTGGGGGAGGAGGGATTTCGAGAGCCTCTGCTCTCCGAAAACTCAACCAGAGAGTTTTGTGAGGAGGAGAGAGAGAGAGTTAAGGAAATAAATTAGAGAAGAATAGAATTTTTACAGAAAAACCCAAATAAATGGAATATTTTCATCTAGGCCCTTCTACCCAATGAAAATATTCACAGAAATCCCTCTCTTTTACAAATTACAAAAAAAACCAAAAATTCAGTTAGAAAATTTACTATAAGTTGTTATGGGTTGTTACAAATGGAGGGAAACTAAATTTTAAAACCAAATTCAAATTGCTCTAAATTAATATCCATTTAAAAAAATTGTATTATAAAAATAGGTGAATCAATTAAATATTCTTATAAACAAACCATAAAATAAAATATGGCTAAATTATAAAATCCCAGAAAAATACAAAATTTTAAAATTCGGAAAAGCGGGGTTACAAATCTACCCCCCTTACAAAAATTTCGTCCTCGAAATTTCAAACAACACAATAAACACTATTAAGATTGACCAAATACGAAAACTTGAAAATAATTAAAATTGGCTTAAACATAGGTCGGTACAACTAGAAAAATCACGATTTCTATAAATGATCAAAGTTAAAAAAAATCGAAGCAAGATAAATCCTAAATATGAGAAAAATTTAAAATTTAGGCATGTTAAAAATAGTACCAAATTGACATAGTCATAAAATTATGACCTAAATTCAATAAAATCATTTAAACTAACACGACTATGACTATAATTCAACTTAATTAAACACGATTTAGTAAAACATTGTCAAAATTCTTTAAACTTGATAAATACTAAAATACGCTAAATACAGAAATGGTACAACTATGAACAAGAAATTTTGAAAAAAAAATTAAAATAGGGAACCATTAACAAAATTTGTGCAAAAAATAAAAAAATAAAAAAAATAAAACCACACCAGGAAAGAGATTGGACTAACGGATATTAAAGAAGGTCCTGATAAATTTCTAAGATAAATCAAGAGAAAATGAAATCAATTGCAGAGATTCCTATAAAATCAATATCAAGGTAAATTTGATAAAATTGTCAATGGCGATAAAAGATCAAACATGGTATATAACACGGACATAGTCTCAATAGTATCCGAAAACTATACATATTCGAAATCACTTTACCTAGAGTTCCTGCCTCGCCAGTGTAGTGTACATCTGACTGCAATGAACCTTCGACTCAATGACTTCAAATAATGATAAATTACCGAATATTTCTATCAACTTTATCCATATTATCAGAACAACTTAAGAGATCAAAATTTTATGATTTTTAGGACATAGCTTTAATAATATCCGAGAACCTATGAATACCCGAAATTATTTTGACTTAGAGCTCCTGCCTCGCCAGTGCGCAACTGGCTGCTGTGAACTCGCGGTCTCCGTAATCCAGATAAATGACTGCAGTACGCATCTGCCACGCCATAGTAGGTTGTCGAGTACTCTTTCAACTTTGTCCATAAAAAAAAATTAAAGGAGTTTATGAGAATTCAAATAAGTTCAAAAAGTCATAATCATAATGAAAAATAATGTAAGTGTCTGCTTTTTAGAAAACCATAAATTTTATATGAAACAACAGTAAGATAAAGTGACTACAAAACAAATCTTAATAGGAAATAATATCTTGAATTGAAAACAAAGTCTTGAATAACAATAAGGAAATTTTAGAAAAATCACATGTGTTAAGAGAAATCTAAAGACGGATCAAATATTAGTAATCAAATAATTATACTAGTAAAAATGTATATCTGAGATAACTGCAGAAATCTCAAGTGCAAGAAAATTGATAATCTCGGTGTTGCGTGTCTAAATCACCCTGCAAAACAGAAAATCGATTAGATGGACCTAACTAGCAAACTTAGTAAAACTATTCCCATAACTGTTTCCCACGGATCCTAAGTTGTGATGAGTTTTCCTTAGTCTAACAGGTTCCCCAACAGCACTTTATAGCCTAAGTGCCATTAGGACAGACCTGCATGGGCCACCACTAAAAATATGTCACGACCCGCTCCCGAATAATCGGATACGAGTCGGACACGCCCAGCCTTCGTCGATGGACACGACGAAGTAAGCTGTACAATTCTAAGGAAAATTACAAGATACAAGAAAATATAAACCATCACAGCTGCTATACACGTTCCCATAATCACCACAATCCATAAGTTATTTATACAATATCATCCGGAGACAAATCCGGTAACATGAATAAAATTTATACAAACCTGAAATCCTCAATACAAACATAATAAAATCCTCTAAAATAAATTTAAGAAAAGACCTAACAATAACTCTGAAATTCTAAGTCCATCCTGAGGTACAACTCTATCATGGCTTCGGGCTCTGGCCCATGAAGGAGGTACAACACCATCAAGTAAACCTACAACGATCCTGTCAGAAAAAGAGCAAAGTACAACCCCGACAAGAAGCTCTAAACAATGTAAACTGAAGTGCATGAAAAGAATCACGATATGAACTATGAAACAAGACAGGAATATGAAACTGTGGTACAGGAATAACAATGAAACTATGGTACAGGAATAACAATGAAACTATGGTACCAGATCCAGAAATAATGAACTATGCTATCAGTGTAACATGCAAGTGAAATAACTATCAGAGTATATGACCGGCTGGGTAAACAATAAACAGTGAACAGTGAACAGTAAAAAATGGTACGGCTTAGAGTCCCACGTACACGATGTGAGACCTAAGCTATTAGTCAATGCCTAACTAAAATAGGATTGGTCACATATCTGTAGTATTTCCCCACCCCAATGTATAAGTAAGAACAATGAACTATGAACGATGAACAATGAACGATGAACGATGAACAGTGAACAATGAACAATGAACAATCGTGTATACAACGTGTCAACATGAGAACATGAAGCAAGACAGAAAATACAGAGTAAAGAGTTCGAGCCGGTGTACTTGCCTGATTTTGGTTGCAAAAGAGTAGTAGTGCTCGAATATGAAAGACCACCTGGTATTTACAATTTGTTAGAGTTTAACAATGATCATTTAGCTCAAAATAGTCAATCTAACCAACTATTTCAATATATATAACTAACTAGTCATTTATACTAATAATTATTAGAAAAAGGTTTTTATAGCAAAATATGCTATATACCTTAGCAATACTACAAATTATTGAGAGGTTACCCTAATAACTGATTTATCAAAGTAAAGTTTAGAAACTATTTATTTGGAAATAATTGCTAGGTAAGGTATTAGCTAAATATTTGCAAGAGTAATATATATATATAATTAGATTGGCAATCTCTCTAATTTTATTTGTTATGAAATCATTTATCAGGAATTATGCTCAATACTAGCAAATATAAAGTAGCTAAACAATGAGGAACATTGGTAGATATTTTAGAGTAAAAACATTTTTCAAAATATAACTATCAAAATATTACTAATATAAACCTTTATTAAATTAATCCTCAACTTCTAGCAATGGCCTCAGACCCATTAAACCTCATAGACTATTCCTAGTTAGCCCAAATCTTAACATGAATCCATTGTAGCTTTTGACTAATAATTGAAATGTTTCTAACTCATTAAAGGATCTTCCTAAATCATAAGGTTATAATAGTCACAATTTATTCCCAATCATCAGATTTAATACCATAGCCTAGAGTTTAGCCTTCCTACTCTCAGTCTACTCAACAATAGTATCACTGCTGTTAAATAAAATCTTACTTAACAGTCCAAAACACACATATATGTACAAACTTCCTCCTCTCTATTTCTATTAATATTGTAGCCCAAAGTCGGCCCACAAGTTTAACAGAAAACTAACGTATAACCTATCTCCTTTTACCATTTCCGAACCCACCAGTTCTTCTACCAAGAGCTATAGCCAAACACAATTTTAAAAGTCAAGATACGCTATAACCCAAGGAACCCAAGGTCAGCCCAATATTGGCCCACATACTTGAAGCCTAGCCCAGTCATTTACAATATTATTCCTCTCATGCTCTAAAAGCTCCATGTCAAGTCCAGTTTGTTGGACTTGACTCACCTGTATTTGCCTTCCACTGTACCCACCATTCCAACCCAGCTATTATTCAAACCCAAGCCTAATCTTCAACAAAATTATTACTACAACCAAGCCCAGCAGCAGAATGTAAAAGAACAAATGATTCAAAAATCCTGCAGAACAAACACAGATCCCGCCCCTTGCTCAGTTCAATCTCAAGGACTTAAATATACAGAAGCCAAAATATATACAATTAAATCAAGGGAAAAACCAATCTACTCTCAAGTCCCAGTCCAACACAATCCCAGAAATTTGTACAACCAAATCGAATCCGGTTTTAAAATAGAGAGAAAATATAAAAACAACTATTTAACAAAATCAAACTAACTTATGGAAATCAAATAGAAAACTTGCCCCTTAATTAACGCATTCCTGCAGAACAAAGCTCTTAACACCAAGGTGGAACAATCGGGACACGAGTCTAATACTGGTACACACTCAAGGATTGGACACGAACCCAGCTTCCGGACACCAGCAAACCAAACTTCTCATGTATCTCGACCACAATCCCTAGCCCAAAACTTCCCATTAATCCCAGCTACGAAACAATATTTAAGTAGAATATAGTGTTACCTGAGTGTAAGGCTCGATCTGGAATGAAAACGTAATCTCGAGAATTCGGACACGGCTCTTCGTGTCCAGCTGCAACCTCGAGCATTCGTCGAACGGACCCAGAGCAGAAACAAGGAAGAATTTCTCAGTGCCAGAACGTAATAAGTTCTATCAAAATTTGTGAAGAACTCTAGAAATCAAGAAGACAATTGATTCGATACTTACGATTTGAGAATGCTCGAATCCAACCAATTGATCACAAAAATTGATTCTGCTAGACCAATATCCTCACTGTCCAGTGGTGGATCACTCGATTTCAACACAGGGAAATAAGGTGTTCTTGATTCGATTACGGAGCCCAACCGATTCGATCAAATTCGACAGCGGATTTCTAAGGAGAATCCAATCGATTCGGCTAGGAAGAGGATGATCGAGGCGAGAGAAGGAACAGTCGTCGGGGATGAGTGTCACTGAAAGTTGATCGGACTTGATGCCAGACAGCAGACTTCGCTCGTCGAGGAAGGACTTGGGCTGCAATCGATGGTACTCGTCAGTCGCCGCTGACCGCGAGGGGGACCCCACCGCCATGACCGATCGTCGGAGAGGACAGCTTCTAGGCGTCGCTGCCGGAGAATGAAGCAGATCGGTCGCCGTCGCCGTCGGAGGAAGCCACGCCATCGCCAGGGATGTCGACAGAAACCCGAGATCCACCGCTCGGAGAGGAATAACGTCGCCGTCGGAGAAGAGGCCGCGCGCTACCGGAGTGAGGAGCCCCGCCATGGCCGCCAGCTCCGCCACAAAATTAGGGTTAGATTTGAGGGGAAAAGGAAATTTGGGGGAGGAGGGATTTCGAGAGCCTCTGCTCTCGGAAAACTCAACCAGAGAGTTTTGTGAGGAGGAGAGAGAGAGAGTTATGGAAATAAATTAGAGAAGAATAGAATTTTTACAGAAAAACCCAAATAAATGGAATATTTTTATCTAGGCCCTTTCTCCCAATGAAAATATTCACAGAAATCCCTCTCTTTTACAAATTACAAAAAAAAAACCAAAAATTTAGTTAGAAAATTTACTATAAGTTGTTATGGGTTGTTACAAATAGAGGGAAACTAAATTTTGAAACCAAATTCAAATTGCTCTAAATTAATATCCATTTAAAAAAATTGTATTATAAAAATAGGTGAATCAATTAAATATTCTTATAAACAAACCATAAAATAAAATATGGCTAAATTATAAAATGCTAGAAAAATACAAAATTTTAAAATTCGGAAAAGCGGGGTTACAGGTCCTGCGCAATTCGAAGTCGCTCTCTAATTCCCTTAACCACTTCAACCGTCTGAACAATCATTTTTGGGCCTAACTTCCTCTCTCCGATATCATCCCATGCAAGCGGCGACCTGCACTTCTTACCATATAGTGCTTCAAATGGTGCCATCTGGATACTGGCTTGATAACTATTGTTGTATGAGAACTCGACTAAGTGCATGTGACTCTCCCAAGACCCTCCAAAATCTAGAGTGCAAGCTCGCAACATGTCTTCTAAAGTCTGAATCGTTCTTTCTGATTGCCCATCCGTCTGTGGATGGTAAGCCGTGCTAAACCTTAACTTGGTACCCAGACTATGATGTAAGCTCTTCCAAAAATATGATGTAAAGCAGGTATCTCGATCCGACACAATACTGACGGAGACTCCATGCTGCCTGACTATCTGTTGTATATACAATTCTGCCAACTTTTCTGTAGATTGCCCTACTCTGAAAGGAAGAAAGTGTGCTACCTTCGTAAGTCGGTCCACTATTACCCAAATAGTGTCCTTACCACTTGGTGATCTCGATAAACCGGTCACAAAGTCCATTGTAATATGCTCCCATTTCCATTCCGGAATAGGAAGCGGTTGTAATAACCCAGCTGGCCTCTGCTGTTCTGCCTTCACTTGCTGACATACCAAGCAACGAAAAACAAATCTAGCTATCTCCCTCTTCATCCCGTTCCACCAGAAATGCTGCTTGATATCTTGGTACATCTTGGTCCCTCCAGGATGAATAGAATACTGAGAACTGTGAGCTTCTGCCATAACCTCCTGTCTGATATCTCCACTAGGCACACATAGACGTAATCCAAACCTAAGTGTACCATCTTCATGAATTCTCATCTCCTTCCTGAGTCCTGACTTACATTCTGCCCTAAACTTCTGAATCCTTGGGTCTTGTGCCTGAGCTGCCTTGATCCTGCCTACCAAGTCGGATTGAACTTGCAGACTTGTTAGAACTCCTACATCACTAGGAAGTATAACTTCGATGCCCATCTCCTGAAGGTCTTCTAAGATATGCCTCTGCGTTGTCAACATAAATGTGCCGCCTCTCCTGCTGAGAGCGTCTGCTATTATATTAGCCTTGCCTGGATAATACTGAAGCTCCACGTCATAATCCTTAATCAACTCCAACCATCTTTTCTGCTTCATGTTCAGCTCCTTCTAAGTAAAGATGTACTTCAGACTTTTATGATCTGTGTACATCTCCACTCGGTCACCATATAAGTAATGCCTCCATAGCTTCAGAGCAAACACTACTGCCGCTAACTCCAAATCATGAGTTGGGTAATTCTTCTCGTGGTCCCGAAGCTGCCTAGAAGCATATGCTATCACCTTCCCATGTTGCATAAGGACACATCCAAGTCCTTTACCTGACGCATCACAATATACTGTAAAGCCTCCGGGTCCAACTGGCAATGTAAGAATAGGTGCTGTTATCAACTTCTGCTTCAAAGTCTCGAATGATGCCTGACATTCTGCCGACCAAATGAATGGTACATCCTTTCGGGTCAAGTGGGTCATGGGTGCTGAAAGCCTCGCAAAGTCTGACATAAACCTTCTGTAATATCCTGCTAATCCCAAGAAACTCCGCATATCTGCTACGATCTTGGGTACTGGCCAACTCTCTACTGCTTCTATCTTCTTGGGATCTACTGCTACTCCAGCTCCTGATATGATGTGACCCAAAAATGAAATGTGATCCGCCCAAAACTCACACTTACTGAGCTTGGCATACAACTGGTTCTCTCTCAGAACCTGCAACACTTTTCTGAGGTGGTCTTCATGCTCCTCTTCACTAGCAGAGTATACGAGAATATCGTCAAGAAATACAATGACAAACTGGTCTAAGTATGGCATAAAGATGCGATTCATCAAATCCATGAATATTGCTGGAGTATTGGTCAAACCAAACGGTATTACTAAGAATTCGTAATACCCATACTTCGACCTGAATGCTGTCTTGGGAATATCTTTCTTCCGAACCCTCACCTGATGGTACCCTGAACGAAGATCTATCTTGGAGAAAACTCTAGCTTTGCTCAACTGATCAAATAAGTCATCGATCCTGGGTAATGGGTACTTGTTCTTCACTGTTATCGCGTTAAGCTTCCTGTAGTCAATGCACAATCTGGATAACCCATCCTTCTTCTCCACAAGTATCACGGGTGCTGCCCATGGTGATACGCTAGCTTGGATAAACTTCTTCTCCTTCAGTTCCTCTATATGCTGATATACCTTGGCCTGTTCCGAATCCGCCATTCTGTAAACTCGATCCGATATCGGTTTAGTTCCTGGTGCCAATTCTATGCTGAACTCAATATCTCTACCCGGTGGTAGACCTGGAAGTTCTTCAGGAAACACGTCTAGAAATTCTTCAACTACCTTCGGAATCTGAACTTCTTCCATTGCCGCTATTACTCCCTGCTCTTGCTGAGTTGCCTCTGATCTGACTAAAGTGAACCGCTTCATGCCTGGAATATCAAAAGATACACTCCCTCTATGACAATCTATTGTCGCATGACTGTCTTTCAGCCAGTCCATGCCTAAGATAACGTCGAAATTTCCAACAGAAAATTCTATCAACCGGACGGATAAGAAATGCCCGCAAACTACAACGCTACATGCTAAAATAACTCTACTAACTCCTACGAGCCCATTACCAGTGAGTATATTCAACCTCTCTGGCAATGCCTCGAACTACATTCCTAGTCGTGTCGTAAATTGTGCAGATATAAATGAATGGGATGCTCCCGAATCAAACAATGCTACTACAGGATATGAGGCGATGAGGATGTTACCTGCCATAATATCTCCCGATGCCAATGCCTCCTCCAAGGACAGAGTGAATGCTTGCCCTCGACCTCCTTGCTGGTTTCCACGCTGCGGCCTAGCCTGGTGCTGCTGCTGGCCCCTTCCTTGATGATGCTGGGATGGTCTATGCTGGTGTTGCTGCATCGGCGGTCCCTGCTGCCGAAACATCTGAGCCTGCGGATGCTGTGCCAACGGCCTTACTGCCACTGCTGGTCCTCGATACTGGCCTGTCCCTGGTGCTGGCAGAGCAAGAAACTGCTGTCCTGGTCCTTCTGACCTCGAATTCATAGGACATGTGATAATCCGATGGTCTGGATTTCCACATATCAGACACAGTCCATTCAATGTCCGACACACATCTCTAGTGTGCCCCATCTTTCTACAATAAGTACAGCCCGCCGGAGGTTGCTGGTTCTTCCTCTGTTGCTGTTGCTGCTGCCTGGGTGGTGGTGCTGGTCCTCGTATCGCCACATCGTGGATACGAATGCCAGTAGATGGTGCTGTTGTTCGGGGCGCTGTTCCCTCTCCTCCTTCAATCTGACTGTGGGACCTCTTCTGACCCCCAGTTCTTATTACAAGCCTCTGAATGGTGATCTCATGCCTTCGAGTTGCCGTCAATACTTCGTCGAAAGTCTGATAATTGTGCCCCTCTATCAATTGCAAGAGTTCAATATGAAACCCTTGCTGAAACCTCATGGCCCTCTGGCTCTCTGTTGCTACCATCTATGGGGCGAATCTACTCAATCTGCAGAACTCCGCTGCATAAGCATCCACAGTCTTGTCGGCCTGCCTGAGGCTGATAAACTTCTGTTGTAGCTCAAACTGTGCCACAACCCTATAGTACTTGGTCTTGAATCTGGCAGTAAAATTGTCCCAAGCCACAGGACGCCTGATGCCCACTTCCTCTGATTCCCACCAATCACGTGCGAGATCCTAAAGTAACAACTTTACTAGATCCATACGTTCTTCTGCCGGTACCTTAGCTGCTGTCAAAATAGCCTCCATATCCTTAAGCTATGCATCTGCTGAGATGGCATCCTCCGTGCCCTCAAAACGGCAGGGGTTGTACTTACAAAACCTGGCTGATGCTCCTGAATCAGTTCTCGCTCCTCTTTCCAAAGCCGTCTGCAATCCTTGGTTGAGCAACATATTTTGCTCTTGTAGCTGAGTGTGCATGCGCTGCTGGGCCAACATCTGATGTTGCTGAGTAGTCATCATTCCTCTCATGATCTTCAGAAGGGCTGGTGTGTCCACTTGGGTAGGTGGAACTGTCGGTGGTGGTGGAACATCTGGATACTGTGATCCAGCTGCTGGTTCCACTATCACTTCTTTCTGGGTAGCCTCTTGAGTTTGTACTGGCCCTTGTTGCTGACCAACAGGGTCAGGTTGTCCATATTGCTCCTGCTGTTGTCCAGCTCTGACCGATGCGGACGAAGTGCCCCTAAGAAAAGGGACAAGAGAACAATCAAACAACCGGACATGAGGGATCAATGAAGTCAAAGGATACCGGAATGTCAAGCAAGGGTTGAGAATAATGAATCATGAGATCAAGGGGAACATGTGTGATTGAGACATCCTATAAATCAAAACACCCCACAAGTCTGAAATCTGACCTGCATGGGCCACCAATAAAACCTTGTCACGCCCCAGAACCAGAATACTGGAGAGCGGAGGAATGACTCAGCCAGCCACGTAACGGGTAGATGAATATCGTATAATACGATCAATACTGTCTAACCAGACGAGGGGGTGTATACTACATGAAAGTCTTACTATGGTCACTTCACATCTATTGTCTCAATCATTCAAAACAAGAAACAGAAATAGAGAACATGTAAGATAAAGCAGTAAGGCGTCCCAAACGCTTAGTCAAAATAGTCTTGAGATTTAGCTTTACAAAACATAGCCAGATGGTATAGTAACATATACACAATTATTATCAGCTGCAGTCTGACTTAATTACAATTATGCAAAAGTAAGTGCAAGACAATCCGACTAACATGTCGGTGCCAAACGGCTAAGTATGAAGTAAATAACAAAATGAGCGATGAAGTAAGGAAACCCACTCGAGTCCTCCTGCGATCATCCCTCTAGTATTGACCATCTTGGAGGTAGAAGTAAGCTGGATCCTCGGGGACTGGCTCTAAATCTGGCCATGCAAAACCAGAGAGGTTAGACCTCTAATAGCAAGTACCACAAGGAAGGACGATATGAAGGACTAAACCAGTAAGTAAGAGGATATAATAATAGATCCCTGCTTTCCACTAGGATTCACATAATATCACGACACTTCGAACCAACCTCCCAACCAAACAAGGACAGAAGTTAGCCCGTCATGTCCTGACATTCTGATTATCTCAGTTAGGCAACAGAGTAGGTACAGTACACAAGCAAATTATCTTGAACGGCCAATCAACTACTACGGCTTGCTATTGTGAGTCCCAAGTTATCCTAGAATTATGCAAATAGGGATTCCTCAGTTCTTACTATGTGCGAGCAAGGCTAGTCTATCCAATCAATCAATTGCGCCAATCGTGTATTTAGACGAGTCCTAGCAGGACACCCGCCGTTATAGCATGTACAATAATAATATAAGCAGATACCGTTCCCTGCCCGTGTGACAGATTTACAGTATCTGTGGGAACCAGCCGGCCTGTCGGGCACTTAATAGTCCCAAAGAGGGCAGCCATGTAAGAACTCGGGAATCCATTCTCTCCATGCCATCATTATTTTATTTAACTTAATAGTCCCTACGTTGAGTGAAGTTCTATGCCGTGGATCATGGTCATTCAAATGAGTACTTCCGTACAGGATACGATATGCGCAACTCTACAACGATACCCGTGCGGCTAGGTTGTAGGTTTTACATAGCGTAATGCAACAATCAAATCTAACCACGGAGTAATCATGCCTTGACCATAAAGTACACATGCTATTTTTGTAAGATAAATAAATAATAATTTGAAGCCTGTATGTGCCTGTATGCCAATATTCGGGATCGGCTAATCGAGTACAATAGTTTATTACATGAACGTGTCTCATTCATTTCATTTAATAAGACGACTAGCCAGTCTCTTAGTTCCAACTAGGAATGCATGATCAATTATTAGTCAATGTCACAATCATTATCAATGGTGACAAGGCATAAAAGTCAATTAGTATTAAATGGGGTCGAGTCTATAACTCCTCAAAGTTAAGTTCCAGCCTTACTGGGTATCCATGGATCAATCAGGACTCAAGACGCATTCCACATAACCATTTGTATTAACCAGATTAATATATCATGATTTATCAAGTTCATGCCAAAAGGCATAAGGGTATAATAGAAGAATTGTCATGCCATCATTAAATGAATAAGTTATAGAGCAAATAGAAACACCCTGGTTAAAAAGTCACGCCAGCAAGTCTAAGCTAAGGCCAAAAGTCACGCCAGCAAGTCTAGTAGGAGTGAGCGTGAAAAGTGGTTCACGCTGGCATGCACAGTATGAGCGTGAAGGGAAATTCACGCACTCATAAGTGAGCGCAACTCAAAATTCACGCAGACACGTACAGACGTGTGCGTGACTAAAAATCTACGTTGACACGTAAGAACGTGAGCGTGACTCAAAATCCATGCATGCACAAGTAAGAACGTGTGCGTGACTAAAATCCACGCAGACACATAAGAACGTGAACGTGACTCAAAATCCACGCACGCACAAGTAAGAACGTGTGCGTGACTAAAATCCACGCAGACACGTAAGAACGTGGGCGTGATTCAAAATCCACGCACGCACAAGTAAGAACGTGTGCGTGACTAAAATCCACGCAGATACGTAAGAACGTGGGCGTGACTCAAAATCCACGCACGCACAAGTAAGAACGTGTACGTGACTAAAATCCACGCAGACACGTAAGAACGTGGGCGTGACTCAAAATCCACGCACGCACAAGTAAAAACGTGTGCGTGACTAAAATCCACGCAGACACGTAAGAACGTAGGCGTGACTCAAATCACGCACAAGTAAGAACGTGTGCGTGACTAAAATCCACGCAGACACGTACAGACGTGTGCGTGACTGAAAATCTACGCTAAGTTGGGAGATTCAAAACCCATGAACAGCCGAGAATATAACAACTTAGATCTAGCAAAAACCAGCCAAAGAAAACAAAAATGCCAAGTACTAAACTCTCTCAAGATCATGAGAGGAAGACAAATGAACCATAAAAATGGTTCTCAAAGAAAGAAGCAAGATTGCACTTGCCTGCTACTACTGCTGGTAGGTGGAGAAGTGATGAGAGGAAGAAGAAGAAGTAATGGTAAAGAATGAGAGTTATGAGGAGAGAGAAGGGAATGGGAGCTTAAATAGGAAGGGTGGTGGTAGGTGGGAGTTTGTGGGTCGGGTTATACGGGTCCAACCAAGGCCAACCCGAAAGCAAGGTAGAGCGGCTAAAAGCAGAAAATAACAGCAGGAAATGAAATACAGAAATAAAATTGCAGAAAATAAAATACAGATAATTAATTAACATAAAATTAAAGGAATTTAAATACAGGATAATACATGATAAATACTAAATAAATATACATGAGTTGTACATGAATAAAAATATGCATTCTGGGAACGGGGAGTGACAGAGATATAGAGAGCTTTAAGAAGCAAGGCCCTCGACCTTTCAAAGGAACCGAGGGTATCATCTACGCCGATGAATGGCTAGACAGTATGGAGCGTCTCTTGAGCGTCGCTCGACTCCCCGAGGACCTCAAGACGGAAGCTGTAGGTGTCACGCCCCGCTCCTGCAGGAGCGATCGTCCTCGCTAAGGCGTGATGCCGTACGAGCCTAGATTGCGCTCGTGCAAGGTGATTCCATAACGGCCGATTCCATCGGCGGCGACGGGGTCGTCGCACAGAAGTCCCAAGCAGAAACATTGAATACATTACAGCAGAATTTAAAGAACACATGAACACAAGTATTTCAAAGAACACTCTTTTATTGATATTGAATTCAAGATTACATCAGTGGGCGCAAGGCCAATTTATAATGTCTAGTCAAGCTCTCTTTTCTCTCAATTACAAGTCACTCTGCTCTCTCTCTTCTCTCGAGTACATGCTTGAATCAGCGGAAGCTTCGGAAGGCGATGTCCATACATTATGTCATGTATAAGTCTTCAGTCCAGGCGGCCGTACGCTTCGAATCGCCAAGGAACTCCGTGCCTCGACGCATCCAAGCGAACTCTGCGCCACGAGCTTCTACTTGTGCCTTTACATGAACACTGTGTGGGTGTCAGTACTCAACTGTACTGGTGGAGTGAGCTTCTCGCCCACCCATACAAAACCTATATGTTCATTTATTTTGTGCAGCTTAAAACCCTTTCGATTGTCTTTCTAGTCTTGCCTTAGGTTCAGTTTTAGGACCCGCGCCTTGGCGCAACTTGTGTGTCAAAACCATCCCGTGCTTGTAAGGTCAACGTTAACTCATACTTTGCCTCTAGACCCCTTCTTGTGCCAACAACGTAACCTATCAGGTTGTGCTTGCCTTTCGGCCAAAATCAGAGACGCAACTACGCGGTAGTACCCAATTTCCTTACGACCGTGCTATAATTCCTTTGTGCCGTGCCTCACATTTCGAGGCCGTACCCAATAACTCACGTAACTTCAAGAAAACTGCCCTACGGCCCTTCTTGACTTAACTCGCAACAGTTCAAGTCTAACTCAAGCACTCTATCCAACGACTTATCACTCGACGCCACATCCCGTGCCGAAGCACGCCGCCTTCGCTGTTGCCAAATCTTAGGCCCAGACATTGTGTCTTTCTTACTGCATACTGCATACATATTCAACTCAACTCAATCCAAAGACATACACGCGGTTAGCCGCTATCTGCCGACATCTATATGAACTTGGTCACTGGCTCCTAGAGCCATAGTGGACTCCTCTTTCTTTTATTAGACGGGCGTCCCTTTCAGCGCAAGGTAGCTAGCCCCGCTGCAAGTCCCCGCCTAACCCGTGCAAAGCACAGTTTATCTTTTGTTTCCCAATGCCCGCAACGGTCCTGTGGCCTCGGGCTTACCGTACGGGGAAACTTTCACCCTGTCGACAAGTTGCATGTTTCCCAATGCCCGCAGCAGTTCCGAGGCCTCGGGTTGCCGTGCGGGGAAACTCACTTTGTCGACAAGTTGTCCAATGACCATGCAAGACGCGATTGACACTTTCCAAATCTGAGTCCACCATGACGACCTATAGTCGCGGACATTCTTCTTTCTTCTGAGACCGCCTCGACGACCTATAGTCGCGAGCATTATTCTTTTTTCTGAAACCGTCTCGACGACCTATAGTCGCGAGCATAATCCTCTCTCTTGCCCCTTTCTCCAAACTCAATAAATCAACCGTGGCCCGTGCCTTAAAACACTAGGACCGTGCCATCGTGCCTCAATCCGACTTCTGTTCTACGTGACGTTATCGCCCAAGTCATACTTTATATGACGGGCCTTGGGATCGTGGGACTATTTAACCTGTCAACGCAGAATGAGCGGGACAGCACTTGGAATGACTTAGGTCGACCGGCATAACTTTGCCTAACTTACTCAGTCTACAACTTAACGAGCAAAGGCTGCGTCGAGCCTTGCTTCGATGGAACGTGCCGTGCACCGTTCAACTTTGAACGACCAAGTCATTTGGGTACTTGGACTTACGCCGGCAGTCATGCGACGTAACTTAACTCCTGGGGCAAGCCAAGGCTATGCCAAGCCCTGGACGATGGGACCGTGCATGCTTTATGAAGCATTTATGCGAGCGACGCCTATGACTTAGGCTGCGATCATGACTTGCCAACTCAACAAACTTCCTTCTTCCAAGCCACGGGACGAAGGACCGAGTGACATTTTTAAAGCACGACGTACATCAATTCTAAGCCGACCATTGGACGTTTCCATATTCTAACTCAATTCAACTCGACGGGATTACTCCCTTTAGCTATGTGGGTTCGTATCTTTTATCTTCAAGCCTACTTGTGCAAGTTGAAAACACGATTTATTATGTGAAGGTAAAGATGAGGTAAGTTCACCGAAACTACCCCACCTGAGTGATGTCTTCAAACGGCCGTCGCAAGGCCAAGTCCGAACGCCGTCGGCGTTTCGATTTCTCCGATTGACTGAGCAGGACGGGACACTACAACATACACCACTCAGAACAAGTCTCGTCCTCGAGACTTACTGAGTACTTACTTATTGACTTACCACTTTACTTGCCTTTCTAGAACTCTCGCATACACTACGCCTATGCGTTTCCTCAATCCGAGCCACGCTCGCACTACCCTCAATCTTTTCTTCGAATCTCCATTTCAAAATCCTCAACACTTTTCCATTCCTCAAGTCTCACTTGATTCAACATATCACTTAGTTGGATCGTGCACATATTCTAGGCGTCCCCAAAATACATGCATTTCAGCCAAGCCTTGTGATAGAGAATCCGCCATCGCCACTCGAGTCGGATTCGTGTACGTATTCAAGCGTCCCTGATATACATGCATCTCAACCGAGCTCGCGAGTGGTGCCACCATAACTTCTATCGCTTTGCGCCGGGACGTCCGCCTATTCGCTAGGCTATGTCTTTTGGCTAAAGTCATTCGTCAGTATTGGAATCATAGTTCCCAAACAGCAATATCAACACTGACCCCATCCTAAGGTCAAACCAAGTTGATAGTACGGGTTTTTCTACCCAAGCTCGTATCACTCCGATTTCTAAACATCGAGCATCGATTTCCTACGCACATCCCAACATTCGTCGTACGGGGTCCGAGTCATTCGGTAAAGCCATCCTACAATAACTCGCGTTCGACCAAATTCTCTGACGTATCAATATCGCTCGTTCAATAAACCATTTCGCATAGTCTATCTCTTCGAACACGTTCGACATAATCTGCCTATCAAATCCTTCCAAGTCAAGCACGTTACTACGTAATTCGCCGCTAAACCATAATCTAAATTTTACATTTCCGAAGTCGTCTATTCCAATTCACGAAACCGATCACAAGGTCGTCTAGCTTAACAACGTGTTGCGCCCCGATCTCACGCGAGTCAGATTAACCGCGGTGGGCATGAATCACCATGCACGCTCCCGCGAGATAGTCATTCTTATCGGGACGTAACCCTTGTTTTGTGTCTAGACTAATTCATTCTCGATGCGCGGATTGGACCTACTCAATCCTCAAGTTCATTTCATTCATCGATCACAAGTCAAAACATCCTCGAATCTTCCTTCGCATCAAACCGACAAGTCGAGACAATCAAAGTTGCCGCGTCCTGATCTTCCGAGTCCGATTGTTCCCGCGACATGAATCACCATGTCAGCACTCACGCGGAACAATCGCCTCAAATCCGACGCAACGCATGTGCGAGGCTAAAGTTGTGCTCGCGCAAGACAAGAATATCGACGTTGTGGTTATTCGCGTAACCATCAAGACACCTTCATTTGCATCTAACATTCATCTCAACCAAAGTCCTAAGTATTGCATCCAACCGAACCATAACACTTGCACGATCGTCCTTCGCCGAGTCAGAGTACCCCCGAGTTATCGCATATCGATCTTTGATACGCCTCAATACCATCGACAATATACGTAACCTGACGATCTTCCTTTGCAACCAATTTTGAGTCGTGCGAATGATGTTATCGTCCAACTGGATAGTCTCCTCGACATTCATAACACCAATTCCGATCATTTTCCTTCGAATTATTTACGATATCAATTTCCTCCAACCAATTTTACGTATTCTTCATCCGTCCATCTTAAGTCATCGACCAACTTATTTTCCTCAATTCGCATCGTTCGACATCTCTGAGCCTATCGCATACACCACTCAGGAATGAAGTCATTCAACCAATCCTCAACTTATTATTTGATTCAAAATCGACTTCTTCGAATCCCGTTCGAACCATTCCTCAAAACCCAAGCACGCTTATCTATATCGCACCGACGATATCGTCGCTCGATAGCACCCCTATCGATACTCATCTTACTTTACTCAATCGAGTTCAACTCATTCTAGCTCGACGCTATTCAATTCCCGCACTCGACTTTTCTAAGGTCGACGCAACTTTGGTGTATATGCCCAGCCCGACTTAGCCAACCGTGCTTACATAAACCATCTTTTTGTTTTCTTATCAAAAACTGTTCACCTATATTTTGCAAAATAGATAGACTTATTGTATGGACATCCCATGGGTCATTTGAGAGAGAGCGCACCAACGATATCAACTTTGCGGAAGCAACAGAGTTTGCGGAAACAACGAGTTAAAGAATTCAATCGATAGTCCAAGGACGTAAAGCCGTGCTCTGATACCACTATGTCACACCCCGCTCCCGTAGGAGTGATCGTCCTCGCTAAGGCGTGATGCCGCACGAGCCTAGATTGCGCTCGTGCAAGGCGATTCCATAACGGCCGATTCCATCGGCGACGACGGGGTCGTCGCACAAAAGTCCCAAGCAGAAATATTGAATATATTACAGCATAATTTAAAGAACACATGAACACAAGTATTTCAAAGAACACTCTTTTATTGATATTGAATTCAAGATTACATCAGTGGGCGCAAGGCCAATTTACAATGTCTCTCAAGCTCTCTTTTCTCTCAATTACAAGTCACTCTGCTCTCTCTCTTCTCTCGAGTACATGCTTGAATCAGCGAAAGCTTCGGAAGGCGATGTCCATACATTATGTCCTGTATAAGTCTTCAGTCCAGGCGGCCGCACGCTTCGAATCGCCAAGGAACTCCGTGCCTCGATGCATCCAAGCGAACTCTGCGCCACGAGCTTCTACATGTGCCTGCACATGAACACTGTGTGGGTGTCAGTACTCAACTGTACTGGTGGAGTGAGCTTCTCGCCCACCCATACAAAACCTACACGTTCATTTACTTTGTGCAGCTTAAAACCCTTTCGATTGTCTTTCTAGTCTTGCCTTAGGTTCAGTTTTAGGACCCGCGTCTTGGCGCAACTTGTGTGTCAAAACCATCTCGTGCTTGTAAGGTCAACGTTAACTCATACTTTGCCTCTAGACCCCTTCTTGTGCCAACAACGTAACCTATCAGGTCGTGCTTGCCTTTCGGCCAAAATCAGAGACGCAACTATGCGGTAGTACCCAATTTTCTTACGACCGTGCTATAATTCCTTTGTGCCGTGCCTCGCATTTCGAGGCCGTGCCCAATAACTCACGTAACTTCAAGAAAACTGCCCTACGGCCCTTCTTGACTTAACTCGCAACAGTTCAAGTCTAACTCAAGCACTCTATCCAACGACTTATCACTCGACGCCACATCCCGTGCCGAAGCACGCCGCCTTCGCTGTTGCCAAATCTTAGGCCCAGACATTGTGTCTTTCTTACTGCATACTGCATACATATTCAACTCAACTCAATCCAAAGGCATACACGCAGTTAGCCGCTGTCTGCCGACATCTATATGAACTTGGTCACTGGCTCCCAGAGCCATAGTGGACTCCTCTTTCTTTTATTAGACGGGCGTCCCTTTCAGCGCAAGGTAGCTAGCCCCGCTGCAAGTCCCCGCCTAACCCGTGCAAAGCACAGTTTATCTTTTGTTTTCCAATGCCCGCAACGGTCTCGTGGCCTCGGGCTTGCCGTACGGGGAAACTTTCACCCTGTCGACAAGTTGCATGTTTCCCAATGCCCGCAGCGGTTCCGAGGCCTCGGGTTGCCGTGCGGGGAAACTCACTTTGTCGACAAGTTGTCCAATGACCATGCAAGACGCGATCGACACTTTCCAAATCTGAGTCCGCCACGACGACCTATAGTCGCGGACATTCTTCTTTCTTCTGAGACCGCCTCGACGACCTACAGTCGCGAGCATTCTTCTTTTTTCTGAAACCGCCTCGACGACCTATAGTCGCGAGCATAATCCTCTCTCTTGCCCCTTTCTCCAAACTCAATAAATCAACCGTGGCCCGTGCCTTAAAACACTAGGACCGTGCCATCGTGCCTCAATCCGACTTCTGTTCTACGTGACGTTATCGCCCAAGTCATACTTTATATGACGGGCCTTGGGATCGTGGGACTATTTAACCTGTCAACCGCAGAATGAGCGGGACAGCACTTGGAATGACTTAGGTCGACCGGCATAACTTTGCCTAACTTACTCAGCCTACAACTTAACAAGCAAAGGCTGCGTCGAACCTTGCTTCGATGGAACGTGCCGTGCACCGTTCAACTTTGAACGACCAAGTCATTTGGGTACTTGGACTTACGCCGGCAGTCATGCGACGTAACTTAACTCCTGGGGCAAGCCAAGGCTATGCCAAGCCCTGGACGATGGGACCGTGCATGCTTTATGAAGCATTTATGCGGGCGACGCCTATGACTTAGGCTGCGATCATGACTTGCTAACTCAACAAACTTCCTTCTTCCAAGCCACGGGACGAAGGACCGAGTGACATTTTCAAAGCACGACGTGCATCAATTCTAAGCCGACCATTGGACGTTTCCATATTCTAACTCAATTCAACTCGACGGGATTACTCCCTTTAGCTATGTGGGTTCGTATCTTTTATCTTCAAGCCTACTTGTGCAAGTTGAAAACACGATTTATTATGTGAAGGTAAAGATGAGGTAAGTTCACCGAAACTACCCCACCTGAGCGATGTCTTCAAACGGCCGTCGCAAGGCCAAGTCCGAACGCCGTCGGCGTTTCGATTCCTCCGATTGACTGAGCGTGACGGGGCACTACAGTAGGCCTCCAACTACAAGATGTGGCGAGCATCTGGTATCGGAATAAACCTCGACTCCAGGACAAGCAGCTCGACTGGGACACCTTCAAGAGGCTGTTCCGCAGAAAGTTCTTTCCAACATCTGAAATATGGAAGATGGAAAGGTAATTCCAGGACCTGAAGCAAGGAAACATAACGGTCAGCGAATATGCTGCAGAGTTCGGCCGACTTAGCCGCTTTGCCCAGAACCTGGTAGCTGACCCCAAGGATCGTGCGGAACGATTCAGGTATGGCCTAAGAGAAGAGATTCACACCCATGTGATCGCAGGTAGCGCCAAGACATATGAGAGGATCCTGATACGAGCTCAGGATATGGAGAAGAGCCAGCTTTCTCGATCCAAGAGAGAGTATCCTGGAACTAGCAACTTCCAGGGTAACCAAAAGAGGCCCAACAACAACAACAGGCCTTCGCACCACCAGCAACAGCAGCATCAGGCAAGGACAAATGACAGAGCGCCTCAGAAGCAGATCCCTGTCTGTGATTTTTGTAAGAGGTCGGGACATCAGTCGAACATATGTAGGAAAAAGCTAGGACACTGCCTAGT
The DNA here is from genome assembly GCA_029216955.1 of Iris pallida. Lineage (NCBI taxonomy): Eukaryota > Viridiplantae > Streptophyta > Magnoliopsida > Asparagales > Iridaceae > Iris > Iris pallida. Next base: position 20,641,019 of record JANAVB010044218.1, read on the forward strand.
CTGTGGATCTGTCACCCACCATGTGAGAGACTGCCCCTCATCAGTCCACCTGACCAGAACCAATCAGTAAAGAGCTCCCCTACCTACTCAACAACAACGGTTCGGACAGCACCAACAGAAGACTGGACAAGCTTTTGCCCTAGCAGTGGATGAGCAGGAACCAGAGCAGGAACCCACCACAGATGTCATTACAGGTTCCATTTATGTGTTTTCACATCCTGCTCTAGCATTATTTGATTCGGGTGCATCACATAGTTTCATCTCATCAAAGTTTATATCTGCATACCACATAGATTCGGGACTTAGCAAAGTGATTAGTAGAGTTATGACTGGTGGTGGACCCATACCCATCACTGAGGCTTGCAATTGTCCCATAACTATCTCTGGCCATCAGTTCTTAACACCTTTACTAGTGATGCCCCTGTCCAACTATGATGTAGGCCTAGGGATGGACTGGTTAAGTGAACAGCATACGCTGATAGATTGTTACCGAGGTTGTGTAATCTTCAGCCCACTAGGAGAACCGGAGTTTGAAATCTCTCGAGCTCCAGAGGACATGAAGAGTATTACCTACACCTCAATCACCGAAGAACATGGGCCTCCTCACCCCTATCATTATGGACGTCTTTCCAGATAGTCTTCCAGGATTGTCGCCGGATCGAGGTGTGGAATTCACCATTGATCTAGTACCCGGCTCTTCCCCTATTTCTCGGGGATGCTACAGAGTCAACCCCAAGGAGGCCAAGGAGATGAAGGATCAGATCGACGAGCTGAAGGCACAAGGATTTATCAGAGACGGGGCTTCACCCTGGGGAGCACCAGTTTTGTTCGTACCCAAGAAGGATGGAACTGTGCGGATGTGCATCGACTACCGGGCGCTGAACAACATCACTATCAAGAACAAGTACCCCTTGCCCCGGATCGACGACCTGTTTGATCAACTGAGTGGAGCCAAGATATTTTCGAAGGTAGATCTCAGATCAGGCTACCATCAAATCAAGGTCAGGAAGGAGGATATTTCCAAGACGGCGTTCAACACCAAGTATGAACAATTTGAATTCTTGGTCATGCTGTTTGGACTGACAAATGCTCCTGCGGTATTCATGAACCTCATGAATAAGGTTTTCCATGAATATCTGGATCAGTTTGTTGTTGTCTTCATCGATGACATACTGATCTACTCGAAGACGGAGGAAGAGCATGAAGAGCACCTGAGGAAAGTGCTGAGTACCTTGAGGAATGAGAAGCTCTATGGTAAGCTATCCAAATGCGAATTTTTTTTAGACAAAGTAGAGTTTTTGGGCCATGTTGTCACAGGAAAAAGAATTTTGGTGGATCCAAAGAAGATAGCTGCTATTGAGAAGTGGACTGCACCAAGCTCGATTACAGATATCATGAGCTTTTTGGGACTAGCTGGCTACTACCGGAAGTTTGTGAAGGATTTCTCCAAGATTGCTGAACCAATGACGAAGCTTACCAGGAAGAACGAGGAATTCATATGGTCTGAAGCTTGCCAATCAGCTTTTGAGGAACGGAAGAAGAGGCTTACAACGGCGCCGATACTTGCGCTACCCGCAGGTACCGACGGTTTCTCAATCTATAGTGATGCTTCCGATAAGGGACTGGGCTGCGTTCTTCAACAACACAGGAAAGTAATTGCATATGCATCTAAACAATTACGGACTCATGAGAAGAACTATCCCACACATGATTTGGAGCTTGCAGCCGTGATATTTGCTTTGAAGCTATGGAAGTACTACCTGTATGGAGAGAGAGTGAAAATATTTACAGACCACAAAAGTCTGAAATATGTTTTCACTCAGAAGGAGCTGAACATGAGACAAAGACGATGGCTGGAGATAATGAAGGATTTTGATATCAACCTGAAGATCATCCAGGTAAGGCTAATGTTGTTACAGATACACTTAGTCGATACCCGATGGCGATGTTCTTGACCAAGGAGCGCCATTTGCTGGAGGACATGGAGAAGCTTGGATTGGAAATTGTACTGCCCGAGGAGGAGATGAAGAAACTTGGAAGAGAAGCCATCGTACCAGGAGATGAATCATCATTGATGCAGTTGCAAGTGCGTTCGAGTCTTATGGACAGGATCAAGGAGGCACAATTCCAAGACGAGACGCTTTGCAAACTCAGAGACCAAGTACTGGCGGGAACACTTGAAGGATTCTCAATCGCCAGCGACGGAGCACTGAAGAATGGTACGAGGCTGTGCGTACCAACTGGCGAACTGAGGAACGAGCTAATACAAGAAGCGCACCAGTCGCAGTATTCTATACACCCAGGAGCCAACAAAATATATCGGGATATGCGGACAATAGTATGGTGGTACGGAATGAAGAAGGACGTATCCAGGTATGTGGCTAGATGTTTAATTTGTCAGCAAGTTAAAGCTAACAGGCAGAGACCAGCAGGACTATTGCAGCTGCTTGATATTCCGGAGTGGAAATGGGAGCACATAACGATGGATTTCGTATCGGGACTGCCTCTATCCCAAGGAGGGAAGGTTGCCATTTGGGTTATCATGGATCGACTGACGAAGTTAGCTCACTTTATCTCCTTCAAGGTTGGTCTATCCACCGAGAAGTTGGCAGCACTGTACATGCGGCACATCTACCGGATTCATGGAGTTCCGGTAAGTATCGTATCTGACAGAGATACTAGATTTACCTCTCACTTTTGGAAGAGTTTGCATGACAGCTTGGGAACCCAACTGAAGTTCAGCACCGCCTACCACCCTCAGACTGACGGGCAATCGGAGAGAACAATCCAGACGCTAGAAGATATGCTGAGATCCTGCGTTCTAGAATTTGAAGGGTCTTGGGAAGACCATTTGTACTTGGTAGAGTTCTCTTACAACAACAGCTACCAAGCTAGCATCGGTATGACACCGTTCGAGGCACTCTATGGACGTCATTGCCGTACTCCACTTGCTTGGGACAACGTCGGAGAACGAGTGTTGTTTGGACCTGAGATGGTGACCGAAGCAGCAGAGAAGGTGAGAATGATCAGAGACAAGCTCAGGATAGCCCAAGATAGATAGAAGCATTGGGCTGATAGCAGCAGACGGCCTTTGGAGTTTGAAGAAGGCGACAGTGTGTTTGTGAAGATCTCGCCTACCAGAGGAACCATTCGTTTCGGCAGAGCAGGAAAGTTAAGCCCCAGGTACATTGGTCCATTTGAAGTACTTAGCAGGATTGGAGAAGTGGCATATCGTGTGGCTCTACCCCCAAGTCTCGAAGGCGTTCACAACGTCTTCCACATCTCGCAGCTAAGATGCTACATCCCGGACCCGAGCCATATCTTGGACCATTCAGAGCTGGAGTTTGGACCCAGCCTCACAGTGTCGGAGAAGCCAGTGGCGATATTGGACAGAGGCGAGAAGAGAACCAGGAACACCGTGACGTCGATAGTCAGAGTGATGTGGCGGTACAACTCACCAGACGAGTCGACCTGGAAGCGAGAAGACCAGATGCGGGAGCAGTACCCGTACCTGTTTGAGACTTAAGGTAATCCCTAACCTTGCCTTTAAATTTCGAGGACAAAATTTTCTAAGGAGGGAAGATTGTGAAACTCAATTCTTGTGATAAAATTATTATTAGTATTCTATTATTATTATTATAATTTTTTAGTGTTAAAATTATTTTGGAAACTAATTAACATGGATTTTTGGATTCAAACCCAGACCCGAGTCCGAACCCAGACCCGAGCCTGAACCTAGACCCAATTCTTTTTCTAAATTCTGTTTTGGTCTATAAAAAAAATATATAATAATAATATGGGTTGGAGCTGGTCCATGAAGGGACCAGCGCTCCATATTCTAACTCTCCACTCTTCCACGTACACCCTATTCTCCCTCCCCTTCTTTTCTCACACCCACACACAACAGCAGACTTTTTCTTCTCCCTCTCTATTAATTCTCACCACCAACTCTCTTCCTCTACTCAAACTTCTCACAAAGGAATCACAAACCCTCTCCCTCTTCTCCTCTACTCACTCCCCGACCCTTTGCCGAGCTCCCCGCGGATCCGCCCCGCGGCCGACCCCTGTGTGCCGTGCCCTAGTCCGCGCGGCCGGCCTCCTCCAGGCCCGACCCGTCGGCCTCCCTCCAGGCCCGACGCCGCCGACCATCCAGCCCCCTTCGCCCCACCGAACAACGCCGGCGAGTCCCCGCACGCGCCCTCCGCACAGCCGGCTTCCGCCCGACCCCCTGTCGCCCCTCTCCGGTTAGCGTCCGAACCCTCCGACCGGCCTCCCCGACCTCCATGTGCGCCCCTGGCGCAGCAACTCCCCTGGCCAGCGCCCCTCTCCGACTCCCCGGCGTTCCCCGGACCCGCGCACGCTCTGTCCGCGTGCCCTAGCTCGTGGTTACTGCTGCCCGGGTTCCCAGCGCCTTTTTGGCATTTCCGCAGCGTCTTCCTGTGCTTTCGTGGCGCTGTCCAGCACTGTGGTTCTTCCCGACCTGCTGTTCGGATCTTTGCTTCCTATTATTTATCATCTGAGAGCTCTAGCCGAGCAACCTGAGGTATAACCCCTGTCCCGCCCTTTTACTATACAGTCTGTGATGAGATGGTCCCCGATTCCCCTTGGAAATTCGGTTTTAGCGACGTCGTATTTTTCCGGAACCTTCGGAAAGGTCCTGTGGATTATTTTGGGATTTCCGAAATATTTCGGGAATTGGTTTTTGGTATATTTTGGCTTCCCGGATTTTTTCGCTAGCGTTCTGTGACGTTTTTGGTTTGGAATCGGACTTCCGAAATTATTCTGGTCGTCCCGAATTTATCTGTGGATGGGTTGTGTTTATTTTGTATATATATTTTTGGGGATTCCCTGGTTTGGGATTTGCAGGAAAATTATCGGCGCAATTCCCAGTTTTTGGGTTGACCAAAAACAGAGGAGATGCTGCCGGATTTTTCTGTAAATTGTAGAATATTTTAAAAATGAGTTTAAAATAGATTTTGAAATTTTATTTAATATTGGATTTTGGGCGACGACCGTATCGGTCAATGGGCCCCGGCTAAGTGCAAACGAAATCGGCTTCGCCCGGACGTTGAGACATTAGCCTAGTTGAAGATTGGACCATATCTGAGACTCTATATTTTATCTTTATTTTTACCATTTAATTTTGTTCGTATTTTATTCATATCTAAAGTTTAGGACTAACGGCAGTTTTTGTCTTATTTCAATTTATGTAAGTAAATTATAATAGGCATAAGTCCAACTGGCTGTGGTCTGTAACTGTATTTGGTAGCGTAGATTTTAGTTATTTCTAATTTTGTGAGTTTTTGGTAGCGTTCGAATAAATTGAATGAAAAGTATTTTCGTATAAAAATTAATAAGATTTTCTCACCTAAAATCTATCAGTTTTAATATTAATTAAAGATCATGTATTCCTCACTAAATAATAATTAGTTTTATATTTATAAATTATTCTGGCATCGACGAGTTTTCTAAATTCAAAGTATAAAACGATCTTTCCCTCGTATTAAAATCAACTCACAAATAAGCGTGTTTCCGTGTTTGGTTAAGTAAAGAATTAAAAATAGATTAGGACACAAATAGAGATTTCAACTAGCGTAGCTAGATTGGTAAACCTGGAATCTGAGTCAATTTCTCGAATGTAGGAATTCGAGGACGATTCTAAATTCTTGTCTTGAAGTCTTCATCCTCTCCAGTCAAGTTCATTTTTGAGGCAAGTATAGTTTGTGTTAGTTTTACAGTTATCTTTATAATCGTTTTACTGCATGTTTAAACCACGATGCAAACACGAAACTCTCGCGGAGAATACTGATTGTGACTACTGTACTGATTGGGGACTGGGGGAATAGAGTAATGATTATGACCAAAGCCAAACTGTAACTTAGAACTGTATTAGCTTACCCCTCACACACACGGGGATAAGCCGAATCGTATCAATAGGATACAACTGTACATCCCAAGCCGGTCATAAATCATTGCCTGTTCAAATCACACTGTTTTACTGCTGAAAACTGTTCATCTTTAAAATGTTTAAAACTGCATGATTCTATTATTTACTTTAACTGTTTTAAATTAGCATGAATTATACTTTGCTCCCTCCTGACTGGAGATACATTTTTAGGGGACACTGAGGATGCTGAGCTGTTAATCAGCAGCTACTACGACCATGTGTTATACCCGGTAGTGCTGCCAGAGTCCCCATTGGAGGACGTTGGGACTGAGGCCGATGAACCGGCTGATAGATAGTTTTTCTTATTCAGCATTGTTGTTATTTTTAATTCTGTTTATTTATTTCAGAACATTTCCTATTTGTATTTAATTTTCAAAGTTTAATAAAGTTTTATTTTCCGATGTTGAGTTGTGACAAATATAGTTGTTGTTGTATGATTACCTGCTAATGGAACAGCTTACTGCCGTCGTCTCAACAACGGTGCATGCTGGGCATGATCGTGTTTGACCCAATTAGTTGGGATCGGGTCATGACATGTTTTTAGTGGTGGCCCATGCAGGTCCTACAATAACTTAGGAAAACATACCTAGAAAATAATTAGAACACTAGAACATTGATTTGTCACGACATAGGACCGAATTATATATACATAAATATTTTTGTTTGATTATAGACTGGTAGGATACCTTGCTTATGTTTGAACCCTAAACCTTCCATATTATGACCAAGGAGAAGATCACCCCTGCTGGCGATGAGGTGTCATCATCTGAACACACCCCATCTCCCCCAGCACGTCCAGACCCTTCACCGTTGCAGCTGACCGACCGTCCCCATCAATCTTCAGCACTCCGCGGTGCTTACGCCACTACTTCTCAAGCGGCGAACCCTACACTTCCCCGGGCTGAGCCGCAGATCCTTACGGAAGTGTCCGCACCAGCAGCCCCACCAGTGCCCGTGGATCCCACTGATCTAATGGGCATGCTACGTGGAGTGCTCGAAGCCCAGAGAGCCCAAGCAGAACCCCATCGAGAACAGACTGCAGCCCAAGCTGCAGCCCATTGCGAGCAGACCGCGATCATGAGAGAAGGCATGGAGAATGCCCATAACGTGGCTATGGCTGCCATCGAGAGAGGAGGAACCACTTCATCAGAGCCACGACCTGCCAAGGTAAGCATGATTCAGGAGTTAAGTTATATATCATTAAGACCATTCTTTTGATTAGAGGCGTATAATTACATAAAGGTTGGAGATATAGAGAGCTTTAAGAAGCAAGGCCCTCGACCTTTCAAAGGAACCGAGGGTATCATCTACGCCGATGAATGGCTAGACAGCATGGAGCGTCTCTTAAGCGTCGCTCGACTCCCCGAGGACCTCAAGACGAAAGCTGTAGGACTCCAACTACAAGATGTGGCGAGCACCTGGTATCGGAATAAACCTCGACTCCAGGACAAGCAGCTCGACTGGGACACCTTCAAGAGGCTGTTCCGCATGAAGTTCTTTCCAACATCTAAAATGCGGGAGATGGAAAGGCAATTCCAGGACCTGAAGCAAGGAAACATGACGGTCAGCAAATATGCTGCAGAGTTCGGCCGACTTAGCCGCTTTGTCCAGAACCTTGTAGCTGACCCCAAAGATCGTGCTGAACGATTCAGGTATGGCCTAAGAGAAGAGATTCGCACCCCTGTGATCGCAGGTGGCGCCAAGACATATGAGAGGATCCTGATACGAGCTCAGGACGTGGAGAAGAGCCAGCTTCCTCGATCCAAGAGGGAGTATCCTGGAACTAGCAACTTCCAGGATAACCAGAAGAGGCCCAACAACAACAACAACAGGCCTTCGCACCACCACCAGCAGCACCATCAGGCAAGGACAAATGACAGAGCGCCTCAGAAGCAGATCCCTGTCTGTGAGTTTTGCAAGAGGCCGGGACATCAGTCGAACATATGCAGGAAGAAGCTAGGACACTGCCTAGTCTGTGGATCTGCCACCCACCAAGTGAGAGACTGCCCCTCATCAGTCCACCGGACCGGAACCAATCAGCAAAAAGCTCCCCTACCTACTCAACAACAACGGTTCGGACAGCACCAACAGAAGACTGGGCGAGCTTTTGCCCTAGCAGTAGATGAGCAGGAACCAGAGCATGAACCCACCGAAGATCTTGATCCTAGCAGGATATCTTTCCTCTTCCTCATGCCTTCAAATTCTTTGTTTGTATGATTGATTGTTTGATTGATTGCTTAGTATAGCTTGTTCTTGCCTCTCTAGCCTCCTGATTAAATTCCGAGGACAAAATTCTTTTAAGGTGGTTAGAGTTATAATATCCGTGGTTCGTATTACGTATTTTGTATACGTGTACGAAATCCTGACCTGTAGTTAGACTTGTTATGCTTGTCTCGATCCTGGTTTAGCTTATTTTAGGCTCGTCCTGGTGTGGCTTGGCTTAGCTTGGTTTTGTTTGGTTGGGTTCGGTTGGGTTTGGGTTAGCATGAACCCCTACCTACCACCACCATCATCATTTATTAACCTCACCCCCCATTTCTCTCTCCTTATTCACTTTTTCTTCTTCCTCTATTAATTCTCTCCACCTACCAGGAGAGCTTAGACAAGTGCAGCTTGCTTCATGGAGAAACTCAAGTTTTATTGTTCCATTCTCTTCTTCACAGCATTCTAAAATATTTTAGTACTTAGCATTTTCAATTTACATGGCTCATTTCTTGTAGATCTAAGTTTATAGTATTTTCAAATTTTTTGGGTTTTGATCTATCTAATCTTGTTATTTTCAAGTTTTGACAGTTCCATGTTGTAGAGAATTTCGTTCTACCCTATTTTGACCTTTGGAAGTTCGGATTTGGACTCTGGATGAAGGTTTTATGAAGCTTGGAAGCCATGGCATGCATGGTTCTTCTTCTCAGAATAATAGAGAAGAAGACCAGTTCCCTGCCGCATGATTCTTAGCCGCATGAGCTTAGCCGCATAGCCTTTTATGCGGCAAGTTATCTTCCGATGGCCGCATGACTATTTCCAGTCGCATAAGACCCCGACTTTCGAGCCGCATGGACTCGATATCTTAGCCGTATGAACCATAACCCAGCCGCATGGTCTTGCTTGGACTGAGCCGGATGGTCTTGCGTGGACCGGACTGCATGTGTAGAAGCATAGAATTTCACAACCAGAAAGCCCATGCGCCAGACACTACATGCGCTAGAACTCAGACGAAGAACTTCACAGCAAGATCAACAAAGATAGACATTCGAAAGAAGACTTTTATATACAGAAGTCTATTACATGTCTAAGAAAAGGTTGTACAAAGGAGAATTTCTACAAAGGAAAGATCCTAAGTCTACAGCCAGCGGCTACCACGCGCCTCCAGATAAGCGCAGCAGCCACCATGCGCCATCAGTCAGGCGCAGCAGACATCATGCGCCTCCAACCAGGCGCATCCTACCATATCTTCAGCAGCTCAGTCATGTGCATCCAGCTCAGTTATGTGCATCCCTTCAGCAGCTCAGTTATGTGCAACTCTTCCAACCAGGCTCACCTGGCCGAGCAGAGCCCAGTTATGTGCCGCTCTTCCAGCCAGGCTCACCTGATAAGTGCTTCGTCAAGCAAAGCATTTAACCCTCTGGCTGGAACCAAGGAAGAGAAGAGCACCGCAAATGCTGTGGCCAGGGGAGGCTTCGAAAGAGCCTCCAAAGGCGAAGGAAGACCGTGATCGAAACCGCGGCTAAAGGAGCAGCTTTCAACACAACCAAAGTGGGCAAACCCCACTTTGAAGGAAGATAGAGCCTAGCACCGCCATTCCGATCTACGGCTCTTCCGGAATAACGGAGACAAGGCCCGAGCATTCCTATCTTTGGATGCAACAGGCACCTTTCGCCTGCCTCGGAAGCCCTCGACTCCGTCTTTTGGATGTAACAGTCACCTTCAAGTGCATCGAAGACAACACAGCGTCTCATCTTCACCCTCGGGAGCACTTCGTCAACAGAATGCACCCGCATGTTCAAGTTCATGTTGGAAGTACGTGAGGGAATGAGAAGCAAATCTTCTCTCCATGCCACTATTTATAGGCCGGGCAGATCAAACCCACGCGCCAAGTGGATGGCCCTCCGAATTCCGTGCAATGAATTTACATTAAATGGATGAACCGGACGCCTCGAATTCAGCCAAACGGCTATTTATAGCACTCGAAGAGCGAGACAGCCGCATCATTAAAAGACATGTCCGATGCGCCAGTCAGACAGCGCATCACACGGACGCGCCCTTCGGCATCAGGCGCATCACACAGACGCGCCCTACAGTACTCGGCGCATTACAGAGGGTGCACCTCCACACATCTCCATACCGAGTGGAACGCCAATCGACGCGCCCACTCAGCTGTCCATCGAACGTCACCAACATTAAATGCTGAACTGACAGAGTTGGCAGCACGCCTCCTAAAGTCTGAACAGTTCAAAAAACGAAGCGTCGACAACGTCAGCATCATCATGACTTTATTTTGACGGCTACTGCCACGTGGCCACTCAACCAACCGCATGCGCCTCTACGGCCATGCGTCCAAATCAGCATGCGCCTCAAAAGCCATGCGCCTCAGACTGCTCTCTGATCCCGAAAGACAGAAGGAAAGTCGCCTGCATGCGCCTCAAAAGCCATGCGCCTCAAATGGTTTGTAACTCCTAAAGGTTATGAGCCGCAGCCTCCTCCTGCGCCCAATCCAAGGCGCAGCCCACCAGATCACTCCTCTCCACCAAATCCGAGATCTTCAAACCATGAGTCGACGACACGTGTCCTTTGACTCAACTCATCTAAGATTTCAGCAACGGAAAGATCTTCTCTCTGCTACGTGCCGGCTCACAACAGCAGTATAAAGAGTTCTCCCCCTCGATCAGGGCGCAGCATCCATGCGCCTCCATCAGCAACCTCCACGTGGCGTCCCCACACCGGCGCATCCTACATGCACGCATGAGCAGCCAGCCTGCAAAACTATAAATAGAAAGATCATCTCCTTCACACAGGGGAGACTCACAACACAGAGAGAATCCACAACAGAGAATCACCGGAGAGGCAGTTCTAGACACTCAACGTCTTCCTCCTCTCAGCAAGCTCCAGCACCCAGAGCAATCAACACCTTCAGAGAACCGATAACCGTCGTCAGCCGGTCAACGGAGTCAACGTATTACCACTCGCTCCATTGGCACTAAGGACCCAGCTTAAACAAAAGTGTACTCCTAGGACTACATCTAAGTCCTATATTGTATCACTGTTCTGTTTGTATTAAAATTTCAATCAAAATAATTTTAATGGCAAACAAGCTGGCGACCCTGCTGGGGACTTCTTTCTCCTCTACCGAGAAGGTTGTGTCACAGGCCAACGACGTGAAGGTGGGCTCCTCCCACAAGACGCTGGTAGTGCGCCTCAATCAACAGGCGTACGAGGAGTTCATTTCTGAAGGAAGTGCGAGTCCTTCGAAGCGGCTGTCGAAGCCGAAAAAGACCCGCGCAGTCTGGGTGCGCAAAGTCGACGCCTCGGGCACCACCGTTGAAGGGGATGCGCCCGTCCAGCCTTCCCTTCCTGCTGACGTCCTCAGCAGTCAAGGTGCGCCCGCTGATGCAGCACATCTCTCGGGGAAGCGTGCGGCTGACCACGTTCCTCAGCCATCTTCCTCTCAGGCGAGGAAGATACGTCGACGGAGCAGGGGCGCAGCCAATGCCCCGCGCATCACTTCTGATGTGCCACAAAGAGCCTCTGTCTTTGACAGACTCACTCGCTGTAATGGCGAGGAGAATTTGGATGCTGAGTACTATGCGCCCCAGCGGACTGGTACGAAGAAATCCAAGGCGGCACGGGCCATGCGCCATAAACGTGCTATGCCAGCAGCCGGCCAGAGACACGTGCTTACAATCACGCGCGCTGCCGATGGCAAGCTGTACAAGGTTGACTCAAGTGCTTCTGCACCAACAACGAGTCGACCTTCAAAGTCCTCATCTCGCTTGGGCGCATTCACTGCGTGCACAACCAAGCCGAGAGAGGCAAACTCAGTGGTCTTGAACTCTCGCGCCTCCTCTGGTTGTGCGTTTGAGGTCCGTTCAAGTCACTTCAAATGTTGTGGTTCCCCCACTACTGATCGTGATGCCTGCTTGGTATTAGATCAGGGGGCGCAGCACTCACCCAACCACCCCGGCGCTTGGCCCTGCCATGCGCCTGAGAGGGGTGTGAGGGTAGCACTCTCCTCCAACAACCTGCGCAACGTGATCACTCACAAGCACCGGTCAGGAGAGTTGACCAACAAGCACGATGCGCCTCTCACGGGGCACACTTGTGCAGTGGTCACCATCAACTGCTGTTGCAAGACGGCAGTACCGCCAAAGCAGTCGGTCTTCCAACGGCTACAATCATCGACACCCCTCCGACATCGCCTTGGGACGAAGGTGTCAGCAGAAGAGGAGCTAAAGGTTGCTTCATGCAATGTGATCTCCAACTCCTCATCTGTCCGGAAGACGACTGCCAATTTCTCGTCTTCATCCAAAAGCCAGCCGAGGAAAACCAAGGCAGCTGTCTCGACCTCTGGCGTGTTCGAAGGCACTCGGTCGAGGAAGAAGTTCTTGGAGGAAGCTGGGGGTAGCCAGACCCTTGTCGAGCCTCCTTCCGAAGACGAAGATGTCCAAAGCACAGCTGCGGCGGATCTTCATCAAGGCGAAGATGGCCTCCCTGAAGCCCCTCAAAATGACGATGTCCTCCAGGACACCGCCGGGGGTAGTGCTGGAAACGAAGAGGCCCTTCAAGACAGAGCTGAGGGCAGTCAGGCCCTTGCAGATGCGCCTGTCGAAGACGAACTCCAGAATGTGGCTGGGGGTGGCCAAACACCAGGAGAAGTGACTCCCCCACATGAGAGCAAGGCTGAGAGCGAAGCCTCAACTAATCCATCCACTTCCGGCCGTGTCATGACAGTATACATGACCGGGGGTGATCTTGAGACTGATGCGCCGCCACAGGACATTGTCCAGCGCATAGACTCGCTAGAGGGAGGACTCAAAACCCTCTCTGCCTCAATGCAAGCACTGACTCAAGCAGTGTTTGAGATGTGGTCGGCCTTGATCAGGACACCTTCAAATGGTCCCGACCCAGGAGCCAATGGAGAGTCGAGTGTGCCCCTCCAACGGACACCCTCAGACACAGAAGCACCCCGGACGTCGGAGCCCTCAAACGCTCCACTCCAGGTGGTACCTCCTTTCCCGACTCCTAGCTCCACGGAGGACGTGGTCAAAATGATCAAAGATCTGCGGGAGCGCTTCGAGTCCAAGAACAGGCAGGAGGAGCGCCAGAAGATGGGCATTCCCCAGCCTTATCCCCTTGAGTGGAACAAGGTGGTTTATCCCCCAAAGTATAAACCACAAACACTCACGCCGTATGACGGGAAGGACTCTCCACGACGGTACCTGACGTACTTCCAGTCGCAGACAGGGCATCTTTCGAAGGAGGACGCGCTCCTCGCCAGCATCTTTGTTGGGGCCCTGAAAGGGGTGGCATATGACTGGTACTGCAGCCTCTCCGATAATTCCATATCGTCCTTCGACGACCTGACACGCCTCTTCCTCGACCGCTTCTACGACGGTGGGAAGGACATGACGATGGCGTCTCTCATTGAGATACGCCAGAAGGACAAGGAAACGGTTCGGGCATTCATCGAACGCTTCCGTCAGGCCTGCTTCAGGCTACCTCCAGGCATGCCAGAGCATGCGCTTCTCTCCGCTTGCAGTATGAACATGCTGCCTGCAGTAAAGCTCTGACTTAAGTCTACTCCCCCTCCCGACTGGAGCTCCCTAATCATCGAAGCTGAAGCTGCAGAGAAGAAGGCGGCCAATGCACGTCTTCTGGGTGTTAGCTTCCCCGCCTTTGACGATAAGGGGAAAAAGTCCGCAATCAACAACTCCGGACGAGAAACAAAGGGGAAACAGGCATTGACTGTTAATGCCTCGAAGGGCACATCTGCAGCCTCCACTGGCACCGAGACCCAAGAAGGTTTATTCATTCAATGATGACGACACCCTGCAACTCTTTGAGATACTGAAGCAGGGTGACAAGATCAAGCTTCCGGACCCGAAGCGGCCCGATGAAGTCGGGAAAGTGGACAACCCGAGGTACTGTCACTACCATCGGTTTGTCGGACACCCGACCAAGGACTGCTACGTCCTCAAAAATTACATCCAGCGCATGATCAATACGGATGTAATCTCCGTCGACTACGAAGAGAAGACGGTGTCAGCTAATGTGGTGTCACTTCAGTTCGGCACCTTGCCACCGACTACCACACAAGATGACGTCGTCCCCATCCCTAAGGCGACAATGGAGGTGGTGAACTTGCCACCCACCCGTGACAATGTGAGTGGACTTGTCCCACTCACCACATCTCGAGGAGAGGTCCTCTGGGTTCACCCCAACCTCGTCTCCGAGGTAACTCAACCGGAGGTACGCCCTACCTCCAAAGCAAAAGGCAGGAAGATCAAGTCTTGCCGCACGGTCTCTTCTTCAACGGAAGAGGCGCTTCCTGTGCAGACGCGTGCACAACAGAACTCCCAGCCCGGTGAAGCTGCCGCCGAAGTGGTGCCTCCTGGCACCATCCCTGAGGAGGGTCCATCCAAACCCTCAGCAGCCAATAAACAAAAGCAAGTGGAGGCCCGTTTCGACAGACCTCTGCGAAAAGAAAATGCTTCGGGGCTAGCCAAGCCCCACAATTTTGACATTCTGGCACAACTGGCCAGTACTCCTGCACGCTTGTCTTTGTTCGAGCTCCTGCGTCTCTCCAAGGACTCCCGAGAAGCTCTCTGCGAAGCTCTGAAGGATGCCGAATCCTTTCTCAGTCAAATCAAGCAGCCTGAAGACCTCCCAACTACTTGTGCACACTGTCATTGTGCGGATGAAGTTATCCCAAACATAACTTTCACCCAACAAGACATGCTGCTCAAGCATCACCGACATAACCGACCGTTGTATTATACAGGATACATCGGTTCGGTAAAGGTGAGCAGGATTCAGATCGATCCGGGGTCTTCCCTAAGCATCATTCCAAATGTGCTGCTATCAAAGCTGGGGATCCCAATGTACCGGCTGGCGCCCTCCAATACGACCATCAGTGGCTTCAACGCTAGCAAGAGCGAGCCACTGGGCAAGATTCGGCTGAAGTGTCACATCGGCAGCCTCAAAACTGAGGTGACTTGTTATGTGGTGGATGCCGAGGTCAACTACAACATCTTACTCGGACGACCATGGTTACATGAGTACATGGTGGTGCCCTCCACGCTCCACCAATGCATGAAATATGTATCCACCAACGGCGTCATCCGGACGGAGTTTGCAGATATCGATCCCTTCAAAGGGATTGAGGCCTACTTCACCGATTCTGACTTGTACAAGCCACTTGACGAGGAGGAAGCCAACGACGCCGATGATGAAGCAGAGACGGCAACAGAGCCGGACTTGGAGCCCGAAATGACTTCCGATGCCCCCTTGAAAATCCGATTGAAGGGCAAGCCTCCCCAGAAGGCGCCTCCAATGAGCATCAAGCTATCAGGGAAAGCACCGACTCATGAAGCTCCTTGAAGATACGTCTCAAGGGAAAGCCACCTCAAACAGCGGCTCCCCTGGTGGTAAAATTACAAGGGAAGGCGCCACTCATCGGAGGCGCAACCGAGGCACCTCTCAAGGTGCGTCTTAAAGGCAAGCCGCCGCAGTCATCTAAAATGCCGGAGAGGGCTCACATAACCCTCTCAGACCCCAAAGTCAGAGCGGTGGAGGACTCTCCTGATCCGGCCCCATTGCTTACAGATGAGAAGCTTGGCGAATATATCTCTGCTGATGTAGACGCACCCTCCTTAGACAATGTAATCCCACGGAATAAAATCTCGTACTTTATCAATAATAGAGTGTCTTTCAATTATTCTTGTCTTCCACACTGGAATGCCATGTATACATTAGACAACGCTCTACGGTCGTTGCAAACACAAATAACGACCGTCCACCATAATCGAGTGGCCCCGTCTCAAGGAGTCTTCATAATCCCCCCACGAAGCCGAGACGAAGGCACCATCATCTCGAGCAAAGTCGAGCGTCATCAGGACCTCCCGTCAATCGAGCCCGAACCTGATACCGGCAGAGTACAAGTCTATCGGTACACGGATACGGCAAAGCGCATCATCCAAAAGATGGGCTACGACCTGAAAAGCAATAAAGGCCTAAACTACGGCAAGGGTCGGCATCTCCCTGTCCGGCTTTCGATGCCCAATGGAAAGCCACAGGATTACTATAATCGGACTCGACGGGGGTTAGGCTATGTCACACCGCCATCAGCTCCAGAGAGTTCAGACGCAGAAGACATAGAACATTCCCACTCGTCTGAAAGTGCTGTCAGCTAACATGACATCGGCACAACCTCAGAAAGATGAAGGCGAAGACCAACCGTCGGAACCCTTCGAAGAGGAACCCTGGGCTCAACGCCTAGGAGAACAATGGGAGTCTCATTTTGAGTTCCGAGAACCTCCCACCAAAGACGAAGTCGAGCAGATCGACCTCGGGGATGGGTCTTCTTCTAAACCCATCTTTATCAGCAAAAGCTTGGAAGGAGAAGATCGAGAATCTTTAGTCCAACTGGCTAAAGAGTATATTGACGTCTTCGCCTGGAGCTACGAAGACATGCCGGGTCTCGATCCACAGATCGCGATGCATAGGTTGAACATCTTACCAGATGCCAAACCTATCAAACAACAACAGCGACGCTTCCGCCCGGACATCATGAATGCCATCGATCAGGAGGTGGACAAGCTCTTGACCAGTGGCTTCATCCGTGAGGAACAACACCCGGACTGGGTAGCCAACGTCGTCCCTGTCACCAAGAAGAACGGGAAGATACGAGTTTGTATCGACTTCAGGGATCTCAACTCTGCTTGCCCGAAGGATGAATTTTCGCTCCCAATTATCGATGTAATGATCGACAACACATGTGACTTTGAACGCATGTCCTTCATGGACGGGTATTCAGGCTACAATCAAATCAAGATGTTCCTCGATGACGCAAAACACACGTCATTCAGAACTCCGAAAGGTGTTTTCTGCTACACAGTAATGCCCTTCGGCTTGAAGAATGCCGGTGCAACATACCAACGAGTGATGAGTACCATCTTTCGTCAACATCTTCGCAAGACAGTTGAGTGTTATGTTGACGACATCGCAGTCAAGAGCCGCCTCAAAAGAGATCACCTACAGGACCTGAGGACGGTCTTTGATCTCATGCGGGCACATCAACTCAAAATGAACCCCGCTAAATCCTTTCTGGGGGTTTCTAGCGGCAAATTCTTGGGCTTTGTCATCACGGCAAAAGGCATTCATGTCGATCCCGAGAAGACTAAAGCCATCCTCAACATGGACCCTCCGAAGAACCTTCGAGAACTTCGGGGCTTACAGGGACGTCTGGCATACATCCGGAGGTTCATAGCAAACCTCTCCGGTAAATGTCAACCCTTTACTCAGCTCATGAAGAAGGAAGTCTCTTACGTCTGGACAGAGGAGTGCCAAAAGGCTTTCGACGACATCAAGGCTTACTTGACAAGCCCGCCAGTCCTAGTGGCACCTGTCGCCGGCAAACCATTCCTCCTCTACGTCCGTGCCATAGATCATTCCCTCGGCGCTTTACTGGCTCAAAACAGCGATGCAGGCTACGAGCAAGCAATCTACTACCTCAGTCGAACACTCATCGGGGCCGAACACCGGTACAACCCCGTTGAAAAGGAGTGCTTGGCTTTGGTGTTTGCCATTCAGAAGACTCGTCATTATGTCTCGGGCCAGACAATTCACGTCATCTCCCGAGTCAATCCACTCAGAGTTCTCATGACGAAGCCAGGGTCATTAAACTTCCGGCTGGCTACATGGGCGATCCTACTAACGCCATACAACATGGTGTTTGTCCCGCAGAAGGCGGTCAAGGGTCAGGCTCTGGCTGACTTTTTAGCTGCACACCCCATCCCAGAATCTTCAAAACTCTATGAAGACATCCCGGATGAAGTCCAAGAATCAAACGTCACTGAAGGAAGCCCCATTTGGCGGATGTTCTTCGATGGCGCTTCAAGAACGGGCCCCAACGGCCAAATCATCGCAGGAGTGGGGGTAGTCTTGGTCTCCCCCGATCAGCTGGTCATCCAGCGCGCATACTCTCTTTTGAAGCCGTGCTCCAACAATGTTGCTGAGTACAACGCACTCGTCATGGGACTCCAGCTAGCACAACAGCTGGGGGTGGATCATCTGGAAGCCTACGGCGACTCGAAACTCGTCGTAAATCAGATTCGGGGGCAATACGAGGTTCACCATGAAGATTTGATCCCTTACCATGAAGTTGCATTGAACATCATTTCAACCTTCACTGGGTTCTTCATCGAACATGTACCCCGTCTACAAAACTTGGAGGCTGACGCTCTGGCTGGCCTCACAGCCTTATTGGCCGCGCCCCTTGGGACTCAACACTATGTCACGGTAACTGGCCGAGACTTGATTTGTCCCAGAAATAACCTATGTTTGCAAATGGCTCACGCCGTGCCGACAAACACCGATGTTAATGTCCGAGACTGGAGATTCTCGTTCATCGACTTCGCCGTCTACGGAATCCTTCCGGAAGACCCGAAGGAAGCCGTCTCAGTCAGGAGACGCTCTCTTCGATTCTACTACGATACAGCCACTAAAATGCTGTACCGACGCTCCTTCGACGGGCTTCTCCTTCGATGCCTGTCTAACGAAGAAGCGGCCGAAGCTCTTCGAGAAGCTCATGACGGAACTTGCGGAGCTCACCAACCAGGTCCTAAGTTGCAAGATCGACTGCGACGTATGGGCTACTACTGGCCAACCATGGCCGCCGACGCAGTAGAATATGCTAAGAAGTGCCATGCATGCCAACTTCATGCAGACTTCATACATACACCGTCTGAACCTCTACATCCTACAGTCGCCTCCTGGCCATTCGAAGCCTGGGGCATGGACATTGTAGGACCAATCACCCCTCCTTCATCAAGAGGACATCGTTTCATCCTGGCCATCACCGATTACTTCTCCAAATGGGCGAAAGCAGTCCCACTAGCGGAAGTAAAAAGCTCCAGGGTGGTCAGCTTTATCAAACACCATGTCATTTACCGTTTCGGAGTACCCAGGCGAATTATTCATGACAATGGTCCCCAGTTCATCAGCCACATTTTTAGCAGGTTCTGTGACAAGAATCGCATTCAAAACGTGGCCTCAACCGCCTACAATCCGGCAGCAAACGGATTGGCCGAGGCGTTCAACAAAACTATCGTCAGGCTGCTCAAAAAGGTCGTGTCATCCAACAAACGCGACTGGGACGAAAAGCTCGGCGAATGTCTTTGGGCCTACTGCACAACGGTACGGACCCCAACAGGCAACACACCATTCTCCCTGGTCTACGGGAGCGAAGCGGTACTGCCTCTCGAGATCCAGATCCCCTCACTCCGAGTAGCGATCACAAACAAACTCATAGAAGAAGAAAATCAACGTCGTCGTCTGCGGGAACTGGAGGTACTTGACGAAAAGCGTCTCCTAGCTCAACAACGCATCGAACTTTACCAAGCCCGTATATCACAGGCTTTCAACAAGAAGGTCAAGCAAAGAACTTTCCAAGTTGGCGACCTGGTTTTAGCAGTCAGAAGGCCAATGGTATTAACTCACAAGACACCAGGGAAGTTCGAGCCCAAATGGTAAGGACCCTTCATCATTGAGACGGTATACTCAAACGGTGCTTACCGCCTCGCCAAACCCAATGGGGACTTGTTCTTGATGCCCATCAACGGCAAGTTCCTAAAGAAGTACTATTCTTGACATCCTCCAAGACATGTATTTCCCCAAACAACCTCTTTTCACAAAATCAAATGCTTCCGAAACCCAGCTGTTCCGTGGCATCCTTCCGTAGAAAGATAACCACGTCCACATTACCTCTGAGTTGTCTCTCTACATCCTACAAAGCGCAACCTTACATTTCGTGAGCTTACGCTATCCTTCATGTTTACCACGTCCACATTACCTCTGAGTAAACATCCCGTACAAACAACTCCTGTGTTGTCGTACATTGATCGCAGAACTTCCACGTCCACATTACCTCTGAGTTGTTCAGCGTATCCCCCAGGATCATTCCTACCACGTCCATAAATACCTCTGAGTAGGAAGATTCTATCATTTGAACCTAATGATTGCCATGTCCACATTACCTCTGAGCAAACATGTTGGTTCCTTCAAACTTATTATCTGTACCTAAAAACCAAGGTGCGCAAAAGATAATAGGTCCACATAAATTATCAAGTTCATGAGATCAAAAATGAACACATCACAAAAAAAAAGATAGTATATTTCTTTATTTTTCAAAAAAGGGAGTACAGAAATACGCTATTTCCCCAGCAAGAGTTGCAAAAACACATAAAAAGAAGAGAAACTACAGTCCCCGATCCTCTCTAGGGTGGGATGAGAGCTCTTTGACTCGACGTCTCAGGTCGGCAGTGCGAGTTTCCACAGTCGCCTGGACTCGGAGCTCGGCTTCTTGACGCATTAATCCGACAGCCTCAGCGGAAGTTTTACTCTCATACTTCTCATCAAGCTGTCGTCGCTGCTGAGCCAAAGCAAGGGTCCGCTGAGTAAGAGTCGCTTCCTTCTGCTTGAATGCCACGTGTTCAGCCAGGACACGATCAGCTTCTAGTTGAAGTTGGGCCCGCTGGTCTTCAAGACGGCGCATCTGAGCATCAACCTCTGCGATGTTATCATCCACCGCAGCCCGCTTCTCCGTCGTCTTCTTCATAGATTGAGACAACTGTTCCGTCGCAGTCTCAGTCCCAGCCACTTCACGCTCCCAACTGCTCACATCGGCTCGATGGGAAGCCTCGATTTCAGCAATCAACTTTCCTATCTCTGCATCTATTAAGACAGAGAGGTCATTTCGTTGGATGTGCTGCAGTTCCGCGAGCCGCTCGTCCAGCTCAATCACCGAAACCTCCAGAATTTTAGCCATATGGTCATGGCCTTGGTGAACGCGGATCAGCTCGATACAAGGCATTGCCAAAGCTTTTACTGTCGCAAAGCTCCCCTTGGCATCCATCACTGCAGATACACCTTTCTCCAGTATTTTGTACACTCCCTCGACGAGGAACTTCACATACTCGTCGGCATCCGCCAGCACCTGCGGCGTCATAGCAGGAGTTGGGGGAGCTACTACAGTTTGCGGACCGAAGGAAGATCCGCCAACCTCGATCTGAGAGGTTTGAACCTCGGCAGCAATAGGCTCTTCATCAACAGGGGCCAGACTGCTAGCCCGAGGAGCCGAAGGAACAGAAGGAGCCGACACATGCGTCGTGATAGTACCCCAAGTGGAAGGAGCAACAGAGGGTTCCACACCCTTACCCTTCTCAAGTCCGGAGAAATCACCGACGTCAACGGCCACCTCTTCTACCCCCGACGTTCTATCAGCATCAGCTACCTCCCCCGGCAAAACGGGGAGATCAACATTTATCTCCTGGCCAGCCCCAGGAGACAAGACCGGCAGAAGGGTCTCATTCTTCTCAAGTCCCTCTACAGGGACAAAATTTGTCGCTACCGCCTGATCGGTAGCCATCTATATGTCCATGGTTGAAGCCAAGGAAGGATTTGGCAATGATTCAGCCGACCTCCCTTCATCATGACAAGGAGGGGAATCAACCCTCTCCTCTATTCTCACTGCTTCTGCTGTCCCCGCAACAGACTCCTACAGCTCCGGAGCGATGTCATCGGAAGATGATGAACTCTATTCCTCTTCATCACCAGGAAGCTGCGCACTTGCTAAACCTTCGATATGTGAAGCCTCCGCTGTGGCCTTCATCACCTCGGAAGCTGCTGCACCCTCAGGTTCCCTCCTGACATAACCCGGGGATACCGGAACCTCCACGATGACAGTATCCTCCGGATCTTCCTCCATGAGAGACATCATTGTCGGCGGGATACGCACTCCAGACGAGCTCGCCATCTCTTTTCGCCTACTCCCACCCGACTTTGGGGTACGAGGTTTTCTTTTTAGCGGCTCCTACAAAAGAAGATGGGGCCTCGTAAGTGGCGGAACCAAAATCAGATTTAGTAGGATGTCCTTACCTCTTCGGACGCCGAATCCGATGACACCGTCGGTAACGATGCCTTCTTCTGCTTCTTCGACACAAGAGATTCAGCCCCTGTATCTGCACATCGTTTCGATCGATCGCCCGAGGGTTCTGTTTGTGATGCGGAGGGGGCACTCCGTTGACCCACCCCTGACGGACGATGCGACCGGGCCTTCACTGGCGTATCCCCAGTCGCTGCTAACTGGGTGCCTGCGATAAGGCTGGTCTCCCTGTCATATCCGGAGGGCGGGGCAGCCATAACACAGTAAAATTTGGCGGCCGAGTAAAGAATGGGCGGCCGCGGATCGGGGACGGGCAACGTAAAACGAGCTCCGGTACATCCGGCATTATAGTAATGCCAAGCTCGTGCACCATCCAACAAACTTCCAACATACCCCAGGGTAATACTGGGGTTATCCAACATCATCTGAGCATAACCAAATTGCCGCGCAAAGCGGCTCGGCAAGTACGGTTCCAGGTAGCACTGATTCCTGTTCCGGTACACCAGATGGGATGGCCGGATACTTTGCAACCAGCGGAATCCCCATTGAGGCAGAGTGGTGGTACCTTCACCCAGGTCCCTTAAATCCTCGTTGGCCTCAAAACCCAAATAGATGGGACCAACTTTGGTGATCTCCCAACCTTGAAGACGGGATAAAACCTTTCTACAAACCGGGACACCAGTATGCTACCAGCTCCTCCGATGGAAACGACGAAGGAATGCATCTCCAGCCTTATAATCTCCTTCCGAGCCTGGGCTCATCACACTGGGATGATGCAGAATCAGCCATCCCATCAAATAGTGAAACGGCAGTTCGGCGTACGGGAAGTTATTTTTTCTGCCTCTATCATGAATCACATTTCCAGCAAACTCTCGCAAACCTCGCTGCAGGTTACATACCATTGCGGGGAGGAGAGCCAAGCGCCGGCCGAAGACCAATTTTACGGCTGGCAGGATTAAGTTTCGAGTCACCCTCACGACGGCACCGGATCCACCTGCGAACACGCAATCCCAGAGCCATATCATCAGATAGACGACCAAAACCGCCTTGGATGACATTGGATAAGCAAGGTGCCAGAAGCAGCTGTAGGAGCGTGCATCTGACTGCTGGTCTTCATTTCCTCGGG
This sequence comes from Iris pallida, assembly GCA_029216955.1. NCBI lineage: Eukaryota > Viridiplantae > Streptophyta > Magnoliopsida > Asparagales > Iridaceae > Iris > Iris pallida. Next base: position 20,664,248 of record JANAVB010044218.1, read on the forward strand.
GATTCTTCTCCCCTAACGTGCTCATTTCGGACAGCACCTCGCTACGAGAGAGCGCCGACGGAGTAGAAAACTTCGAAGAATCCTCTTTGTCTTGTCTAAAGACATAATCTCTCCAAGCGGTCACATGGGGCTGCGACCCGCTTTTATCCCTTTTCTGCACATAGTAATGATGACTCGCCACTTCCTTGAAGACGGCCGTCATCTCATCAGCTCTGTCCCCCAGGACCTGAAGTTCCTCATTGGTTGGAAAGTACTCTTCATAGGGCTCCGACCCCCAAGGGAGTTTAGACACCTCATACATCTCATGAAGTGCGAGCCCTAACTCCCCTACCGCAGTAAAGAAGGTCCCGGTATGAATATCAAACATCTCCAGGAGTGCGAGGAACATGTGCCTATTAAGGTCAACACCCGCCTGGGTAGCACGGATCGCGGCAGTCAACCCGATCTCTCGGAGCTCAGTCCGAAATCGCGACAAGATCCAGAGCGTCAGTTTATCCCATTTGGAGACGTAATGGCACCAACCCTCCATCCGAAACTCTCCTGTCGGGTAGGAGCGTTCCATCAAAAACATACGATGTGTAAAAGTCGAAGCACTATAAGCAAGCGTATCAATGGGTACATCACTGTAGAGGCTCCCAGGATGTAAAGTCCGCCAAGTGTAAGAAGACCCAGACCGTACAACGGTCAAAGCATCCCTTTGGTCGGAAGTAGAATCAATTTGGATGACACCAGTCACCGCTCCCCCCTGAGAAGGGGTAAGCTCCCAAGACATCCTCCTCTGGGAAACAAGGCGACAGAAGGACGTCAAAGGCCACTGACGTTCAAGTTGCTTAACAGTCATATGCACTCCATTCGCAGTAAAGAACCAGTCCTCCTTGACCTTCAGCACTGACGAGTCAGTAGAAGTGAGACGGTCTCCAAACAGGAACTCAGGCTTCAGGAAGGTCACTTTATTAGATGTGGAAGATTTAATGACTCCACGCTCCATCATCCGTTTGAGGAACCAATACTGCTGTCCACGGATTAAGGTCATTCTCTCAGGAGGCTGATCCAGCATAAGAGCATCTTGAGCAGGGTTTATCACTTCCTCGTTATGCTCTACTCCCATTTGGTTGAAGGCAGCCTCCAAGAAAACTTCACTCAAAAGCGGGATTGCCATCGACACTAGCAAAAGATCAGAAAAAGTCAGAAGAGAACACACAATGTGTCTAAAGGAGAAAACTGTGGCACATCATTAGGGATTGAACCCATGCGCATGGCCTCGGCGCATCATCAGGGTTTGAACCCATGCGCGTCAGTAGTATAGCCTCGGCGCATCACCAGGGTTTAAACCCATGCGCGTCGGCGGGCAAAGACCGCGACACATCATTAAAGACTCAAGGCCTATGTGCGTTGGCGTACGGACAATGAGACTTACCAACCACCTCCGGCCGAACTTCGACAGGCCGACGGGGAACGACAGCCGCCGCAACTTCCGCGGACTCCTTCGCTTTCTCCTTCCCCTTGCCGACAGCACCGCGAGGAGTCTTGGGAGCCATTCTCTCGAGGAAGGAGAAGTTAGGGTTTTGAAGAAGAAACTCTAAAGAAGCAGAGGCACAGAGAAGAAGAACCCTTTCTCTCTCCAATCGCACGCGTGAACAGATGACGTGTGATCTCAGTCGTCGCCTCGGGTTCTGTGCAAGGATAGCAGCAAATAAAACCAAAAGATCATCATTAATCTTTTCGATTACCGAGGCACCATCATCATTAACTGAGAAGAGCATGCGCCCGAACAGGCATGCGCCCAGAAATCATGCGCCCTGACCTCCATGCTTCTTATTCAAAGTATTCCAAAACTTATTCAAAAGTTTTGAAAACTTTGAAGGGGGTCTTGTAGAAGCATGAAATTTCACAACCAGAAAGCCCATGCGCCAGACACTACATGCGCTAGAACTCAGACGAAGAACTTCACAGCAAGATCAACAAAGATAGACATTCGAAAGAAGACTTTTATATACAGAAGTCTATTACATGTCTAAGAAAAGGTTGTACAAAGGAGAATTTCTACAAAGGAAAGATCCTAAGTCTACAGCCAGCGGCTACCACGCGCCTCCAGATAAGCGCAGCAGCCACCATGCGCCATCAGTCAGGCGCAGCAGACATCATGCGCCTCCAACCAGGCGCATCCTACCATATCTTCAGCAGCTCAGTCATGTGCATCCAGCTCAGTTATGTGCATCCCTTCAGCAGCTCAGTTATGTGCAACTCTTCCAACCAGGCTCACCTGGCCGAGCAGAGCCCAGTTATGTGCCGCTCTTCCAGCCAGGCTCACCTGATAAGTGCTTCGTCAAGCAAAGCATTTAACCCTCTGGCTGGAACCAAGGAAGAGAAGAGCACCGCAAATGCTATGGCCAGGGGAGGCTTCGAAAGAGCCTCCAAAGGCGAAGGAAGACCGTGATCGAAACTGCGGCTAAAGGAGCAGCTTTCAACACAACCAAAGTGGGCAAACCCCACTTTGAAGGAAGATAGAGCCTAGCACCGCCATTCCGATCTACGGCTCTTCCGGAATAACGGAGACAAGGCCCGAACATCCCTATCTTTGGATACAACAGGCACCTTCCGCCTGCCTCGGAAGCCCTCGACTCCATCTTTTGGATGTAACAGTCACCTTCAAGTGCATCGAAGACAACACAGCGTCTCATCTTCACCCTCGGGAGCACTTCGTCAACAGAATGCACCCGCATGTTCAAGTTCATGTTGGAAGTACGTGAGGGAATGAGAAGCAAATCTTCTCTCCATGCCACTATTTATAGGTCGGGCAGATCAAACCCACGCGCCAAGTGGATGGCCCTCCGAATTCTGTGCAATGAATTTACATTAAATGGATGAACCGAATGCCTCGAATTCAGCCAAACGGCTATTTATAGCACTCGAAGAGCGAGACAGCCGCATCATTAAAAGACATGTCCGATGCGCCAGCCAGACAGTGCATCACACGGACGCGCCCTTCGGCATCAGGCGCATCACACAGACGCGCCCTACAGTACTCGGCGCATTACAGAGGGTGCGCCCCCACACATCTCCATATCGAGTGAAACGCCAACCGACGTGCCCACTCAGCTGTCCATCGAACGTCACCAACATTAAATACTGAACTGACAGAGTTGGCAGCACGCCTCCCAAAGTCTGAACAGTTCAGAAAACAAAGCGACGACAACGTCAGCATCATCATGACTTTATTTCGACGGCTACTGCCACATGGCCACTCAACCAAACGTATGCGCCTCTATGGCCATGCGTCCAAATCAGCATGCGCCTCAAAAGCCATGCGTCTCAGACTGCTCTCTGATCCCGAAAGACAGAAGGAAAGTCGCCTGCATGCGCCTCAAAAGCCATGCGCCCCAAATGGTTTGTAACTCCTAAAGGTTATGAGCCGCAGCCTCCTCCTGCGCCCAATCCAAGGCGCAGCCCACCAGATCACTCATCTCCACCAAATCCGAGATCTTCAAACCATGAGTCGACGACACGTGTCCTTTGACTCAACTCATCCAAGATTTCAGCAACGGAAAGATCTTCTCTCTGCTACGTGCCGGCTCACAACAGCAGTATGAAGAGTTCTCCCCCTCGATCAGGGTGCAGCATCCATGCGCCTCCATCAGCAACCTCCACGTGGCGTCCCCACACCGGCGCATCCTACATGCGCGCATGAGCAGCCAGCCTGCAAAACTATAAATAGAAGGATCATCTCCTTCACACAGGGGAGACTCACAACACAGAGAGAATCCACAACAGAGAATCACCGGAGAGGCAGTTCTAGACACTCAACGTCTTCCTCCTCTCAGCAAGCTCCAGCACCCAGAGCAATCAACACCTTCAGAGAACCGATAACCGTCGTCAGCCGGTCAACGGAGTCAACGCATTACCACTCGCTCCATTGGCACTAAGGACCCAGCTTAAACAAAAGTGTACTCCTAGGACTACATCTAAGTCCTATATTGTATCACTGTTCTGTTTGTATTAAAATTTCAATCAAAACAATTTTAATGGCAAACAGCATGAACCGTATTGGCCGAGCCGCATGAGACTTAACTCCCTGAGCCACATAAGCCTGAACTTCTCTGGCCGCATAAGGCCCATTTCCTGGCCACATAAGGACTCGAGTCCTTTCAGCCGCATGAGACCCAATTCTTTCCTGGTCGTATAGGCCAGTGATTCTCCTGCCGCATAAACCCAGCCGCATATGCTCCATCCATTTTTAACCGCATGAGGCCCCCCTTTTTTTGAGCCGCATGTGCTCTCTTTCGCTGGCCGCATGGGACCCAGTGGATCTCAGCCGCATGTATCCTGAACTTCCCTGAGCCGCATAAACTCCCTCATTTCCTGGCCGTATGTGCCGAGCCGCATGGCTCTTCCATAGCTTGTATTTTATGATTTAATTATTTTATTATACTCATGTCTTGTGACCCTCAGCGTGACTTGGGTCTCTTGATGAATGCTTGTACTATGTTATCCTGCACATGTTCCCTGAATACGATAGTGACCCATAGTGGTGCACTCTTGACAAGTAACTTGACATGATAGTGGCCCGTCGTGGCGCACTCCTGACAAGTATACCTGACATGACAAGTAAACTTGACATAATAAACCTGACATGATAGTGGCCTGCCGTGGCGCACTCTTGACATGATAAACCTGACATGATATATCTCGATATGTTGTTACGACGGCTAGCTTGACATGACAAGAATGAATGACCTGGACACCGTGGACGATTATGCTTGTACAAATGAACCCGTCTTGTCTTGCATCATGTCTAGGACAGGGACCCCTGAGTACCATGGTCAGGGGTACCTACTGAAAACGACTAAGACTAATTACTAGAATAATCCAGTAGTCATGAAGAGATTTTCTAGCTACAGGCAATCCCGTTATCTAGTCGCCCCACTTGGGATCTGTAGCCTGCCGTCGAGTAGGGCGTATTTCCAGTACACTGTCATGTGTTGCACCCTCTAAGTCACTTAAGGGTACATACGTTTCTTGGACGATGTACCCACATGAACTCAACCCCTAATTGCGTCCGGATAGCCTGGATGGTCTGCAGGGCTTGTGGCTGTGGAATAATCTTATTACATCTTGCTAGTAACTAGGCCTGTGATAACCCTAGTTAGTTAATGTATCAAGCCATACTTATTATTTGGCCGTGATTATTCGATGAAGTCTAATCAGTCTAGTCTTGTCCTGATCCTGCACAAGATTGTTACATGATCTGATTTCTTATGTTTATCTTGCCGATAAATGGTGGAAAACCATGTTTCGTTCAGATGAAGGGTTACAACCCCGGTCCTTGTTTGGTTTGCGGGTTGTAACCTGGTTATCTGAATAGTTCCATGGTTATCTCATTGTATATCATCTTGGTTTCTCATATTTCCAGTTCTTACTATTTATTATTATTCTTGTGCTAATTGCTGGTTATAGTTCTTAAATAAAGTCTCCTTTGTGGCACTTGCTCTTTCTGGGGTCTGATCCAGCTGGTTTTGTATGGCCAGATTCCGGAGCAGCTCCAGAGGATCTACTAACTTTCCAGTCAGATGGTGACCACTAGAAGGAATCTTGGCAACGAGTGGGTTTATTTTGGCTCTTCCACTCTATTGTAAAAATATTCTTTTGAGGCGTTTAGCCGACGAGCACGTGTTAGCTCGATTGTACTTTATTACTGTCTGCCTACGTGCTGTAACATGATTGACAGATCCTAAGGTTGATCATGTACGAATAAACTCTTGCTAGTCGTCACATTTTGTAACGACTAGCTTCATGATCAACTAAATATATAATGTTTGGGACGCCTTACTATTGTATATTTAGTGATCTTACATCTTGTAACTTTACTTGCTTGCTTGAGATTGAGACATTAGGCTTGTTATTGACCATAGGAGACTGATGGCTTGTAGTTAACCCTCATATATCTAGACAGCCGTGACCGTATAGTGAGGTGGATTCTATTTCATTATACGTAGCTGGCTATGTATGTCCCTGCTCTCCAGTATTCTGGTTCTGGGACGTTACAACAATGTTGACAACCAATCTCACTTTACATTGAAAGCCAACTGAACAATGTTATACAGCTTATATTTGATACTTGGATACATTAGATTACAATTCGATATACCGACTTGGCTTACAACTCACTAGTACAACTGATTATAATGTTCCATACATTATGCCCTTTATAAACAGAAGACATCATCTTGTACAAAGAGAGCTTCTGTATGCCCAACAAATCTTCGATGCCGCGGGACCGGTCAAGCCAATCTTCGTGTGCAGAACATCCCAAGCCTGAACACCTGCCCACAAAAACGTGGGTCAGCACATCATCTATGTACTGGCGAGCAGAATCCAACCCACTCGCCTAAACCAACACTAACTGGTCAATTTTAGCAAGTATTTAATAGAATGATCTTTCTACTTGGGCCTAGCATCAGTTTACAGTTCATGGATAATAATCATAGTGAAGCATGTAAATATATTCTTAGTAGCATTCATGTGAAGGCATCATTAAGGCATACTAGGTGTTATCATGAAAAGGCATCATTGAGACATCGTTAACATTAACATCTTAAACATGTTATGACAATTCTCACTTCAAGCATCACTTAGCATGTATGTTATGTTTGAGCAATGTTCATAGCAAGACATCTTTCTAGCATACTGAATTTAACATGTTAAGCATGTTCTCATATTGAAAGACTACGTATAGCATCATTTACTTGGCACGTTAAGCACGCAAGTTAAACCAACACAAATATTGAGTATATCACATTTAAGTGATTTCTTACCGATAGCCAACTCCCTTGTACCTGCATAAAAATACAGGATAATATGATATACTTACTCTGTCTGCACAAAACATTCGTTAGCATGCATCCTGACTACATGGTCGTTGGTAAAACTGCACTATAAAGGACTTTCCAATGGGTATTACGACGTACCATTCCAGGGTAGGTTGCAAGCCTAGCCGAATGTCCCGTAATACCTCGTGCCACCATAGCACGACCAATGTTTTCTTCCGGGTCGAATCGGTCCCGGTGCCCCCCATGGTACCATTCGAGGAAACTTACTCAGACTTGTATAAGTACGTTCATGACCATGCGAATGCGTGTCGACTCGATAACACAAATGCATGGTAAAGCAACTGAAAGTAAGCAGAGCCAACAGTTCAACATCTCATCTCAAATCCGAGCCGTGTTCAACGACTAATCATTACCATCATTCTACTTGGTGATCTCCATGATCCCAAGCCTCATCATTCTCCATTCATTGATTCATTGCACATTTCTCATAACATTCCTCTCAATGAGGAACCAATAACATTTCATTCATTTCAAAGGGACAAACAGCTTTTTCCTTCGTTTCATTGGGACAATTACTATTCATTTCATTGCTTATACAAAAACAAGCATCATCTCATTTCTTTACAACAGTTATACAGAGAGTACATGATTCAAGAGTCTCATTCAATTCATTGTGTTAATAGTAGCCAGATCTTTTCTCATATCTCATTCACGCAACATCTCGATTACTCCAGTGATTCATTCATTTCATCAAGATTAAGCATAAGGGACATTATCAATTCATTCTCAGGCATCAAGTTACATTAGCAGTTCGAGTGTGATTCAATCAGCAGTTCAATATTCATGTCTTATTCATTTCAATAATTCTCAACATAGACATATCTATTATTCAGCAACTAAGACATGGAACATTTAGGGACAATAGTATCACGTTATTCCATTTATTAAGCATGCAGGAATAAGGAGGAAGAAGGACAGTTCCACTTGCCTGCACAAAAGGATCTTCTTATTTTGGTTGCACACATTTTTCCTAAGCGTAGCTCCACCAGCGAGCCACGTTCCAATACTTAGTCCGTCTAGCCAGCTAAGAGAGACTGCATCAGTCTCAACTCTCTTGATCTCTAACACAAGTCACGGTCCAACATTCTGATCCCATCCAACAAGCCAACCAAATGCCTCGCGCGGAGCGGGGCATTACACTCTCTACCGCTCCACCATCCCCCTCCTTACCACTCCGGCGACCTCGGCCGCACGCATGTACCGACTGTGCACGCGCGCGCGTCAAATAGCAGATTTGTTATTGTTGTTTGTTTTAGTTTTTTTTTCCGGAAATTTGTATAGAAAGCATCAAAAATTTGTGAAAATACAAAGAATTTTTGTGAAATTGCAAAAAAATTAATTTTTTTAATAATGGTTATTTAGTAGCATTAACAAATAACTAATTTACATTTTTTTTAAAGAAAACGTCCTATGGAAGTGTATTTAAAAAATCGTGCTACAAATGTTTTTTAAAATATATTTTATCAAAAAAAACGTCCATAAATAACATAAAAAACGTCCTACAATTGGATATTTTTCTTACAATATTATTTCTTTTTAAAAACAATATACATATATATACGTATGCAATTTTTTATAATATCAAAATATGTGGGAATTTGTAGTTAACTCATGAAGTAATAAGATTTAAGAGGAGGTTGAGGTTTTAATTTTTTCTTTTGTACTAATATTTTTTTACACAAGAAATGTCACATTTTTTGTGTAAAAAATAATCACAAGAAAATTTGAACCCTCATCTAAACCTCTTCTTACATCTTATTCCTACAATCTGAACCCTCTCTAGCATAATGGTAAGAAAAAAATGTCCATTGCTTGGACGTTTCATTAGTTGTGTTCCAATAAAAATGCCCAACGAATGGGTGTTAATTCTCTTTTGACATTTTTTTTTTTGTGCTGTATACACAATTTTATTGACCTTTAGTGATGGTGTATGTATGATTTTTTTTTTTTTTTCCTCTGATGAGTTATTGCTGAGATGTTAGAAAGCTGGATCAGGAACTAATTTGTACTTGGTAACTTTAGTAGAAAGCTGGATTAGGAAGCATGCATGTATATGCTAGACATATTTATGTACGGTCCCATTTCTAGTACTATTTGTAAGTGGGTCGTGATATTGATCAAGATGGATTTGTAAAGTACGGTCGTCGAGTAATTATCGGGAGCAAAAAAATGTACATGGGGAACCATTCGAACGTGGAGATGTTATAGGAGTCTACCAGTTGACGACTCGTTGTTTTCCGATAAAAGTTAATAAAAGGAACTCTTTTGTACAAAATGTTGTACAAATTTTTAGTGCACATGCTAAACAATGCTTAGGACAAAGGGATATTTCTCGTACTTGAACATGTAATGTATCTACGATTAACCAACATCAAAGGAAGAGAAGGGGGCATAATTTTTGAAAAGCTTTCTGATCTCTGATCTTTGATCTAAAAAGTTTTGAGATCCTATTTATTTCTTTGATTTTCTGCGTAATAGGAAACTCTTCCGATCTTCAAGTCGGACTAAAATTTTAGGCGAGCATGAAATTCCACAAAGTTCTATAGTAAATTTTTTTGACTTTCGAGTTAAAGTTTGTTGGGTTTAAACTTGACAGAAAATAATACACACAAATTTTTTTGTCAAAATTCATAATAATTATTTATGGACCGTACTTAATCAACTGATATGATAGCCCGTATGCAGGCTGAATACGTTTAGTATCCTCAGACCTTTTTTTTAAAAAAATTTCAAGCACACACACAATTGGATAACTCGAAATCTGTCCGTCTTTTCGGATGTCCGTTCCACTACCATTAGGTTGGAGAGCTTGGACAATATTCTTAGACCTGGATCTTTGAGACTAATCATCGAAATATATGTTACTAGTAGTGAAACCTTGTTGTGTTTGTCATGTAATATAATGTGAGATTTCATGATGGTAGGCGGAGGACGAGTTTCACATGCACAAGTTGTGATTTGTAAGGGCTTAGCAATGACAAGGTTAGATTAGGTCAGGTGTGTATCATAGAAAAAGCTGTATCCTGTTCTCATTCCTCATCAGAACACTTGTGAACGTATATATATACGCATTTGTTTGATTATTTTTAGGAGCTTATGATCGATTGATTTAACTATAGAAGGTTACTTAATAGCTTAGTTCAAAGGACAAATTTCCTTTGGGTGCTTGAAGGAATACTTTTATTTTTGGGTTATATGAAGGGCTACTTTAAGGGTGGTCAAAATACTAGGCAAAAGGCCAGGGTTGTTAATTAACAAGTTGATAAATTTCCTGTTAGCTTGTGAGAACCCGCCGCCATCTTGCAAAATCGAAAATTATGGCTCCATTTACTCCCCTAGAGTTAGTTAGTACAAGGTGAAGGTGTTGTTTATTCGGTTTCAACAGAATTAAAACAGTCAAAATTGAATAAATTAAAATATTAAAAATTTAAATTCGAAAAATAATCGAAATTAGCTAAAATTAAAATCGAATCGAATAGTCAATTCGATTTATTCAGTTTGTTTTGCTGAAATATTTCTATTGTTTAATAAGTCGAATCCAATGTTGGTATGGTAGTAAAATTATATTAAAAAATTATAATTTTTATACACCCATTTATCGTATTTCAAAGTCGTATCCAAAGTTGGACTATTTGTTAAATAATTAAAGTTGGATTCAAAACATATAGATAGAATTATTGTTTTCAAAATATACACATTATTATTACAAAATATGCATAAAATTGAGAGTATTTACATAATTGCATAACTCTTATTCAGTTTTCGGTTTTGGATTGAAATCAAATGAGAAATTCCCCCCCCCCCCCCCCCTTCAATCTGCAAAGACTTTTCTTATATAAATTAAGAGTAATTAGTGTTTAGACCCTGGATTTATATTAACTTAGGGCTCGTTTGGATCAAGTTTTTGTATAGGTTTTCAATTCCTTTCCCATGGAAAATGAATTCAACATTCTCATACCCATGTTTGGTTATGTTGGGAATAGGTAGTTCAAATTTTTAAAAATTTTCGTCTTCATTTTTGGTTTACAAAAGGATATAAATATTAATTTATTTAGTTTTCCTTTAATACCCTTTCATTAATTTCATAATGATTCACATGTTTGGGAAAGAAGTTGAAACTTTGAAAATAAAAAGAGGGTATAACCGTCCAAACAAAATAGCCAAACATCATTCCCAGGAAAGCAAATCTATTCCCAAGGGGGGCTTGGGAATAGCTTTCCCAAGTCAATGGGTAGCTTTCACACCTAAGCCCCTCCTATTCCCTTCTCATTCCCAATCCTAAATATACCAAACATGGGTAAGGAATTCAAAACCCATTCTCAAGCCGCAAAAACTTTAACCAAACGCCCCCTTAGAGCATCTCCAACCCTATTGTGACTTTGGAAAAAAGTTGTTGCCACATAGGAATGACAAAATTTTATTCAAAAGTTCTTCTCCAATGCAATTGTAAAGTCAATTGTGAAGCTTATGTGGCAAAAATTAAAGAAGACATTGTGAAGTTGATTGTCTTGTTCTAGACAATACACTTGACAATGTCTTCTCTTCCATGTCATCAATTATGTATAAAAAATATTAGAAAAAAAGAAAGAAGATGAGTAGTTGTCTTAAAAGTTGCCTTGGAAGTTGGAAAAAATAATTTTTATCGTCTCCTCAATACTTTTGCATTAGAGAGAGTTTTTTATCTCATTGTCTTTTGAGATATAATTTTGCCACATAAACAAGACATTGTCTTGTGGCTCATGCCACATAGGAGCCACCTAAGACTCACAACACTTAACAAGACAATAGGGTTGGAGATGCTCTTAGGCCTCGTTTGGTTCACGGATTCAAGGAAGTAGGAAATGAAAGTTGTTCCTTTCCTTTGTTTGGTAACCACAAACTTGGGAATCAATTTCCTCACAAGGGGAAAAATTGGAGGGAATATGGTTCCACTCATGACCCATGGGATTGATTTTCCCTCCTCCTTTCCCAACATTTATTACAAAAGCTATGACAAAAGTAACCATGTGTTATTGCTTATTTTACCATTAATGTTATTTTTCATAATGCTATTTTTATTTTATATGTAAGGATGTTATTGGAACATTGCTATATTTTTGCTTTCCTTTCCTACACCAACCAAACAACGGAAAGAAAATGTGACAGGAATCCTACTTTCCCATTCCCATGGAAAATACAAGGGAATGTATTTCCTTTCCGTGAACCAAACGAGGCCTTAGAGTTTAAGTCGTAACATGTCCAATTAAAAAGCTTGGACCCTTGATTTTTTTTCTTTCTATTATATCCTTCCTCCCTTTCCATGCATGACAATATAATTTTCCTATATAAGCTATTGAGGATATAATGGAAAAGATAAACAAAATATAAAAATTCAGGATCTCAAATTTTGAATTGAACATGAAAGTATTTAAAGTCTAAGCTATATAAAATTCAGGATGTAAACTCTAATTAGCCCTAAAATCAAAAGTTTAATCGGTCTGCTCTCTCTTTCTCCATTTTGTTCATATTATTTAGTCAAACGTCTCTTGGTTTTAATTCCCCACAAACTCACCTCCCTCAACCTTGGGGTCGCCAGCCACCTTTTTCTTCCTTGTGGAACCAACTACAAAGTACCACAATTTCCTTCTTGTCACCCACCAACCTCTCTCTCTCTCTCTCTAGTTTTTATCATTAAAAGGCGGTCTCCTCTATAGAAGAACCCATAGATCTCCTCTTCCGAAATCGACATGATTTGTTGTTGATCGATCCCTTCGAAACCCATTTCTTCTCTTCGGTTTCCTCGCGCTCTCCTCTTTAAAAAGGTGTCTCCTTTCGTCCCCTACAGATCAAAAAGCTCTCTCTTTCTTCTTCTTCTTCTGATTTTTGTTGCATTTGGATTCGAAGAGTATGTAATTTTTTTATTTTCATTTTTCCTTTTTTTTGCTGTTGATGGGCATTTGGGTCCTTGATATCTATTTACTCCAATGGAACGATTCTTGATGGGTTTATTGATTTTGGTTCTTATTAGTTGACTCTCTGATCTGGTATTTTCTTCTTCTTTTCCTTGATGTTCTCGATTAGCTTAAAAAAACGATTTTTTTTTACATACTTTTGATCACATATTTGATGATTGGTCAAGAAGCACGGACACTATTTAAAGCGGGGCAGGTGTCGTGTCGTGTTAGGGACACACTGGACACTCCAAATTACACTGGAACACTCCAATTTGTGTACCGTGTCCGCGTTGCTGCGTTGTGTCTTGTGTTTGGCTAAAATGATTTGTAGCTTATTTTTGGCTAAAATGATTGGTACACTCCTAACCAGTTTGATCATTTCTTTAGCCTTTTCTTAGACTCTTTTTTGGTACTAAGCATTTCTTAGTGATTGACTAGTCGAAACCTAGCTATGATTTGTGTGTGGGTCAGTGGCTTATTTTGTATATGGTTAGTGTTGATGGAGCTATAGTTTGTACAATAGCTAAGAATCACAAAACTTCTCTCCTTAATTTCTCTGCAATAGGACACGTTACAAAAATACACGTTTAATTGATGTCTGGTTCCTTCTTGTAATAATATTTACATATTTGTTTCTTTTGTCTGTTAAATTAATTGCATGATGTTTTTTTTGGCACCAGAATGGCAGCGACCTCGTTGCATCATGCCATTGGTTCTTTCCACTCTCACAGAAGCAACATTAGCTCGGGCTTCCAAAATGGCATTGGTAGTTTCTCGGTGACAATTGTTCCTAAAGGTTTTGGAATTGATTCAAGGCTCATCGGAAGAGGAAGTTCTTGTTCCGGAAGATGGACATCGGGCGTGGTTCATGCATCATCTTCACAGTCTTCGGTGTCTGATCCCATTCAGTTACCATCAAACAGCAACACAAGCGGTTCCCGGAAGAAGTCAAGTAATACATATTTTCCTACCGATATTTCTTGTAGACAGTTATTGGTTTGTTCAGTATGCTTGATATGACACATTATGTTAACGTCTCACCATTACTTTTGATCAACGTAAGATTTAACTGATTGAAGTATGAAGTTTGTCAAAATCTTTGAATGGCTATCTATCTGCAACTATATGTGATAGGCTCATTATTATCTTTATCATCTGGCATGTTAGTTGTATGGTACACCTTGAGATGATATTGCTTTAGTAGACAGATTCAAAAATTGCAGCTTCTTTCTTGGCGTTAGTGATACAATATTACAATATGGATATCAGTTCTAGATTTTAAGGGGCACGTTTTTTTTCTTCACTATATTGTGTGGCTTTGTGATCTAATATGTTTTTTTTTTCCTTCTGAAAATATATAAATTGATGTTTCGTTTGTTCACAGATGAAACTGCACTTATATTGATTAGGCATGGCGAGTCTTTGTGGAATGAGAAGAATCTGTTTACAGGGTGTGTCGATGTACCTTTGACTCAGAAGGGAGTGGATGAGGCAATTGAAGCTGGTAAAAGAATAAGTAATATTCCTGTTGATGTGATATTTACATCTGCGTTGATTCGTGCCCAAATGACTGCCATGCTTGCTATGACCCAGCATCGCCGCAAGAAGGTTTTCATTACTGGAACTCCACCTTTTGATTTCTTAAAGAAATACATGCTCAAAAACAACTTCATATAGCATACTGCCAGTAGAGGAAATTTGGTAATATTCATCATGGTTTCAGCATATTATGTATTACTTGTTTCAGGTTCCAATAATCAAGCACGAAGAAAGTAAACAGGCCACAGAATGGAGCCAGGTTTACAGCGAGGAGACTGAGAAACAATCCATTCCAGTTGTTCCAGCTTGGCAATTAAATGAAAGAATGTATAGGCTTCTTTCTCGATTCCACTCTAGATATTTTGGTTTTCCTGAATATCATTAGCCTCTAAGCTACAATTCAAATGAATGTCTCGTGTCTACTGCTCTTTCTTTTAGGTATGGTGAATTACAGGGCCTCAATAAACAGGAAACAGCTGATAAATTTGGCAAAGAGAAAGTTCATGAGTGGCGGCGTAGTTATGATATTCCTCCACCAAATGGCGAGAGTTTAGAGATGTGTGCTGAAAGGGCTGTTGCTTATTTCAAAGAACAAGTAAGGATACTCCTAATCATTATATACATTCATGAAAAGTTCCGTTAGGATGCAGAATAGGTACTTCTTTATTTTATCTTTATTCTAATTCCCCCCTTGGCACTTGTTTAAATAAAAAGGGAAAACAACTAGAATAGTGATACTTTATCAGTAAGGAGAAATTCCACGTATTGCAGACATTTTTTTGGTAATACATCACTGACTCTCAACTTTGCCGGATGAAACACTCATGTACGATCAACTTCAAACACATCATACAACTATTTTGGTAGTACCTTGGGTAAGGTTAGCTACAATAGCCATTAGTGTCTCAATTGGTCATCCAGCTACTGAAGGTTGAGCAACCATATGATGAGGCCTTTGGTATAAGGAAGGGGAAGTCCTAGGTTCCAATCCGATGCACAGTCAATTACTGGCCTTTTCTAGAAAAAAAAAGGTCATCCAGCCAGCCAGGGAGTTTTCTTTAGACAAGTGAGATTTTTTCCAATGCCATTCTTGAAGCCACTGTGTCACATCTTGCATGAGAAATTCATTGTAGCCTCCCTTCTTCTACTTAAGCAAGAGGTAAATTATGGAATCCACTTCCTTCGATGCACAACCAGCCTCCAAGTTTTAGTACAAATGCTTCATCCCCTCCCAGGCTCCCTCTAAGGTCAGCCAAGGAACAAGGACTCCATGTAAAGAAACCCCAAAGAAGAAGTGACTTCCCATCCACATCGTGCAAAAACACTTTCCCCCACCTTGACGTCAGCTTCACCATACCATCGAGGTTTCATTTTATCCAGTCTGGTTGTGGTGGTAACCAGGAAACCATTTGTATGATAAATCGAGTATGGAGTACTCAAGTATTCCCAGGAAACTTGTAGATTGGTCTCATTTTAAGAGCTTGTGCATCTAATTGCCATCTTTCTCAAGCAAGAACTGTACTTGACATGACAATGGAGGAAGACACTCTTCTATCTCTATTGATAGACACTATTTGGTTCTTATAAACTCCCAGAGTAGATAGCAGAAGGTGTCCTGAGTTGGCCTGTTGATACTGACCCTGCTTGAAGAAGTTGACATGATAACATTCAACACAGAGGATAACTGACTTGGCCTACAACAATTTGCGATTTGACTAGTCTCCTCCTACATGTGCATAGCTATATGTAGTTTCTTCATTACAAGAAGCATAAACAGAAGTCCATGGTCAACAAGGACGCTCTATAAGAAATATTCCTCCTTCAAACCTTCAAATAAAGCTATGAATCCTCGGACCTCACTTATTGATCAAACCAACCTTGCTTCCTGGTTAGCTGGTGCGCTGGTAGGCCTCTCCACAACCACCACATGGTCCACATCAACCGTTCTTCCCCCAACTCAAATTGGACTCAATAAACAAGGACAAGCAAATAAAACAGTGGTTAGAGAAGATAAAATGGAGTTTTTCTTTCTTTCTTTCTTTTATTCTCTTATTTTATAGTGTAATGGGTAAAAGTTCCATTGACTTGAAAGGGAAAGTTCTCAGGTCTTTTCCTGGTTGTTGACGCTTTCACTTCCTTTCAGCAGCTAAAGCGGTCCAAGTTTTCTTGATTAATTTATCTTGAACAAAACATCGCCTATAAGATTGGTATATATCCACGTATGGTCTGACTCTGTCACTCTGGACATCAGCCAACTAACAGAATCCAGGTTTCTTAGCTACAAAGAATATTCTTCATTACCTAGTAAATCCTCTCTTAAGAGTCAAAGCTTATAAGCTATCAAGAGACTAAATGACTTTGATCTTTTATGAGTAACTTCAAAATGAAATAAGGATATCAACAACAAATCTCAAGAAAAGAGCCTTTTCCTATGATAGCTTTGGTGTCTAAGTTATGAATCTATATTTTTGCTTCTCTTGGGTCCATCCCATATGCATCACGAGGTAAATATTTATGCACTGATTGATGACACTATTAGCTTCTATTTCAATATTCTAAATTGATGCCAGTATCCACAATTGATGATTCTGTGGAATCAATGTGATGCTTTTTTTCGTTTATTATTCAAAATAACATATCTTCGCATCAGCCATAAGATACTGAAAAATATTGAATGACAGATTGAACCTCAACTCTTGTCTGGGAAGCATGTGATGATTGCTGCTCATGGGAATTCACTGAGGTCTATAATTATGTACCTTGACAAGTTGACCTCTCAAGAGGTGATGAAGCAATCCCTGTTACTTAAGGTAAATTTATTTCAAGCATCATGTTTTTGATGCAATTGTTTTGCCTCATTTCCTGCAGGTTATCAGCCTAGAGCTATCTACTGGAATTCCCATGTTGTATATTTTCAAAGAAGGAAAATTCATCAGGAGAGGGAGTCCACCAGCACCTTCTGAGCCCGGTGTTTATGCTTATACTAGGGTAAGCTGCTTATTCAACAGAATGCCTGTTTTATAAACCATAATTAGTTTAAAAAGCTTAGACAATCATTTGACATGAAAATGGTATATATATATATATATATATATATATATATATATATATATAGGAAAGAATAGGTGGGAGATAAGCCGCCTCAACGTTTCATTGAACGGCATGCTTATTTTATAATGTGTATATATAGCTACATCTGTTATGTGTGCATATAGTGTGTTGATTGAAAATGTACACTTTGAGCCTTGGAGGAGGACTTAAAGGGTGGAAAGGATCAAGAAGGACGATCTCAAGGATTGGAAGAACTCTATTACAATCTTGCTGGTAGTAGAGCCATAGGCTGCTTTGCAGGAGAAGTTTCATGGGTGCTGCCGAATAGCATAGTACAACCTCATACTTAGGTGATTGGCCTGGTTTTTTTTTTCCTTTCAAGTGATTGATGATGCTTTAGTAAAAAGGTGCCAATGGAGTGATATATTGCATTTGATAGCACACTCAGCATCATTTATCTGCCATGCTCCAAAGTAAAGGACCACCACCAGACAGGACTTCATGTCACTCAAAATTAATCTTATTTAGGAGCACGACGGACTATTGAAGGACCCATTTGTAACAAATTTCAAGTGTGTTTATATGGAAACTGTCACGCCCCGCTTCCTAGATTCAAACTGTGACGTCATAAACACATCCCCAGGCTACGCGTCGAATTCGCGATTGTCGTCCGTAAGGTTCGTGCATAGGTAAAAAGCAGGTCATAACTCACACAAATTTTAAGTCAGCAATAATCTAGAACTAAGACATTCTAACTAATTGAACATGAACATAACCATTTCTACCAAGTACAATTTTGAGCCCAACTATAAATAATACAATTATACCTTAAACAAGTAGAGAAAAAGAATTATTGTTCTAACTTGAACGTCTTCAATGGTATCATCACGTCCTTGATCTCCAGTTGTCCTTCAGTACCTGATAGCGGCTTCCCTTGGTACACTGATACAAAACCTAGTGAACAATACTAGGTCGTTTAGAAACCACAAGCAAGTCCTCGGCCAAAAACGGTTAAGGAAAATATACTAGGAATGAAACATAAAGATTTTCTATTAAGAAAATAGGAATATGCAAATTTACATTGTTGTAGTTTCATTCATTTAAGTAGAAACATCCTTTTTGGATTTATTTAAAATGGGGTGATTTCCTTCTAGAATGAGATGAAATTGAAGGACTAAAAATTCATCTACCCGATATTACTGTCGATGTGGATGTAAAAATTTCCGAGCTTCCCTCGAACTTATCATAAATTTTGCCTCTCTTGGACAAAATTGAAATTGCCTCCCTTTGGCAAAATTGAAATTGCCTCCCTTGGGCTAACCCTAAAATGCAATGCAATTTGGAGAACAATCCCTGAATATTCATAAAATAGTTTTCCATCAACAATCCCGTTAACCTGGGATCAGGCTGTGAATTTGGCGGCACGATGCTTAGTCTCCGGCCTGGAGCCTCCCTTGGGCTTAACAATCACCTATTCGATGTTACTGTCGAAATAGATGTAATAATCTGGAGCCTCCCTTGGGCTTAGTTTGCCTCCCTTAAGCAAACGAAAACAAGAGCCTCCCTTGGGCTTAGTTTGCCTCCCTTGAGCAAACGAAAATACGTGAGCTAAGTCTCACAAACTCGATTCGCATGGCCTTACGAACGAGTAGAAACTTTACTGATCAACTTTTTAATTTTATTATGCTATGGGACTATTTAGGAATATCTAGGTTGTTCTCTCCCGTCCAATGCTTCCTAGCTGTTTCTATGTATCTTTCCTAAATGACTTGAGATTTAGGGAATAATCCGATTTTTTAGAAAGTCGGGAATTGACTCTCTTGAATTTTTCAAAAATTTTGGCAGAGTCTCCTTTGTATCGGGTGACTCCAGAAATTTACAAGAGACAAATATATGATAAAAATAAAAATCCGGGTTTGCCGACCCCTTCGGTGGAGCAACTCTCAACACCGGAACCACGCAGGTGTATATCGGGTTTGCCGACCCCTTCGGTGGAGCAACCCTCAACACCGGTAACCACGCATATATATATATATATATATATATATATATATATATATATATATATATATATATAAATTCAATCACAAAGGAGAAACTTAATCATACCTTAGCAGGCAAGCATTCTATTTATTTATTTAGCAAATTTCCTTTCCTTTATATGCTACACAAGCTCAAAAGATATAAATTTTTGTAAATCTGATATCAAACAAGAGTACTAAATCTTATGTACTTAGTAATATTTACTTATCCTAACTTATTTATGTAAAATCAACTCTGGACCTTTAAATTTAATTCGACCCGTCTCATTACGACGATGGAATGTCAATCTTTCATACATTTTAAATTCTAAAAATTCTTGACTCCGTCTCATTACGACGATGGAATGTCAATCTTTCATACATTTTAAATTCTAAAAATTCTTGACTAGAGCACGTATATATATATATATATATATATATATATATATATATATATATATATATATATATATATGATCTGAAATCCACAGAGTATAGCCCTTATGTATAATGTATACGAAATTTTGTAGATAAATACCAAAAGTGATCTAAACCAGTAGAAGTATATATTTAATAGACCAAGTTAATGTTCAAGAACCTTTATTGGAAATATCCGTATATTTTGGATATTCTAGTTTACTTTCTTCAATCATATGAAACAAGTCTTTACCAAATATTTGATATATTTTTAATTTTCGGGCAGAAGTAAATAATTTAAATAAATTGGTTCAAAGTACTTACAAACTTTTGTAATCATTTCTAGACTTATGCACTCGTGGTATGGTCGTAGTTCAAGGTAAAACTTGTGTTTTGTGTCTATTCTTAGAATGTAATACAAAATATTTATATTATGATTTATTAAGGTCTCATGCATATCCATAACTCATTTTACACAACAAGGAGCAACAAGCGTATTAGTCCTACACTCACTCGTATGCATGTAAATATATGTATACATATATTTATATATTTATATATGTATTCATAACAAAAAAAATTCTTACAACAAACCCTAATATGCAAAATAAATCATATACCAATTATTTCTACTTTATGTCCATGTACCTATATCGTGTTATATCCATGAATAAAATCCTAAGCTCAATTATTATTATTATTATTATTATTATTATTATTTTTGATGAATTTGGAACATTGAGAATCCAAGTAAATGATAATATTTACGAATTTATATTTTTTTTTTTGAGAGGTAGAGTGAGGACTTGCCTTGCTTGTAGATGACCTAGGTTTCCTCTTCCAATAACTCTCAATTCATAGCCCTAGTTACAACAACAAGATTATGCACTAGAAATTGACCTAGATATGAAATCCGAGTGTCACGCCCCAGAACCAGAATACTGGAGAGCGGGGGTATGACTCAGCCAGCTACGTATTACGGGTAGATGAATACCGTATAATACGATCAATGCTGTCTAACCAGACGAGGGGGTGTATACTACATAAAGGTCTTACTATGGTCATTTCACATCTATTGTCTCAATCATTCAAATAAGAAACAAAAATAGAGAACATGTAAGATAAAGCAGTAAGGCGTCCCAAACGCTCAGTCAAAATGTTCTTGATATCTGGTTTTACAAAATACAGCCATATGAGGTAGCAAAGTGTGCACAATTGTTATCAGCTGCAGTCTGACTCAATTACAATTATACAAAAGTAGGTACAAGACAATCCGACTAACATGTCGGTGCCAAACGGCTAAGTATAAAGTAAATAACAAAACGAGCGGTGAAGTAAGGAACCCACTCGAGTCCTCCTGCGATCATTCCTCTAGTGTTGACCATCTTGGAGGTAGAAGTAAGCTGGATCCTCGGGGACTGGCTCTAAATCTGGCCATGCAAAACCAGAGAGGTTAGGCCTCTAATAGCAAGTACCACAAGGAAGCACGATATGAAGGACTAAACTAGTAAGTAAGAGAATATAATAATAGATCTCTGCTTTCTACTAGGATTCACCTAACATCACGACACTTCGAACCAACCTCCCAACCAAACAAGGACAGAAGTTAGCCCGTCATGTCCTGACATTCTGATCATCTCAGTTGGGCAACAGGGTAGGTGCAGTACACAAACAAATCATCTTGAACGGCCAATCAACTACTACGGCTTGCTATTGTGAGTCCCAAGTTATCATGGAATTATGCAAATAGGGATTCCTCAGTTCTTACTATGTGCAAGCAAGGCTAGTCTATCCAATCAATCAATTGCGCCAATCATGTAATTAGACGAGTCCCAGCGGGACGTCCGCCGTTAATATAGCATGTACAATAATATAAGCAGATACTGTTTCCTGCCCGTGTGACAGATTTACAGTATCTGTGGGAACCAGCCGGCCCGTCGGGCACTTAATAGTCCCAAGGGAGCTGCCATGTAAGAACTCGGGAATCCATTCTCTCCATGCCATCATTATTTTATTTAACTTAATAGTCTCTACGTTGAGTGAAGTTCCATGCCGTGGATCATGGTCATTCAAATGAGTACTTTCGTACGGGGTACGATATGTCAACTCTACAACGATACCCGTGCGGCTAGGTTGTAGGTTTTACATAGCGTGATGCAACAATCAAATCTGACCACGGAGTAATCATGCCTTGACCATAAAGTACACATGCTGTTTTTGTAAGATAGATAAATAACTAAATAAATAAATAATTTGAAGCCTGCATGTGCCTGTATGCCAATATTCGGGATTGGCTAATCGAGTACAATAGTTCATTACATGAACGTGTCTCATTCATTTCATTCAATAAGACGACTAGCCAGTCTCTTAGTTCCAACTAGGAACGCATGATCAATTTTAGTCAAGATAACCATTATCATCAATGGTGACAAGGCATGAAAGTCAAATAGTATTCAGTGGAGTCGAGTCTACGACTCTCAGGATTTAATTCCAGTCAATCGGGGTATCTATAACTCAATTCACGACACATGGTACATCTCACGTAACAATCTATATTTAACAGAAATATTAACATATCATGATTATATCAAGTTTATGCAAAAATGCGTAAGGATATAAAATGGACGTTAAACATCTAATAAGATATCAATATACAGGGCTATAGAAGATCCAGGGTAAGCAGGCTACGCTCATGTCAGCCTACGCTCAAGTCAACGTACGCTCAGGTCAAGCTACGCTCAGGTCAAGCTACGCTCAAGTCAGCGTACGCTCAAGTCATGCTACGCTCAGGTCAAGCTAGCGTATGGAAGACATACTAGCGTATGGAAGACATACGCTCAAGTCAGGCTAGCGTATGGAAGACATACGCTCAAGTCAGGCTTGCGTATGGAAGACATACGCTCAAGTCAGGCTAGCGTATGGAAGACATACGCTCAAGTCAGGCTAGCGTATGGAAGACATACGCTCAAGTCAGGCTTGCGTATGGAAGACATACGTTCAAGTCAGGCTTGCGTATGGAAGACATACGCTTCCAAAAGGTAGCGTATGGGGATTGCGCTGCACTAAAGAGCGCGCGCAACTCAGTGGCACAAGCTAAAAAGCTCGCGCACTGCTCACTGTCTTCTCCAAACAGCAAGAACTCCATGGTTTGAACCCAAAGCTTCAAAAGTCCATAACTTGGTCAAAATAAGTCCGAATCTAACTTTTCAAAGGTCAAAATTGGGTAGAATAAAATTCTCTACAACATGGAACCATCAAAACTTGAAAACAAAGAAGTTTGATAGATCAAACCACCAAAATCCGAAAATAACTCATTTCTAGATCTACAAAGATTAAGACTTCGAAATGAAAAATGCCAAGTTATAAACTCTCTTAGAATCACAAGGGAAAGAGAATGGAACCATAAAAATGGGTCCTCATGAAGAAGCAAGATGTACTTGCCTACGGTTTGGTAGGTGGAGAGAGTAATGAGAAAGAAGAAGAAGAGTAATGGGAAGTAATGAAGAGAGAGAGAGAGAGAGTGAGGGCTTTAAATGGTGAAGGGGGTGGTAGGTGGGAGCTAATGGGCCGGGTTTAAGGGGGCTCATCCAAGGCCAACCCGAGAGCAAGGCAAAGAGGTAAAAAGCAGAAAATTATTAACATGAAAATTAAAGAGCAGATAATAAAATTGCAGAAAAATAAAGTGCAGAAAATAAAATGCAGATAATTAATTAACATGAATTTAAAGAGACTTAAATACAGGATAATACATGATAAATATTAAATAAATATACTAAAGCAGTACATGTATTAAAAATACGTATACTGGGAACGGGGAGTGACATCTCTACCCTCCTTAGAAAAATTTCGTCCTCGAAATTTCAAATCCAAGCAGGATAGGAATATCAAGGCCAAACTAGTACAAGCAATTTAAGCAAGCAATCATTTTACAATGTCCATAGCAAGTAACATATCTATATTTAACAATCTACGATATCAAGTAATTCTATCTATGGGGTGACAAGCATGAGAAGCTAAATACGATCAAGGTATACAGAAAGAGATATACCTTGTGAGTCAAACAAGTGCGGATATCGTGATCGGATATCATCTTCACGTTCCCACGTTGACTCTCCTAAAGAGTGATGACCCCAAGCAACCCGGACAAGGTTAATTGTTCGGTTCTTGAGTATCTTCTCTCTTCGGTCCAAGATGGACACAGGCTGCTCCTCGTAAGACAAGTTGGTACCAACAACCAATTCAGAATGATCGAGGATATGGCTTGGGTCCGATACATATCTTCGTAACTGAGATACATGAAACACGTCATGCACCTCTCGTAACGAAGGTGGAAGGGACAAACGATAAGCAACATCGCCTACCCTATCAAGGATAACGAATGGTCCCACGTATCGCGGACTCAACTTCCCGCGAACGCCAAATCTAATGACCCCACGGGTAGGTGAGATCCGTAAGAATACGTGGTCCCCAACGGAAAACTCTAGCGGCCTACGATGCTGGTCCACCCAATGACGATGTCGATCCTGCGCAACTCGAAGTCGCTCCCTAATTTCTTTAATCACTTCAACTGTCTGAACAATCATTTCCGGGCCTAACATCTTTCTGTCCCCGATATCATCCCATGCTAGTGGCGACCTACACTTCTTACCATATAGTGCTTCAAATGGCGCCATCTGGATACTGGCTTGATAACTGTTGTTGTATGAGAACTCAACTAAGTGTAGGTGGCTCTCCCAAGATCCTCCAAAATCTAGAGTGCAAGCTCGCAACATGTCTTCTAAAGTCTGAATCATCCTTTCTGATTGCCCATCTGTCTGCGGATGGTAAGCCGTGCTAAATCTTAACTTGGTACCCAGACTATGATGTAAGCTCTTCCAGAAATGTGATGTAAAGCGGGTATCTCGATCCGACACAATACTGACAGGGACTCCATGCTGCCTGACTATCTGTTGCATATATAACTCTGCCAACTTTTCTGTAGATTGTCCTACTCTGAAAGGAAGAAAGTGTGCTACCTTTGTAAGCCGATCTACTATCACCCAAATAGCATCTTTACCACTTGGTGATCTCGGTAAACCGGTCACAAAGTCCATTGTAATATGCTCCCACTTCCATTCCGGGATAGGAAGCGGTTGCAATAATCCAGCTGGCCTCTGCTGTTCTGCCTTCACTTGCTGACATACCAAGCAACGGGAAACAAATCTAGCAATCTCCCTCTTCATCCCGTTCCACCAGAAATACTGCTTGATATCTTGGTACATCTTGGTCCCTCCAGGGTGAATAGAATACTGAGAACTGTGAGCTTCTGCCATAACTTCCTGTCTGATATCGCCACTAGGCACACATAGACGTGATCCAAACCTAAGTGTACCATCTTCATGAATTCTCATCTCCTTCCTGAGTCCTGACTCACATTCTGCCCTAAGCTTCTGAATCCTTGGGTCCTGTGCCTGGGCTGCCTTGATCCTGCCTACCAAGTCGGATTGAACTTGTAGACTCGCCAGAATTCCTATATCGTTAGGAAGTATAACTTCGATGCCCATCTCCTGAAGGTCTTCCAAGATGTGCTTCTGCGTTGTCAACATAAATGCGCCGCCTCTTCTGCTAAGAGCGTCTGCTACCACATTAGCCTTGCCTGGATGATACTGAAGCTCCACGTCATAATCCTTGATCAGCTCTAACCATCTTCTCTGCCTCATGTTCAGCTCCTTCTGAGTAAAGATGTACTTCAGACTTTTATGATCTGTGTACATCTCCACTCGGTCACCATATAAGTAATGCCTCCAAAGCTTCAAAGCAAACACTACTGCTGCTAACTCCAAATCATGAGTTGGGTAATTCTTCTCGTGGTCCCGAAGCTGCCTAGATGCATACGCTATCGCCTTCCCATGCTGCATAAGGACACATCCAAGTCCTTTACCTGACGCATCACAATATACCGTAAAACCTCCGGGCCCAACTGGTAATGTAAGGATAGGTGCTGATATCAACTTCTGCTTCAGATTCTCAAATGATGTCTGGCATTCTGCCGACCAGACGAATGGTACATCCTTTCGTGTCAAGCGGGTCATGGGTGCTGAAAGCCTTGCAAAATCTGATACAAACCTTCTGTAATATCCTGCCAATCCCAAGAAACTCCGTACATCAGCTACGGTCTTGGGTACTGGCCAACTCTCTACTGCTTCTACCTTCTTGGGATCCACTGCTACTCCAGCTCCTGATATGATGTGACCCAGAAATGAAATATGATCCGTCCAGAACTCACACTTGCTGAGCTTGGCATACAACTGGTTCTCTCTCAAAACCTGCAACACTTTCCTGAGGTGGTCTTCATGCTCCTCTTCACTAGCAGAGTATACGAGTATGTCGTCAAGAAACACAACGACAAACTGATCTAAATATGGCATAAAGATGCGGTTCATCAAATCCATGAATATAGCTGGAGCATTGGTCAAACCAAACGGCATTACTAAGAATTCATAATGTCCATACTTCGACCTGAATGCTGTCTTGGGGATGTCTTCCTTTCGAACCCTCACTTGATGGTACCCTGAACGAAGATCTATCTTGGAGAAAACTCTAGCTCTGCTCAACTGATCAAACAAGTCGTCGATCCTTGGTAGTGGGTACTTGTTCTTTACTGTCGCCGCGTTAAGCTTCCTGTAATCGATGCATAATCTGGATGATCCATCCTTCTTCCCTACAAGTACCACAGGTGCTGCCCATGGTGATATGCTAGCTTGGATAAACTTCTTCTCCTTCAATTCCTCTATGTGCTGATACACCTTGGCCTGCTCCGAATCCGCCATTCTGTAAACCCGATCTGATATTGGTTTAGTTCCAGGTGCCAATTCTATGCTGAACTCAATATCTCTAACCGGTGGTAGACCTGGAAGTTCTTCGGGAAATACGTCTAGAAATTCTTCAACTACCTTCGGAACTTGAACTTCTTCCATTGTTGTTACTACTCCCTGCTCTTGCTGAGTTGCCTCTGACCTGACTAAGGTGAACCTCTTCATGCCTGGAATATCAAAAGATACACTCCCACTACGACAATCTATTGTCGCATGACTGTCTTTCAGCCAGTCCATGCCTAAGATAACGTCGAAATTTCCAACAGGAAATTCTATCAACCGGGCGGGTAAGAAATGCCCGCAAACTACAACACTACACGCTAGAATAACTCTACTAACTCCTACGAGCCCATTGCCAGTGAGTATATTCAACCTCCCTGGCAATGCCTCGAACTCCATTCCTAGCCGTGTCGCAAATTGTGCAGATATAAATGAGTGTGATGCTCCCGAATCAAACAATGCTACTGCGGAATATGAGGCGACGAGAATGTTACCTGCCACAACATCTCCCGATGCTAATGCCTCTTCCAAGGACAGTGTGAATGCCTGCCCTCGACCTCCTTGCTGGTTCCCATGTTGCGGCCTAGCCTGGTGCTGCTGCTGGACCCTTCCTTGATGATGCTGGGGTGGTCTATGCTGGTGTTGCTGTATCGGCGGTCCCTGCTGTCGATACATCTGAGCCTGCGGACGCTGTGCCAACGGCCTTACTGCCACTGCTGGTCCTCGATACTGCCCTGTCCCTGGTGCTGGCAGAGCAGGAAACTGTTGCCCTGGTCCTCCTGACCTCGAATTCATGGGACATGTGGTAACCCGATGATCTGGATTTCCACATATCAAACACAGTCCGTTCAATGCCCGACACACATCTCTAGTGTGCCCCATCTTCCCGCAATAAGTACAGCCCGCTGGGGGTTGCTGGTTTTTCCTCTGTTGTTGTTGCTGCTGCCTGGGTGGTGGTGCTGGTCCTCGTATCGCCACATCATAGATACGAATGCCAGTGGATGGTGCTGTTGTTCGGGGCGCTGCTCCCCCTCCTCCTTCAATCTGACCGTGAGATCTCTTCTGACCCCCAGTCCTTACTGCAAGCCTCTGAATGGTGATCTCATGCCTTCGAGTCGCCATCAATATCTCATCAAAAGTCTGGTAATTGTGCCCCTCTATCAATTGCAAGAGCTCAAGATGAAACCCTTGCTGGAACCTCATCGCCCTCTGGCGTTCCGTTGCTACCATTTCTGGGGCAAACCTACTCAATCTGCAGAACTCCGCTGCATAAGCATCTACCGTCTTGCCGGCCTGCTTGAGGTTGATAAACTTCTGTTGTAGCTCCAACTGCGCCACAACTCCATAGTACTTCGTCTTGAATCTTGCTGTGAAATCGTCCCAAGCAACGGGACGCCTGATACCTACTTCCTCTGATTCCCACCAATCACGTGCGAGATCCTGAAGTAACAACTTCACCTGATCCACACATTCTTCTGCCGGCACCTTAGCTGCCGTCAAAATAGCCTCAATATCCTTAAGCCATGCATCTGCTGAGATGGCATCCTCCGTTCCTTCAAAACGGCGAGGGTTGAACTTGCAAAATCTGGTTGATGCTCCTGAATCCGGCCTTGCCCCTCTTTCCAAAGCTGTCTGCAACCCTTGGTTGAGTAGTACGTTCTGCTCTTGTAACTGAGCGTGCATGCGCTGCTGGGCTAACATCTGATGTTGTTGAGTAGCCATCATTCCTCTCATGATCTCCAGAAGGGCTGGTGTGTCCACTCCCACAGGGGTAGGTGGAACTGTTGGTGGTGGTGGAACATCTGGATACTGCGATCCAGCTGCTGCTTCCACGATCACTTCTTCCTGAGTAGCCTCCTGAGTTAGTACCGGCTCTT
The DNA here is from genome assembly GCA_029216955.1 of Iris pallida. Taxonomy (NCBI): domain Eukaryota; kingdom Viridiplantae; phylum Streptophyta; class Magnoliopsida; order Asparagales; family Iridaceae; genus Iris; species Iris pallida. Next base: position 20,692,827 of record JANAVB010044218.1, read on the forward strand.
GTTGCTGACCATCCTGGTCAGGTTGTCCATGTTGCTGTCCATGTTGTTGCTGTCCAGCTCTGACAGGTGCGGACGAGGTGCCCCTAAGAAAAGGGACAAGAGAACAATCAAACGACCGGACATGAAGGATCAATGAAATCAAAGGATACTGGAATGTCAAGCTAGAGTTGAGAGTAACGAATCATGAGATCAAGGGAAAACATGTGTGATTGAGACATCCTATTAAACACCCCACAAGTCTGAAATCAGACCTGCATGGGCCACCACTAAAACCTTGTCACGCCCCAGAACCAGAATACTGGAGAGCGGGAATATGACTCAGCCAGCTACGTATTACGGGTAGATGAATACCGTATAATACGATCAATGCTGTCTAACCAGACGAGGGGGTGTATACTACATAAAGGTCTTACTATGGTCATTTCACATCTATTGTCTCAATCATTCAAATAAGAAACAGAAATAGAGAACATGTAAGATAAAGCAGTAAGGCGTCCCAAACGCTCAGTCAAAATGTTCTTGATATCTGGCTTTACAAAATACAGCCAGATGAGGTAGCAAAGTGTGCACAATTGTTATCAGCTGCAGTCTGACTCAATTACAATTATACAAAAGTAGGTACAAGACAATCCGACTAACATGTCGGTGCCAAACGGCTAAGTATAAAGTAAATAACAAAACGAGCGGTGAAGTAAGGAACCCACTCGAGTCCTCCTGCGATCATTCCTCTAGTGTTGACCATCTTGGAGGTAGAAGTAAGCTGGATCCTCGGGGACTGGCTCTAAATCTGGCCATGCAAAACCAGAGAGGTTAGGCCTCTAATAGCAAGTACCACAAGGAAGCACGATATGAAGGACTAAACCAGTAAGTAAGAAAATATAATAATAGATCTCTGCTTTCCACTAGGATTCACCTAACATCACGACACTTCGAACCAACCTCCCAACCAAACAAGGACAGAAGTTAGCCCGTCATGTCCTGACATTCTGATCATCTCAGTTGGGCAACAGGGTAGGTACAGTACACAAACAAATCATCTTGAACGGCCAATCAACTACTACGGCTTGCTATTGTGAGTCCCAAGTTATCATGGAATTATGCAAATAGGGATTCCTCAGTTCTTACTATGTGCAAGCAAGGCTAGTCTATCCAATCAATCAATTGCGCCAATCATGTAATTAGACGAGTCCCAGCGGGACGTCCGCCGTTAATATAGCATGTACAATAATATAAGCAGATACTGTTTCCTGCCCGTGTGACAGATTTACAGTATCTGTAGGAACCAGCCGGCCCGTTGGGCACTTAATAGTCCCAAGGGGGCTGCCATGTAAGAACTCGGGAATCCATTCTCTCCATGCCATCATTATTTTATTTAACTTAATAGTCTCTACGTTGAGTGAAGTTCCATGCCGTGGATCATGGTCATTCAAATGAGTACTTTCGTACGGGGTACGATATGCGCAACTCTACAACGATACCCGTGCGGCTAGGTTGTAGGTTTTACATAGCGTGATGCAACAATCAAATCTGACCACGGAGTAATCATGCCTTGACCATAAAGTACACATGCTGTTTTTGTAAGATAGATAAATAACTAAATAAATAAATAATTTGAAGCCTGCATGTGCCTGTATGCCAATATTCGGGATTGGCTAATCGAGTACAATAGTTCATTACATGAACTGTGTCTCATTCATTTCATTCAATAAGACGACTAGCCAGTCTCTTAGTTCCAACTAGGAACGCATGATCAATTTTAGTCAAGATAACCATTATCATCAATGGTGACAAGGCATGAAAGTCAAATAGTATTCAGTGGAGTCGAGTCTACGACTCTCAGGATTTAATTCCAGTCAATCGGGGTATCTATAACTCAATTCACGACACATGGTACATCTCACGTAACAATCTATATTTAACAGAAATATTAACATATCATGATTATATCAAGTTTATGCAAAAATGCGTAAGGATATAAAATGGACGTTAAACATCTAATAAGATATCAATATACAGGGCTATAGAAGATCCAGGGTAAGCAGGCTACGCTCATGTCAGCCTACGCTCAAGTCAACGTACGCTCAGGTCAAGCTACGCTCAGGTCAAGCTACGCTCAAGTCAGCGTACGCTCAAGTCATGCTACGCTCAGGTCAAGCTAGCGTATGGAAGACATACTAGCGTATGGAAGACATACGCTCAAGTCAGGCTAGCGTATGGAAGACATACGCTCAAGTCAGGCTTGCGTATGGAAGACATACGCTCAAGTCAGGCTAGCGTATGGAAGACATACGCTCAAGTCAGGCTAGCGTATGGAAGACATACGCTCAAGTCAGGCTTGCGTATGGAAGACATACGCTCAAGTCAGGCTTGCGTATGGAAGACATACGCTTCCAAAAGGTAGCGTATGGGGACTGCGCTGCACTAAAGAGCGCGCGCAACTCAGTGGCACAAGCTAAAAAGCTCCCGCACTGCTCACTGTCTTCTCCAAACAGCAAGAACTCCATGGTTTGAACCCAAAGCTTCAAAAGTCCATAACTTGGTCAAAATAAGTCCGAATCCAACTTTTCAAAGGTCAAAATTGGGTAGAATAAAATTCTCTACAACATGGAACCATCAAAACTTGAAAACAAAGAAGTTTGATAGATCAAACCACCAAAATCCGAAAATAACTCATTTCTAGATCTACAAAGATTAAGACTTCGAAATGAAAAATGCCAAGTTCTAAACTCTCTTAGAATCACAAGGGAAAGAGAATGGAACCATAAAAATGGGTCCTCATGAAGAAGCAAGATGTACTTGCCTACGGTTTGGTAGGTGGAGAGTAATGAGAAAGAAGAAGAAGAGTAATGGAAAGTAATGAAGAGAGAGAGAGAGAGAGTGAGGGCTTTAAATGGTGAAGGGGGTGGTAGGTGGGAGCTAATGGGCCGGGTTTAAGGGGGCTCATCCAAGGCCAACCCGAGAGCAAGGCAAAGAGGTAAAAAGCAGAAAATTATTAACATGAAAATTAAAGAGCAGATAATAAAATTGCAGAAAAATAAAGTGCAGAAAATAAAATGCAGATAATTAATTAACATGAATTTAAAGAGACTTAAATACAGGATAATACATGATAAATATTAAATAAATATACTAAAGCAGTACATGTATTAAAAATACGTATACTGGGAACGATGAGTGACACCGAGAAAGAAAATTGGAAAAAGATGGGTTTATACCAAAATTTGGAAGAAAGGGATGACCGGAGAAGATGACCGGATGAGGGGGTCGTGACCGCCGGCGGCATGCGGTGTGGCAGGCGGCAGCAGGCGACGTCGGTGGCGGGCGGTGGAGGGCGGCGCGCTCGGCCGGCGGCAGCCACAGCAGCAGCAGCAGCAAGAAAGAAGAGAGAGAGTGTCGAGAGGGAGAGAGATGGAGAGAAATAGGGAGATGAGAGAGAGAGGAGATATATAGAGAGGGAGAGAGGGAGAGAGAGAGAGAGAACCGAGAGAGTAAGAGAGAGATCGAGAGAGTGAGAGAGGTTTCGAGAGAGTGCGAGTGAGGGGCTGCCCCTCTCTCTTTCTCTAAATATATATAAAAATCTTTTTTTTTCCTTTTTTTTTCTTAGGGTTTAAAAATGAAAATCTCTAAAAATAAGAATGAAAACATTATTATTATTATTATATCAATTATTGTTTATATCATAAAAAAAAAATTAGAGCAAAACATTTAATTAGATGAAAATATAATAAAATATTAATACATTAATTATTGAAAAGCAGCTATGACAGAAACTGTAAACAAGACTTTGTAGTACTATTTCAGTTGAAATACTGTTCACTACCTAGAGATTTTATTATCTTTTTTCCTCTAGAAGAATCAATATATGGTGATATAGTTAACTAGTTTAATAGTTAACTAGTTTATTAAACCAAATCCTAAGGACTAGGAAATGCCCAATAGCTAGAGAAGTATTATAGTACGTATATATAAGAACAAGGAAGGTATCAAGGTTTAAAGTATCGACCGATACCGATACGTATCGGCCGTATCGGATCGGATTTGAAGGTGTCCGATCCGATACTCGCAAAAAAAATCGGTATCGGCCGATTCACAGTAAAAATGTATGGTATCGGTTCGTATCGGCCGATACGAATCCGATACAGACCGATACGGTCCGATACAGACCGATACGAACTTACATAGGGCCAAATTCAGAAGGAAAAAAAAATAGAAAAAAAAAATTGAAATTGTAGCCATGAAAATTTCTCAATCATGGATATCAAAAAGTAAGTAAGATCAACAATTATGTAGAAAACTAGAAATACCTCTATTAAATTTTTACCAAAATTCTCCAAACCATCCATGGCCGATTCTCCCGCCGTGGCCCGATTCTCCCGCCGGCTGGAGCTCCGCTCCCATTTTTTTTTTTGTTCTTTGAGAACAATCGAGACTAGAGAGGAGAGAAGTGAACGGCTGCTGCCTCTCTCCTCTCATACTCTCATATATTAGGAGCTGGGCAGTCAAAAACCGATTTATATCGGTTATAAAACCGATTTATATCGATATCGGTGGCTGGCCGATATTTTTTTGAGAAAAAAACGGTAAAAAATCGGTTCCGATAAAATCGGCCGATATAACCGATATTTGACGATATATCGGTTTGAAATATATCCGATATTTCACTGTTCCAGAAAAAAAAAAAAAAACTCACTATTCTTTTGTAATTAGGTTATCCTGAAGTGAGAGAAAAAAAATAAAGAAAGAAACCAGTCGGCTGAGAGGAAAGGAAAGGAAAGGAGAAGAAAAGAAAAGGAAGGGAACCGAACCTGCTGCTGGTGCTTCTTCTTCTCTGCTTCTTCTTCAAAGAAGCTGCTGGTGCTTCTTCTTCTTCTTCGCTTCTTCTTCAAAGAAGCTGCTGGTGCTTCTTCTTCTTCTTCCTCCTCTTCGAAGAGGGTGGTCTTCAAGTAAGTTCTTTTTCAGTTTTTTTTGCTGGTGCTTCATCTTCTCCTTCTTCTTCTTCTTCAGTTTTTTTCCTTTTGTTGCTGCTTTGAAGTTGTTCTTCTTCTTCAGTTTTTTTTCTTTTGCTGGAACCGAACCTGTTGAAGCTTCCCGTTTGCTTTTCTTTTTCTTTGTTTTGCTTTTGTTTTCTTTTTTTCCCGTTTGCCTGTAGGAACCTCGAAGTTTGCTGCTGCTTCAGTTTTTTTTCCTTTTTTTTTGCTGGAACCGAACCTGTTGAAGCTTCCAGTTTTTTTTTTTCTTTTTCAGTTTTTTTTTCTTTAAGCTGCCTGGAACCGAACCTGTTCGAAGCTTCCTGGGTGCTTTTTTTTTTTTTGCTTTTTTGCTTTTTCTTTATACGCTGCCTGCTTTTTCTTTTTGCTGCACTGCTCGTATAGCTGCTCCTGTTCAACAAAAAAAAAGGATAGGTTAATTTTTTAATTCTTTATTCCAGAAATGTCTTCGAGAGCTTCAAATGAGGATGGAACTGGTGGTGCTTCGAATGAGGTAGCTCCGGTTAAGATCAATTCGACCGATATTGGGTATCGCTACGGAACGGTTATGGATCCCACAAAAAAAGGTCAAATTACGTGCAGTTTTTGCCAAAGAGTAATACCGGGTGGGATATCAAGATTCAAACAACACATTGTTAATCAAAGGGGAACTACTCTAGCTATAAGAACAAGAGAAACAATATCACCATGTAAGTTTCTTTCCTTACCAATTAACCATTCCATTTGTATTTTACATTACATCTCTCTTAATTCTTATTGATGTGAGGAGAATACTCAATATAGATGAATGGTGGATAAGTCATGGCAATGGTACGCCGGAACTACAAAGCTTTGCAAGGAGGGTCTTAAGCCAAACATGTAGTGCTTCGCCTTGTGAGAGAAATTGGAGTGCATTTGACAACGTATGCAACTTACTTTCTTTCTTAATTTGCTTTTTCTTTTAAATTCAAGCTAGCTAGTTACAAATAATATGTATGCTAATTTGATAATTTCAGTTGCATACAAAGAAGAGGAATTGTCTTTTGCAAGCAAAATTGAATGATCTTGTTTACATTCAATATAACATGAAGTTGGAGAGACGATTCCGGGATGGAAAGAACAAAGCCAAAACTTTTGATCCTATTATTTTGAGAGATGTTGAAGAGAATGATGATTGGATTACTCCAACCGAAACAGAGCTTGCAGAGTTTGTCAGGGTAGGTGATGATTTAACTTGGGAGCAAGTTCGTGCTTCAATGGGTGCCGATGACATTGAAGGACCAAGCACAAGAAGCACAAGGTCACGAGGTGTTGATCCACTCTCACTTGTTCACGATGATGAGGATGAAGAAGATGAAGATGAAACTAGGGAAGAAAGTGATGAAGATGGTGATTGTGAGAACGAGGAAAATGAAGTTGAAGTTGAAGCCAATGAAGATTATTAGTCTAGATGTTGAAAACTTGAAACTTGAATTGGGCGCTTTTTAATTTTCATATTAGTTGAACTCTTGAAGTGGGTACTTTTATATTGTAATGTTAGTTTTGGACCTTTTGGTATGAATTGGGCTCTTATTATTATTGCATATTTTATGATAGCTAACTATTAATGTGTTGTTTCATGTTTTTATATATATAAATTGTTAAAAATGTAAACCGATATTTACCGTTATAAAACCGATATATCACCGATATATCAATAACACTACTGGACCGTTATTAAAAAAAAACCGTTATTAACTGCATAGATTAGGAGTTAGGTTAGGGTTATTGATTGGGCCGGGTCTAAGACTAAATACAAATTTGAACCCGCAAAAAAAATAAAATAAATTGTAAACCTGTTGTTGAACACGCGATTCGAACAGCCACCTAAGGAAACAAAGATTTATCCATCACTGTTATAACCAAGTTACAAAGAGTTTTCTGTGTTTGTGTTTGCATTATAAGCATATATCTACTATATATTGAAATAAGATATTATAGAACCATATATACTTCTAACCATATTTATTTGTTATATATGTATATTTTTAGTATCTATTATAACATATTTTTGTATGTATCTTTTTGATACATAATTAACCCTTTTTATATGAGAGTAATTTTAAATAATTATGTTAGAGTAATACTCATGAATCACATGGGAGGTCAGTGTAAATGTATTACAGTATTAATTATTTTTTACTACTACATTTGCAGAACCACGCCAAAAAATCGTACGCCTGAGGAAATGAATGTTGGTTGAAGCATGCAAATGTATCACATTGGATTATGCAAAAAAGGGCATGAATAATCAAATATAAACATGTAAATCTTGTCCCAATAAAATTGTCAGACGGCAATTGGATCGGAAGCCTATGTTTGATTAGATAGACTTTGTGTATATAACAGATGTATATTTGTGTATAAGGTTATTTTATCATATTTGTTTCCGAAAATCTAACATGTATGTGTACTAAAGAGTAAAAACACTGCTAGTGGACTGAAGTGATCGTGTGCGTCTCTGGGTTATAGTTTATGCTAGTTCACTGTGATTGAATATATTGATACTCGTTGAGCTTTTGCTGATATATATATATATATATATATATATATATATATATATATATATATATATATATATATATATATATAAAGAGTGTATCCAACTTATTTATATATTTTATATCTTTATCTATATTTAAAATCTTATATGTATTTTATACATATGTATATCTTTCTTAAGAAGGAGTGTATCTAACGTTTCTATATTTGTTTATAAGATTATTCTATTTTTTATAAGAAATTTTTGTAACTTTCTTTTATATATATACATCACTATTATATGTAACATTTTTTATAAGTACAATATTATTATATGTAATATTTAATTATTGTATGTAACATTTTTTATTACTTATGTAAAAAAATTATAATATTTGTTGGATAACGTAATGACGCCAAAAGTTCGTGCGCGGAGAAGGATGCTGATTTTGAAACTAAATATCCAGACAAATATTTGTATCATAATTGGTGTCAAGGGTCCATTGCAACGATTTTTAACTATGAATAAAACTAAATATCCAGACAAATATAATTTATTTATTTATTTACATAAATTTAGAAAAAATATTCAGACAAATATGAATAATTTTTTATTTACAGAAATTTAAAAAAAGGTATGAACAAATATAATTATATAATAATAGGTCTTGTAACTTTTGTCTCGTCCAGCCATTTGCATTGCTTCTAATCTCTTGTGGCTCCCTTTATGCTCCTTAATTCGTCAAAATTTGAACCTGTAGTAATAAAACAATACAAGATTCAATTAGTACGAATTAATGACATAGTAAAATTGAAACTAAAATATGGAAATGAGAAAAACTTGTAATCTTGTATATCGCAGGTAAACCAATCAGAAAGGATGACTATTATTTTATTTAATTATAATAAAAAAAAAATTAATTAAATAATGTATAAATATGTTTTAAAAAATTCTATTTTTTTAATAATTATTTAATATTGCCGATACTCCCGATACCAAAAAATCCGATACTCCGATCCGATACCGCCGATACAGCCGATACTTCCGATACCGATACTCATACAAAATGTCCGATACCGATACCGATACCGATATTTTGAACCTTGGAAGGTATACGTAGTTGTACTAACTATCGAGGAATCAAGCTTATGAGTTTAGCATGAAACTTAGGGGGAGACTAATTGTGCAATGACTAAGAAAGAAAACAAAAGTTTCATAGAATCAATTTCGTTTTATGCAAGGAAGAATTAATATGGAAGCTATTCACTCACTAAGAAGTTCAAACTTCAACGGAAATTACTAAAAAGAAGAAGGATGATCTACACATGGTTTTGATTGATTTAGAGAAGGCTGATAATATAGTACCTAAGGAGAGATAATGTGGTGTTTTGTGAAGAAGAAACAAGTCTCTAGTAGTTATATTGAGCTTATAAAGGATATGTACCATGGAGTTACGACTACCATGCAGACCATGTGAGGAGATACGACATCATTTTCTATTACCTTTGGGCTGCATCAAGGTTAACATTAAGTTGTTACCTGTTTGCATTGGTTATGGACGGGTTTACTAGAAATATTCACGATGGAGTTCCATGGTGTATGTTGCTTGTTGATAATATTGTACTAGTTGATGAGATTAGGAAAAAAAAGAAAGAAAGGTTAGACTCAAAAATAGAATCGTTGACAGAAACTTTGGAACTAAGATTTTTAAATTAATAGGAAGAAAAGCGAGTATATAAACTGTAAGGAATAAGTACATCTTGATGTACAAAAGTTACTTAGGAGTGAATGTTAGTATCTAGGATCAGTCATTCATCATGACGAAGAAACATAGAAATTTACAAGGATGTTTATAGAATTAAAATCGGATATGGAGTGCTTTGTGGTCGTAGGACACCATTAAAGTTGAATTAGTTCTGCAATGAGACTAGTCCTGCTTCATGAATCAGAATGTAAGGCAATTAAAAAATAAGATGCTCAGAAAGTGAATATAGCTGAAATGAGAATGCTAAGATGAACTAGTGAAAATACATTGAATGATTGGATAAGAAACGAGGGTGTTCTTGAAATTGGAGGTGGCACCAATTGAGGATAAAATGAGAGAATCGTCTCAGGTTGTCAATGTGCAAGCTAGACAAATATATGCACTGGTTTTGAGAGAGAAGGTATTAGTCAAAGAGTTGCTAGGAGTAGGCATAAATGAACTTGGATTGAGTTTGTAACAAAGGATATACTTATTTGCCAATGTTACAGCAGGCATTGCTCTTAACTGAATGGAAGAAATGATTCAAATTGCCGACCCCAAAAAATTGGATAATAGCTTTGTTTTTGTTGTTTGAATCAGTACATAGTGATTGTTTCCAAGCTGACTATTCACCACAAACTGGTCCTGTTACTGCACAAAAGCTATATATTGTATGAACTGGTTTCATATTGCTGTTACTCAGTTTATGTTCTGGAATTAACAACATGGTGATACATAAAATCTTTTATTTATTTGTTTATATTTTTATGTATCCTTGTCTGGTACATGGAAATGGAACTAAATTTGGTATTTCCATATTTCCCAAGAAAGTTATCATCAAAGTTATTGCAGTTTTTGTCGATTACGTGTTGGATATCTAATTGTCCATATGGTAATAATAGTATCTTGTACCTGAACAGGTGCTGCCGATTCTTCCTTCAACTTCGATTGGAATAGATCCTCTTCTTTAAACTGTTTGCTAACACTGAAGGCTTCTAGCCTTTACCTACATGCCTTCAATTGTTGCTTTGACTTAAGCATCTCAATACATTTTCTGCCTTGTTGTTTATTGCAGTCTGCAGATACCCTTGAATTTGCTTGTCCTTGACACAGGCTATCTATCTTGATAGTTAGAAGAGATAAGGGGGGAAATTCTAGAGTTTAAACTTGATAGTTAGAAGAGATAAGGGGAGAAATTCTAGAGTTTAAAACAATAATTTTACTTTCAGGTTCAAGAACAGTGTTTGTTTTGGTAGTTAAGAATCTTAGGACTGGCAATTTTATTCGAATTTGGCCTATAGCAAACCTTAAAGGCTCCCCCTATGTCCCCTAACCTCTTACATCACCATAAAGGCACAAGCTAAATCGTGAATCATGATAAACTAAATGAAATGATCCGAAATATGGCATGACAAACCGTGCTAGTAATCCATGACATTGTGTAATGTTAGTCTGTTATGGAAAGTGATGTTATCTTTGGTGGAGAACGCGATTTGTGTAAAGCTAATTTGGGGTATGTAGGGTGCACTGTTTCAACTGGACACAGCACATATCGATAAAGTGATTATATACATCTAATAGTTAATCCTGTATAATTTGTGTGTGCCTACGTGCATGTTTTATGGGTGCCTCACTGGGAGTTTCTTTCCCTAGTCTGTTAAAGAGTCCCCAGTCTGTTATTTTTTTCTTTTCTTCTTAAGAGTTAGTTAGAAGTGCACAAGGTTGTAAACAACGGTAGGCGGGTGCGCGGCGGAGAGAGTTCGCCTACCACCTAGGCGGTTGATACATTTTGGACATTTTTTACTAGTTTACCACTGTTTTTTGCATAATATGCATATTTTAAGGGTGTTCCGTGCATAACTAAATTGTAGAACGAACATTTATGAAGTTTTAGTTTTGTATGAATCATAGGTCCATAATGCTTGTAAAACCTTTTGGCCAAAACATCTTGTTAGGTATTGCTCTGCATAGGCGCCTGCCTACGACGCTAAACCTCCGTTGGCCGCCTACTCCACCGCTTACAGCAAAAGCGGTGCGGAGGGAGATCGCCTACCGCCTAGGCGCTGCCTAGGTGGCTGCGTCAACTGCCATTTAGAACACTGGAAGTGCATCATAACTTGCCTCGCCAGTAGTTTCCTTTGCAATTTATCTTGGGTGGAGAGCCCAAATTTGCAGTAAACCTAATTTGAGTCATACAAGATGCACTCTTTTTGGACTGCTTGACACAACCCATATCAATAAAGTGATAGATACTTATATATAATATGTCTGTGCCCTTATTCTCAAAAAATAATTATGACAAAAGGTTTGAAGAAACTTTTGCACTGACACCAAATTTACGCTTAATTGGAGCTAACAGTTGGTACAATTAGTGGTGTTAGTGTTATTATCCTGTGATTTAATTTACATCACATCCTCACTGAGAAGTGAAGGATTCATATCACATTGTTACTTGTCATTAGATTTACGTTGGCCAACCCCACCAGATGCTCTTGATGTTGTTATTATACTCCATACATGCTGCTTTGAGGTAGGAACTAACCAGCCTGTATTGTCTCTGTTTATACAGACATTGGCTAACTACAGACAGAAACTTGATGAAATGGTAAATTGATGCTATGATGAAAGGTGACCTTTCGTCTTCTCTTTATTGATGTTATTTTCAATATTCATCTTGAACATGTTTGTATATTTTATCTCTCACCAATGTTGCAGGCATTTGAAAGATCCAATCAGGAAGAGGTCTACCGAAGTGATGTGTCTTCTATACTTTGAAGATCCTACAAGAAAGTAAAATTCATGTTGTAGAGGAGAGATTCTCCTTTGTATTCATTCACTTTGTTGTGAGTTCTGTAGCCCGTCTCCATAAACGGAATCCAGCATAATTTTGGTATATTCATTGAAATAGCTAGAAGTTAGAGGAGGTCTCCAGATATGTCGGCCGACTGCCCTTGGTATTTCGCTATTTATATAGTTAAAGAAGATTTATCAGTTTCATGGGTCATGTAGTGACCGACTTGCTAAGTTTTGTGTTACATCATTATCCAATTCCTGTTTTTGTATCGTGTGATATTTGAAGGACAGAGAACAAATAATAGGTACTGTGACAAGGGGACGGTGATGCCATGTATAACTCCAGTGATGTTAGTGTAGTACCACTTAATGCGCAGTACTTTGTTTTGTATGTGTTGATAGCAGTATTGTTGGAAATACAACATGAAAATACGTTGGTCGCTTATTTTCTTTCTTTGATGTCAGGTACTTGTCAGGTTGTAGTTAGCCCTCTATTTTCACCATTACTCCTGTAGAGAATGTGTGATGATATATGTGAAATTGTTAAGTTTTATTATTATTATTATTATTGTTATCTATGTTTTTCTGAATAATGAGTTGTGGACTCCTATTCTATGGGAAGTTAGTTTGTTTTAATTGATCGGTCATGAATATACTTCAGTTCAATATGGCTTTCTAATCTCGTCTTTGAGCTTTCTAAGAATCTAAATTTCCAACAGAAATGTCTATACATGGGGAACTCTCTTCCAAACAGTTCCTACTTCTACTGGTTGAACATGCCTGCCTGATTTTTTTTTAATTTATTATTTTCCGGACAATGTGACAATACATGTGTTAAAAGGAAACAGCCAAAATTACAAAATACTATACTTGCAACGAGAGAGGAGATGAACAAAAGGAGAACAGCCAAAAGTACAAAGTAGAACACCGCCAGGATACAGAACAATCACCGTACGACATGAAAATGTCAGTAAAGTTCGTCGAGTCCTCAATCGCGGACCTGCCAAAAGGATCATTGGCGTCTATTTAACTTGTCCCTATCGGTCTGTCTGATGTTTGTGAGTGGTGCACGTTCTGATCATACATGCTGCTGCAACTGTCCGGAAAGTTGTAAAGTAGAATTTGTGTTACCAGTAGTTGGACATTATTAACGAAAATCGAACCGTACTGAATAAAAGGTTATATTCGGTTTTAAAAAAATCGGTTCGATTTTGATTTTGGATTTCGATTCAAAAACAAAAACTGAATAAGAAATATATATATATATATATATATATATATATATATATATATATATATATATATATATATAAAACGAGAATAAACAAAATAAAAACGAATAAACCGAAAATCGAACTGATTTAATTTTGTTAGGTTTGATTCGGTTATGAGTCATTTCGGTTCGATTTCAGTTTTGTTTATTCGATTTTCGATCCAATCCGATTTTTTGTTATTCGGTTCTGTTTAAATCGGATTAACCGAATGCTAACCCCTAACCAGTAATGCAAATATGGTAATTGTATGGGATATAGAGAATCTGCTTAGTAGATATTGGTATTATGGAATCAAAATTTAGTATACTGTACATGTGGGTTCAGTTATTGGCCATTTTGTTGTCATAGAAGACCTGGTCTTTTTCATCAGTTTCATTGTGAACTGTTGGGATCTAAGAATGCTGGAGAAATGGCGGGAGAGGGAGAGTTGGTTATGTTAACAAAAGCCAAACAAAACAAAGGAAACAAGCCAAATATAACTAAACGGATTAGTAGGGCCTCTCTCCAGCTATGTTATGTATGTCCCCCTCCATTTCCAACATTACTTCTCCCTCCTTGCAAACCTCTCTCCACCATCTATTCCTCTCTCTCTCTCTCTCTCTCTCTGTGTGTGTGATTATGGCTAGGTTTCAAGCACGACCCCGGATTCTTTTCTGATTGGATGTCAAGTGACGACGATCAATCTCAAAACAGTTCTTGCGATATGACGAAATCTAGGAGTTCTGACTATTCCATCAAGAACAACGAAAAGAAGAAAAAGGTGAGCCCATGCATGATGCCCTTCTTATAATTTCAGTCTTAATTGGTATATATATATTGAAAAAAAAAAAGGTTTGTTGGTCGAAAGGAAAACGTTCGACATGGAAGCGTCCTTCAAATGTCATCGAGTTTTTTTCTTATTATTGGCAACTATGTTCAAAAACGTTGTGGACCATTGTATATGCATGAAATACTGTTACATAGCAACTCTGGAATCATTCACATTGCCTTGTCCCTTCCGTCTCCGCAGTCTATTATCCCAAATATTTTCAGTAAAAAATGCAGCAAGGGGAGAGGTCTAGACGACAGCATAATATTCTCGAGAAAGGATGTCGTTCTTGGTAACTTTCGTTTTCTCCAGCTGGTGCTAATTGCAGCAGTTCTTGTTCATTTAATTTTGATTATTTCACAATGCGCAAGTCGATCGACGTCTCATAGTCTTTTCCAATCTTAATCGAACAGACTTGGAGAGGAGGTACATGGCGAGGAAGAGTTTCTTGGATGCATCTCCTGTCATCAGAAAAAGTTTTTCAGGTTACGATTGATTGATCGTCTATTTTGCAATTTTGCTGCTTATTGCAATTGTGTCGTTACAAGAACCATGCTACGTTGCCCGCATGCGGGCCAGCCCGTCCGTCACGTGTCGCGGCCCCATCGGCAGGTCAACCGATGTGGAACCCGTGTTTAAGGGAGGGGCCAATGGCGTGCGGCCACGCGACGGACGGGCCAGCCCCCATGCAGGCAAAATAGCTTTTTTCCCCATGCAATTTACACAATCACAAGGACAAGGTTTTCATCTTGGTATGGTTCTCTTCAGATAGACATGCGAGCTCACGGCTCGATGGTCTGAATCTATCAACACCCAAGCGGCCGGTTGCAGATGTTCAGGGATTCCGGTGCGTGCGGGCATTTTTTTGGCTGTCATATGAAACTGTCGCTATATATGAGCATTAATGTCGGTCGAGCCTGGGGATTTTTGTGTCTGATGAATGAGTATTGTTTTGACAGGATTTTTGTGGGGACATGGAATGTTGGAGGTAGGTCCCCAACCAATGGTCTCAACCTAGAAGATTTTCTGCAGGTGGAAGGATCTTCAGACATTTATGTCTTGGGGTAGGAAACATTTTCTTCTCATGGTGACAGTATCTATACTACTTTATAATGAGAAATGAGAAAAGACGAGGTTTCGATAGGATTTTTTTTTTCCAAAAATGTCTTTATCTATATTTACTAATTAAAATTATTTATTAAATTTAACGTGAATAGTTTAGTAATTACGTATAGAAAAAGATTATCGGATTGTTTGTTTACTCTTCTCAAATAGTAAAAAAATTTAAAGAACTTAGTACTATAAAATATGTGCAACTCACGTGCATGTATACTAGTATTTAGTAATGAAAATAGAATAGATAATCCTTCACAAAAAGGTTACTACAATTGAGTAGCATAGAAGTTATGAATCAATCTCATTTTCTGTTAAGTAGTCAAGATTAATAGTCACTAGCTATGAAGAATTAATACATATTTACCACATTCAACCTTACATGGAATATTTTACTAAGCAATGGGTAAGAAAAAACAATCATACAACATTATTTGGGAAGAGAAAAGACAACCCCTACAAATTTTTTTATATACGTAATGTTTTCATAAACTAAATGAAACTTTTTTTTGAAATCCCACGCACACACACAATTGGGAGACTCGAACCTTGTCGGTCCCTCCGGGTGTCCGGTCTAATACCACTAGGCTAGAGAGCTCGGACAACTAAATGAAACTTTTAGTTAGTATAGATATGTAAGTACATATTTTTTGGGGGAAAAAACACTTTTATTGTGAAGCTTAAACTTTTGATTATTATATAGATCATTCAATAGTATACATTCCCAAAAGACTCTAAATACTTGAAATGACACGAATAATTTTATCGGTGGTGCTACGTTTTCCATGGGCTTGGACTGCAGTCCTGGTCCGCGGACCACATGTCGCCGTCTGATTGGCCTGGGGGCAGATGGGGCCGGAAGTTAGCGGGGGGGGGGGGGGGGGGGGGGGGGGGGGGGAATCGGTTGACGACACGTGGTCCGCAGGTCAGGACCGCAGTCCAAGCCCGTTGTAATTTTATAATCATGAAGCTTGTTTTCTCATGGTAAAACAACAAAAAGGACTAAGAATGGTTTTTGTGTCTTTCTTGCTTGCCTGCTTGTTATCTTCAGGTTTCAGGAAATAGTTCCTTTAAATGCAGGGAACGTCTTGGTCAGCGAGGACAACGAGCCTGCTGCCAAATGGCTCGCACTCATCAGCCAAGCACTCAACCGACCCGGAGAGGACGACTCCTCCGACTCTTCGAACAGCTCCAAGTACAACAGTAGCAGCCAGCAATCTAAGCTCCACTTCTTCCAGAAATCGTCTCTCAAAGTGATCAGCAAGAACTATCGCGCAGATGGCGTTGCTGTCAAATCTTGCAATTGCTCCAGAGAAGAAGACTCCGGCGCAGGCCGGAGGGCCAGAGAGCTCAGAGAGTTCATACGGCAGGTCGAGTCGGATTCCGA
Source organism: Iris pallida (assembly GCA_029216955.1). Classification (NCBI taxonomy): domain Eukaryota; kingdom Viridiplantae; phylum Streptophyta; class Magnoliopsida; order Asparagales; family Iridaceae; genus Iris; species Iris pallida. The sequence continues at coordinate 20,709,434 of JANAVB010044218.1, forward strand.
TGAGGACTCGCCCACACCAACGGCGAACGTCGTCCCCCAGAACAATTTGAACTACTGCCTAATTTCGAGCAAGCAAATGGTGGGCATATTTCTTTCGGTGTGGGTCAGGAATGAAATAGTGCAACATGTTGGTCATGTTAGGGCTTCTTCCCTGGGGAGAGGGATCATGGGTTGCCTAGGAAACAAGGTAATTTCTGCAAAATTCCAGATGTCTTCGCGCGCACACACACACATAAATGTTCAAAAACTAGTCGGGTAGTTTCATATTATAGAACCAACTTATGTTACAACTGTTAGATTTGGATTACTCATGTACGGTTTATGTAAATTATGTAAAAAAAATGAGAGTTTCTACTTAAACGATACAGTAATCTCGGTCATGCAATCCAAATCCAACGGTTGTAACATATGTTGGTACCATAATATAAAATCAACCGTCTCTCTCTCTATGATCTCTCTCTCTCTCTCTCTCTCTCTCTCTATATATATATATATATATATATATACACACACACACACAAAAAAAAAAAAAGTATATATATATATATATATATATATATATATATATATATATACACACACGAGGGCTCTATCTCAAGTGGCTAGAGAGGGGGGCTTACCCGTGGGAGGCCCCGGATTCGAGTCTCCTCTTGGACGCCGACTGTGTGGCTATATGCCACGGACGTGCCAAGCCCACTTGGATGGAGGGGGAGCTCCCTATCGAGCACTCTGGGTTGTAGACCTCCCTCCGCGGGAGAGGGCTTCCTGTTGAGCACTCTGGGTTGCAGTCCCCTATCCGTTCGGGTTGGCTTGGTGGCCATGCCACGAGCCTGAGAGAGCCAAGTAGGACACCTACAAGGTTGTGGTGGATGGCATTCTCCCTGGTTGGGTGGCTCGAACCTACAACCACCAGGGAGGATGCTTCACATCTTAGTCACTTGAACTAGAGATCTTTGGCTATATATATATGGGTTTAGGGTCAGGGTTTTTTGAGTTTTCTTGAAGGATTTCGATGGGTCTCATCGCATAGATACCAGTGTATATAGCCCTCAAATATATGCCTAGGAAATAAGGTAAATTCTGCAAATTTCCAGATGTCTTCACAAGCAAATCTTCTGAATAAGAACTTCAGATCTGCAGTATTAATTTGATGCTAGATTGATTCTGCAACGCATTAAAAAACAACTTGAGGATGCAAAAGTAGTACTATTTGACGCACAAATGATCGTACACAAACATAACTATATATAGGGTGTTTCATTTCAACCGATAGCTACTTCCAAGTACTAAAATATGACTCAGGGGTGCATTGCAATGAGCATGACATTGCATCGGACGAGCTTCTGCTTCGTGTGCTGCCACTTGGCTTCAGGCGAGAAGGAAGGCGATGAGCTGAAGAGGAACTCGAACGTTGCTGACATTCTAAAATGCACACAGTTCCCTACAGTATGCAAGAAACCATCTCATCAAATTCCCGAAAAGATCATGGACCACGAGTACGTAACTCGAACCGCTGCATATATCACTCGAAATCGACTTGCTATATGTATATATTGTTTCGTCTTTTAATTCTCGCTGTTTCACTTTTTACAGTCGAGTGATCTGGCTTGGTGATTTGAACTACCGAGTGTCGTTGAGCTACGATGAAACGAGAATGCTGTTGGAGGATAATGACTGGGATACTCTCCTGGAGAGGGATCAGGTATCAACAAGTTATACATTAGTACAATGAGTCAGATTTTCTTTATCAATTGCTACCGACATAATAAGATTAAATTGTACATAAATAACAGTAGAAATCGCAGCCATAAGCTCTAAAGTTGATCTCTACAATTGTTGATGTTATGGTTATCAAGAACTTTACCAATTATAAATCACTTGTTATAATCATAATTCACAAGTTTTTTCTAGGTTTATTTCATTTTTTTTCCGGCTTTCGATTGGCTAATATAGCTAAATCTGGTCGCAGTTGAAGCTTGAACAAGGAGCTGGAAGAGTGTTTAATGGGTGGAACGAGGGAAGGATTTTCTTTGCTCCCACCTACAAGTACTCCCAGAACTCCGACTCATACGCTGGAGAAACCATGAAGTCTAAGAGAAAACGTAGAACCCCCTCATGGTACCCCCTTCTTCAAATTTTCTTGAATTCCCAAAAAATTTAAAAAACACTACTAGGATCACTTCATTGAACTTCTAATGCAGGTGTGATCGTATACTATGGTACGGGAACGGGATCGAACAACTGCAATATCTAAGAGGGGAGTCGAGATTTTCCGATCACAGGCCGGTCTGTGCCGTCTTCATCGCTCATGCAGAGACGGGCAAGAACAGGTACAGAAAGGGTTATTCCACCGTCGTCGGTCCAAGGGTACCTTACGAAGAGGCGATACCTAAGAGACACAGCTTCTACGAGTTCTAGGGAGGACTTGAAGATCTTCCTTTGGTCTCCTTTACTTTGCCATACTGATTCCTAAAGCCCTATCAAAAGAGACGTTTCTTGGCAACATGTAACATAATAGCTAGGGGTCATTGACTCTTTCTTTTTCTTTTGCTAACTGTAAGCCCATGTAAGTAAGAATAACCTTCTATATGTACAACATACACCTTGTACAAACCCCTCTACACCAAAATCATGCAATACTAACATATAGCATTCTTCTCTATTGCTTATAAGATCATAAAAATGTCTAATACTGATCAATAGTATTGCTAGTATCACCTTGATATGATATTTTTTTGCTCTACATGACAATAGTACTAAAGATATTAGTTTCATTATGACACATGTACAATCTGGATATAAAATTGGGTAAAACTGAGATTTTATTTTAACATGGACTTAGTAAAGTCTGTCAGAAATATATCAACTCAAGTCATGATCTGATCAAGCTCGAAGAGGCATCCATCAAATCATACAAATATAAAGATTAGTAAATTTATTCTCTAAGCTCGGATCACATCGGGCTTATGTTAGTTCTGTGGTTTGCTCTCTGGGGAAATGAGTCGTTCATTGTTTGTACCACTTCCATTTATATTTAACTCTTCTACTCTGTCCTGAGAAGTAGAGTTCTCTTCTTCTTCTTCAACTGACTTGTCAGAATCCGTTTCCGAGTTAGTTTTAGTGTTAGGTGTGACAAATTGCCCAGAAGTATCAGATGCATTCTCTCTAGACCAGAAGAGAGACATCTTCCTGTCATCTTCTCTCATCCTCGCAGCATAATCTGTGATGTTGAAACCCACCTGGCTATTTCCTCCAAATGAAGATTCAAGCTTATCCATATCGAAAAGGTCTTCCATGATCTTGAATGAGTTGTCGTCATCGGAGTAAACAAACTTCACTTTGTCATAGGTCTTCGGCTCTAGAAAAGTTTTCACCATCTACAAAAGATGTCTTTAGATCTCATACAAGCTTTTACAAAGAAAAGTATATGATTCACTTATTTGGACAGTAGAAAAAACAGAGGATGGAAAAAGCAGAAGAAATGTTGCAAGTACAACGCCAGATGCCTTCCATAATACGTTCTACATTATTTCATAAAATGCCAAGAAGTGAAATTCTGCAAACCAAGAGAGGTCAAGCCTTCATGAAAAATTAGAGATATATTTCATTATTTGGGCTAATTTGCACTTAAATACCTTGAACTATCCAGTTTGGCACTTTGATACCCTATACTATTTTTTGGGCATTTAAATACGCACAACTTTTTAAGTTTTTGCAAGTTACTCTCTCCGTTCTATGGCCGCCTAGGTTTATTGGCATTACCTCTCATACACATAACTATCTTGTCTAGGAATTTGGAACCAACATAGAGGTGTGTCAAGACGACACGCAGTCATAAAAACTTCCTTAAATCATTTATGAAGCTTTCTTACTATCTATAGTTAACTTCATGCTGATGAATCAGATTCGTGTATTTTAGGAGGTATGCATAGATAAAATAGACCTTATTTGTTTCCGACGTTCGGAGGTACACAGATTAGTAAATTTAAAGCAACCAAAGAAAATGAGATTTGCGGCATTGAAGGTAACTTCTTATGGAAATATTATCTTCACAAACACTAGCACATTGTTAATCATCATAACACAGTAACATACCTTCCAAAAGGGTTCGAAGAGTTTCGGAGGGTTGTATAGAATAGCAAGGCCCAGTCTTTCTGGGTAGTGATCTTGTAGAACACGGGCCGTTTCTTTTGTCACTTTTACTGATATGTGTGACATATTGAACCCACAGAAATCAATAAGCCAAACGATCTGTTCTTGGTCAGTCGGCAAATTAAGAATAGCATTCTCCATACAGTACACTAGGTACCTAATTTGTCCCTTGGTAGACTTTGTATTCTGCAATTCAATAGAAGGTAATAAATTCCTCGCAAATGGGACTGGTACATACATGACCTGGCAAGACAAAAACAGACTCTAGGATTTCAAACCTGGCATGCAGGTCTCATGACAAGTACGCTCCTCCCATATTTGTCAACAAAATTTGGCCGGTATATTTTTCCAGTCTCTGCTTCATGAGCTATTTCTTCCTACAAAGCAAAAGAAAAAAAAGAAAAAAAATGATACAAGAGAAATGTTGCAAATTTTACAAGGGGCAAACGACTTATGGTGTTTCAGTAAGTAGCAAGATCACCACACAAGTAACATAATTCATTACGGATGAAAAATAGCATTTAAAATTAGAAGACCTAGGTTTCAGATAAAGGAAGTATTGTCGTCGAGACAAAGGTTAACCAGTTTCATCTAAACCTCGTCATCTAGTTACGTTTCCGAAAATGTTAAACAGTTTGTCATCTATATGTGAAAGCCAATGGCAATAAGATACTTGCACTTCATATCCCAAAGGTAACTGAATTCTTCCATAGATATATGCTAATACAAGGAGAAAGCAAATTTTATCTCTAATATTTCTATGGGGGACAGATTATAGAAGATCAAAATACTAGTATAGACTCTTTCTCTAAATTCTATAAGAATGTAATGGGTTGCAAAGCCACTTTTAACCTCCCTGTGGATTAGGAAGAACTCTATCCTCAAGAGGAATACTACAGATCTTTCTATTATTTATGCAGACTTTAGTAAGGAAGAGATAAAAAAAATAAGATATTTTTATTTATCAGGAGATAAAGTTCCTGGTCCAGATGGTATTCCTATGTTTTCTTATCAAATATTCTGGAATGTGGTTAAAAAAAGATCGCTGTATGGCTTTTGAAGGATTTCTATGAAGGAAAAGTTTACTTGAATAGAATTAAGTATGCCCCTATTGTTTTAATTCCTAAAGTTGTTGGGGCTAATGAGATGTCCAAATGTAGACCTATCAGTCTTCTTAACTGCCCTTTCAAATTGTTAAATGAAAATTTTGGCTAACAGATTAAATATTGTGTTGGATGCCATAGTTGATGAAATTCAAAGTAGTTTTATTAAGAACAAGTTTATTCTAGATGGTGTTATGACTGTACAGAACATTATTCATATGGCCTATAAAACTAAGGTGTTCTTATAAAGATAGATTTTAGAAGGCCTATGATAAGTGGATTGAAATTTTTACATGACACTTTAGTAGCCAGAGGTTTTAATGGGTTAATTGGATCATGATGGGTCTGAAGTCTGGAACCTCTACTGTGCAAGTTAATGGTATTGAGGGTAAAAAAAAAGTTCTTTGCAAGAGAGGTCTGAGATAGGGGGGCCCTATATCCCCTCTACTGTTTGTATTGGTTTCTGATGTGCTTAGGAAAATGCTTCAAAAATCTAGAGATGCTAATCTATTATATGGTTTTCGAGGTAGTGTGGCTTATAATGATATAGTCAGTTTGCACTTTGCATATGATACCATTCTTTTTCCTCCACACACTTTGAATCATTGGCTAATTTGAAGTACCACTTCATCTCTTAGAAGCCAGAATCTCCTAGGAAGCTAACAAATCTCAATAAGAACTGCGATTCAAGGTTCTTACTTAGGAGCGACTTAGGAGCTCGTTTTTCTGGTGGCGGGAGCGTATTTTTCTGGTGACATGAACGCTTCCCATAACATGACCAGAATTTTAAAAGAATACAGAAATTTTGGAAAGAAAGTTAGAGAATTTTTAATACACGTTTATCAAAGTACTAGGAAACTAAAGTTTACTTACCTTGACATCATTAAAATCACAATGCGAATGATCTCTATGTAACTTTGAACTGAACTTTATAAATTCTAATAAATATTAAGATATCTATAAATTTTATAACAATAATTAATAAACATAAACAATTTATTAGTGTACGCTTCCAACTTTAGACTCTTCTAAGTAGTCTTGCTCTTCCACTCCCGCTCATCCTCCTACTTCTGGCTTCTAAACTTCATTTGTTTGATGATATCTCTGGTGTATCCATCAGCTTTAGCAAGACTTGTACTTTTTAAATGCAATAATGTGTAGAATATGCATTTTGCTGCTCTTTTCAACTGTCAAGCAGGCTCTTTCAAATATCTTGGAATTCGTATTAAATATGTCAAATTAAGTAAATTAGAGTGGCAAACCTATCATTGATAAGATTGATAAGAGATTGAATGCTTGGAAAGGAACTTCTTTTATCTAGAGGTGGCAGATTATGTTTGATAAATTCAGTTTTTATCTGCTATTCCTAGTTATTTTATGTCCTTATTTTATATGCCCAATATTAAGAAGATTGATATACTTAGAAGAAGTTTTATGTGGACTGGAAAGGTTAATTGTATGGGTTATAAATGTTTGGTGAAATGAAATATGGTTTGCAAAAGCAAAGAGGAAGGGGGAATTGGAGTTTTAAATTTAAGAAATCAGAATTTGGCATTATCAGGAAATGGAGTTGAAGAGTTTTAGTACATGAAGACTTATTGTGGGTGAAACAATTACAGTTCAGTTTTTATAACAGAAACTATTTTTTCTACATGATAGAATACATTATCGAGCCCCTAGAGTGTAAAAGTTATTTGGTCTCTAATTCCCATTTTTAGAGTGGGTTTATGAAAATAAAATTTTGATAGTGATAATAAGATCAAATTTTGGAAGGACATTTGGATTGCTAACATCAGCTTGGAATTTATGTTTCCTAGACGAATCCTGAAGCTAGTGTTGCTTCTCAGTTTACTGGACTGAAGCCTACTTATTTGGGAAACCAACCATACCTCCCTGATGAGCGTTCTTTCGTATTTATATCGGACGAATACATGTAGAAAGACGATAGAAAACCCCGAAAACCCCAGAAAAGTAACCCAATAAAAACTTCCAGTATTACTCTGCCCGAGCTGACCGGTATTCTGTCCTGTGAAGTCAGAGACTCGGGCACAATAGAGAAAAACTAAATCCTACCTTCAAAAAGCACACTAAAAGCATTCAAGTAAACTGCTCATGTATTGAATACATGACATGTCCCATACTTTTAATTTAACAATATTACTGAGAACCGTTTGGTGAGGAAAGCAACTAATATGGGGTGTGAGGAAAGCATTCGGAAGCATGGCAGAGGAAAGGTGGAAGATTCTGGCAACTAAGGTATTTAGAGTAAAAAAATCAAAAGTATACAGAATATTGTCATATATTACGCATGTAAGTCCAGTTGGACATGAATAAGCATGTATAGCATGAGCATAAGAGTTTACTAACCCATCGAATTTCTTCTGGCTTGTAATTGAGACGCCATTTCAGGGTTTCTCTTAGCATTTTAGTTGCCTTCTCGACGTTCCAGTTTCTTGCTGTCAAGTACCTTCTGATACATGCATCGGAACAATAAAGCGACAGCTTGTCTGGCAATGGTCCTAATGACACCCTTACTTCGCTAATCTGAAAAGAACATAAACAAACCTATAAGCCACGAGAAAAGGGCTGGGAGACCCGGATACATCTAGGATTTTAATTAGCATTTTAAAGAAACATATCAGCTTTATTGCAAAGAAAATGCAAGATACATGAAGGTAGGTTGTAGATTTTTATTACCATGGCCCTCTGCTCCTCCAACAATGGATGTTTTTCAGAACCATTTGACCCGGAATTATTCAAACTCATAGTCAATTTTTTGAAGTTTCCTGGAGATGAAGAATAAAAGGTATGTAATTTACAGGTATTGAAGTCTAATCACACAAGAATAGCTAAAACAGTTGACCAAAAGAATTGTATTTGAGAAACTAAATTAATATAATTTATAGTCCATGGTAGCCAAGTAATGATGTTCTTCATTCAAATCTGATGTAGACTTCGATCTCTTTAAATGTTTTCAGATGAACAATATTAGTCTTAAAATTATTCAAAGGCTATTCATATCAGAGACCGAACAATATCTATGCTTATGGCCTTCAAAAGTATATTTTTTTTAGAAACTTATTGTATGCAATGACTATTGCAGTATATGTAGCACTTTGCTGCCAACATTACCTCAAAATGACATTACAATCTAATATCAGCTTTCAACTTCATAATTATGATTATAGTTCCTGCAACAATAATACTCTTGTAAAATTGGACCACACAAGAAAGGTTAGTTAAATCCGACCAAAAGAAACAAAGTTCAAGTGCCAATCCATGATGTGTAGTCAATGATTCTAGCTTGTTGGTGGAACTTTAGTTGCAAGAAGTTTCAACCTTGAATTGCCATTTGCAGCTCCAAATTCCAACATTCTATCCTCTACAACATTAAATTCCAGTCAAAATGACAATAGACACTAAACAAACATATGCCACATAGCAAATAGACTGAATGTTTACCATCTAGGAACAAGGTTTGAGTATCAACCGATACCAATATGTATCGGCAGTTTCATATCACTTCTGTCACGTATGGATCTGATACAGATCCCAACCAATACAGTATAATACCAGCTGCTACCGACATTGGGTTCTCTTTCCCAGTTAGTTCAACAAGGAAAAGAAAAGAAAAGGATAATTATGAAAAGAACAATATTTGTTGATATATATATATAGTGTTATTGAGCTTTAGTCCCACATTGGCTAGAATGATAGGAGAGGAGGCTAGCCTCTCCTATATATATGTTGTTACTCCATTCAATAAAATGACTTCAAGTCTCAACATGGTATCAGAGCCTAAAATTGCTTAGCATACCGTTAGAGACCCCTCCTCCACTTACCCTCCTCCACACAAACCCTAATCCTAATCCCCCTTCTACGCCGCCGCTGCCACCCGCTGCCGCTGCAGCTGCTGCCGCCCGCTGCCGCTGCAGCTGCTGCCGCGCCGCCGCCGCCGCAGCGCCGCCCCGCTGCTGCTGCAGCTGCCGCGCCGCCGCCGCCGCTGCCGCGCTGCTGCCGTTGCTGTGCCGCTGTTGCGGCTGCAACTGCTGCTGCTGCTGCCGTTTTTACGGCTGCAGGATTCATTGTACCGCTATTGCGGGTACAAGATTCACGCTCGTTTCTGTACCGTTTTTACGGCTGCAGGATTCATTGTACCGCTATTGCGGGTACAAGATTCACGCTCGTTCTTGAGATCAATCTCAAGGAGATGCCTATAATCCCTAGATCCGATGAAATCAGACATATTCGGATTTAGGAGAGGACGGCAAGGACGAGCGTGAGTCGTGGAGCAAGTGTGAAGTGATCGAGAAGAAGCATCGATAGAGGAGATTCTCAAGAAGCTGGATGCTGACGATGTGGCGACATTGCTGAAGTTGATAAAGGTGTCGGCTGGTGAAAGCACGACACGAGCACCACCAAAGTTAGAACTACCCTCCATCGATCTGAAGTTGGATGGACCAGCCACCTATTTGAGTTGGTCACGGCGGGTGAGAAGAACCCTTGCAGGTAAGAACCTGGAGGGATTCTTGACAGGCGAGAAGACAGAGCCGGAAGAGGGCTCGACAGGACGCGACGAGTGGAAATCCACTCATATGGTGATTTATATCTGGCTTCTCAACTCCTTAGTCCAGTCTATTGCTTCCACAGTAGATGGCATTGAGATGGTGAAAGACGTATGGGAGAAATTGAGAAGAACCTATGATGGCATAGGTAACAATCTACGGATCTTCCAGATAAAAGGGGAGATCGACGACACCGTACAAGGCGAGAAGACGGTGCAGGAGTACGCTACGGAGTTGGAACGCCTCTGGCTGGATTATGATCACCATTCCAAACGGGCAAGCTGCGGGGACCCAAAGTGCAAGGAGAGACAGGTGTGTCTGCAGGAGAGGACGATGAAATTCCTTAAGGGACTGACTGCAGCATTCACACAGAGAACAGCCTTACTCCTCGCCCAGCCAGCGATCCCTAGTCTCGAGGAGGCTATCTCAGCCATGATTCAGGAGGAGACGCGGATCAGATTACAGACAGGGACAGGCGCATCATCGACAGGTGCTTTACCCGAAGTGAAGTCAGCACTAGCAGCTACCGGTTCGGGGGATACAGGATCCAAGGGAGAGCTCTGGCAACAGAATCGGCAGTGCTACAACTGTGGGGAGATGGGCCACCATCGATATGCTTGTACCAAACCACCTAAGGAGGGAGACTCAGGTGGTGGACGTGGACGAGGATATGCTGGACGTGGACGTGGTCGAGGAGGCCGACGAGGCGGTCGAGGAGGCTATCGGGCAAACCTGCTGGTGGCAGATGGGAATGGAGGAGCTGGCGGCGCCTTTACTGAGGAGGATCAGGCGCTACTGGATCTGCTGGAGAGAAAGCAAAAAGCGTCAATCGAAGGAGACAGGAGGAGCGTAGCAGAGGAGGCATCCACTCCATTCTTCAACGCCGCTATGTATGCCCATCCATCAGAAGGTACTGACGAGTCTTACGCTCTTGCATCTATGTCTTCCCTTAAAATGTCAGACTGGATTATCGACTCAGGAGCATCTCGGCATGTGACCGGAAATGCTAGTAAGTTTTCCTCGTACACTCACCTAGCATCGACAGACACCATTCAGACTGCGGATGGTACTTTCCAACCAGTGGTCGGTAAGGGTACTGTTAATTGTACGGGTTCAGTAAGGTTATCCAATGTTTTGCATGCTCCATCCTTCCCAGTCAGTCTCTTGTCTATTAGTTCTATAATTCTCCAACTAAAATGCATTGTTTCTTTTGATATTCCTAAGGTGATCTTCCAGGAGAAAGGGACGGGACGAAGACTTGGGACTGGCACTTGGCACTGACACTGTAGGTACTGGTCCTGTAGTCTGCTTGTTGTTTCTCCTGTTGTAGGTCAGTAACTCCCCCTGAGCCGTAGGTGTAACACTTCTCGTCTCCTCCCTCTGTTCCGCTTCACCTTCATGTTCCTCCTCAACCGTGTCTCCTGTTGGGACTGGCACTTGGCATGATGGACTGTGGTACCTAGATCAAGACGGACTGGACTCAGCATTGGTGTCTATGGCAGAGAAGGCTGGAATGGAGGAGCTGCAGCAGAAGACTGAAGACACTTTGATACTTCATCATAGGAGGATGGGGCATTCTTCCTTTGATACTCTAAATAAGTTGTATCCAGATATGTATGCAAAATCAAATAAAAGGAAATTAGTATGTGATGCATGTGAGTTAGGAAAACTTACTAGGAGTTCATATGTTGGAAATGGTCATAAGAGTTCTTCAGTCTTTGAGGTAGTTCATTCTGATGTTTGGGGCCCATGTGCTACTAACACTATGAATGGGTATAAGTATTTTGTTTCGTTTATCGATTGTGCATCTCGTGTCACCTGGCTGTATTTGATGAAGAACAAAAGTGATGTATTTGCTTGTTTTCGGGACTTTCATAAATATGTCCAGACTCAGTATAATGCAGTGGTGAAGATACTGAGATCTGACAATGGGACGGAGTATACCAATAGGACACTTGCAGAGTACTTGTCAGCACATGGAATACAGCATCAGACCTCTTGTGCATATACACCAGCACAAAATGGAGTAGCAGAAAGGAAGAACCGACATCTTCTGGAGACCGCAAGAAGTATGATGATCGACATGAATGTCCCACAACACCTATGGGGATATGCGGTGTTGACAGCAGCTCAACTTATAAACATGATGCCTTCAAAAGTCCTGGGATGGAAGTCTCCATGTGAAGTATTACAAGGTAATAATAGTGGAATACTTCCACTAAAGGTGTTTGGATGTGTGTGTTTTGTGAAGGACAACAGACCATTCGTTGGAAAACTTGACCCTAGAGCAGTCAAGTGCATCTTCGTGGGCTACTCAGCAACTCAGAAGGGGTATGTATGCTGGAGTCCAGTAGAGAAGAAGAAATTTGTTAGTATGGACGTCCACTTCCGGGAGCATGAGCCATATTACCGCCAGGATGGAACTTCGTATAACACGCCTCATACTACAAGTATAAGACGAGAGGGGGAGATAGAGAACTTGGAGAACCTGGTGGTAACCGATTTAGAAGTTTGGCATAGAGACACGGTTGAGGAGGAACATAAAGGTGAAGCGGAACAGAGGGAGGAGACGAGAAGTGTTACACCTACGGCTCAGGAGGAGTTACTGACCTACAACAGAAGAAACAACAAGCAGACTACAGGACCAGTACCTACAGTGTCAGTGCCAAGTCCCTTGCCTGCGCCTGTCCCAACTCCTGAGACACCTATACCACCATCCTCCTCATCTACACCACCATCCTCCTCATCTACACCACCACCCTCCTCAGGTGATATCGTTCCTCCCATACCACTACCTACACGAAGGACTACTCGCAGCAATGCGGGAAATCCTCCGGACAGATATGGTTGGGATCTTGCTAAGTTTGTTTCTTATGATCATATATCTTCTTCTCATGGAGCATTTATAGCATCTTTGGATAGTATTACTGTACCTAACAATTGGCAGGTTGTCAAGAACGATCCAAAGTGGAAAGCGGCAATGCACGAGGAGTTGGGAGCTCTTGAGAAGAACCACACTTGGGAGCTGGTGAGACTGCCAGAAGGGAAAAGAGCAGTTGGATGTAAATGGGTTTTTACTGTGAAACAGAACCCAGATGGACAGGTTGAGCGCTATAAAGCTCGACTGGTGGCAAAAGGGTACAGTCAGACGTACGGCATCGACTATGACGAGACCTTTGCACCAGTGGCGAAGATGAGCACTGTCAGGACCTTGATCTCCCTGGCAGCCAATGGAGGGTGGAAGCTACACCAACTGGATGTGAAGAATGCATTTCTTCATGGAGATCTAGTAGAGGAGGTGTACATGGAGATACCACCAGGATTCGGCACAAAACAGACAGAAGGCAAGGTCTGCAGACTGAAGAAGTCTCTCTATGGACTGAAGCAGTCTCCTCGGGCATGGTTTGACAGGTTCAGGAGAGCAATGATAGGGATGGATATCAGCAGATCAATGCTGATCACACTGTCTTCTTCAGACGGAGTGGAGGCCATATCACCATGCTTGCAGTATATGTAGATGATATGATTATCACAGGCAATGATGAGCAGGAGATCGCCCAACTCAAAGTAAAACTTGGCAAGGAGTTCGAGGTGAAAGATCTTGGCCCCCTTCGATACTTCCTTGGGATTGAGATTGCTCGAGATAATGAGGGAATCGTTCTTTCTCAAAGGAAGTACGCACTGGACCTGCTTACGGAAACAGGGATGATGGGATGTAAACCAGCTACGACACCGATAGACCAGAAGTTTAAACTGGATGCTGAAGCTGGAGAACCAGTTGACCGGGATAGATATCAGAGATTGGTGGGCAAGTTAATCTACTTAAGCCACACTCGACCTGATATCAGCTTTGCGGTAAGTGTAGTAAGCCGCTACATGCATGACCCCCGGAAGGGTCACATGGACGCAGTGTACCAGATTCTGAGGTACTTGAAGGGAGCCCCCGGGAAGGGACTGATCTTTAGAAGAAATAATCATGTAGGCATTGAGGGCTATTGTGATTCTGACTGGGCTAGCTGTGCTGACGACAGGAGATCCACATCGGGATACTGCATATTTGTAGGAGGCAACTTGGTCTCTTGGAGGAGTAAGAAGCAGTCAGTAGTGGCCAGATCAACAGCTGAAGCAGAGTATAGAGCGATGGCCTTGGGAGTCACAGAACTATTGTGGTTGAAGAATATGCTGACGGAGCTAAAGCTGGACCAGGGAACAAAGATGAAGCTATGGTGTGACAACCAGTCAGCTATTAATATTGCCAACAATCCAGTGCAGCATGACAGGACCAAACATATTGAGATTGACAGATTCTTCATCAAAGAGAAACTGGATAAAGGAGAACTAGAGCTGGGCTATGTTCCAACCAAAGATCAGGTAGCAGACGGACTGACAAAGGGGCTTAGTTCTATCAACATGATGAGAGGATGTGACAAGATGGGCTTAGTGAATATCTTTCGCCCATCTTGAGGGGGAGTGTTGATATATATATATAGTGTTATTGGGCTTTAGTCCCACATTGGCTAGAATGATAGGAGAGGAGGCTAGCCTCTCCTATATATATGTTGTTACTCCATTCAATAAAATGACTTCAAGTCTCAACAATATTCAATATTGTTTCGGAGATTGACATTCTACAATGTCTTATCGACGCACTATAACCATTACCATATGCCGAAGTCGTATATTTCTAAATTTACAATATTAATACATCTTATTATTATTCTATTACCATCTATTGCATGTGTACTACGACTAAAAACAAGTAAATAAATAAGAGTACATATTGCAAGTAAACAATTCACCGAATGTTGAATAGTATCCAATTAAGCCAACGGGAAATAACAATTAACACATAAAATTATGCAAGTGTATCAATAAAATTTAGTATGTTTAGACATTATAAAACAAAGAACTTTGTGATGGTCATTCCTTAACTCTTTGGCGTAATGTGTCATAGAGATAGAGATAATGCAATTTCCTATAGCAAAATGTACTACCTCTTCGTCCATATACTTTTTAATTTAAGGGAACTTAGAGGATGCTCCTTGGTTGCATGAGCTTAAACTGCAAACCAAAATGTAGGTCTACCTACTTGCAAATTGGCCACCTAGCTTTTAAGACATGACCCTTTCATGCTCACAGCTACCTTGGACTAGAAATTTGGCACCAACAGAGGGTTGATAGTGGGTCATAAAACTTTCTCAAATCTTATATGAAGCTTTCTTATGTCCCATAACCGACCCATTCTGATGGGAGAAGTCTTAGATGATGATGTGGTGGTGGTGGCCGTCGTGGTGAAACAAAGATCTACAATTTGAGACCACCTGAATGGTCTAAATGGTATAGTTATAAGAAAGGTCCGAAACCGATTACGATATCGTTATGCACATATTCACCTCAAGTCTCACAAACAAACAAAAAATACAAACAACAATGTCAAGAGATAGAAACAAAGCATAATTTTCTAAAATTGTGAGATGTAACTTATTACAAACATTCTATGTTGCAACGACACAGAAAGGGAAAAAAAAAACTGTGTCCATGTCTGTATCGAATCCGTACCCATATTACTGTCCTTATTCATGCGACATGCGACATACGTGACCCTTTATTGTACATCTGTATCCTGTCCTTACGTATACCCCTGTGTCTGTATTCGTGCAACATAACAAACTTTGGACACTGTGCATAAATTAATTTTTTTTTAAATAATTTAAAATACACTGTTAGTTTTGCATAAATCCAACCATGACAGCAAACATTGAAAAACAATTTTATTTTCAAATATAATCCGCAAATACTAATAAGTATTTTGCTATAGATGACTATCTCGAGTGTAACACAAAAATTACTGATATTTGAGGAGAGGGGAAAAAGTGGAGGCGCACGATAAGCATGCAGATGAGCTTCGTGCTAACGTGAGCTGGGTATTACCTCCGGCGAATCGGACGGTCAGATTCCGACGGAACTTTGGTCAACCCGCCCGCATCGGAAGGAGGAAATTAAGAAAGAGAGGGAGAGAAAGAATGAAGGGTGATTAAGGAGGGGACGGTCGGACGGTCCAATAAGTATTAATTTCTTCTATAGAAACGGTCAATTTCAGTTATATATAGACTCACATTTCTTCGTCTTGACTCTCGATTCCATATTTTGTTTTAGAAAGCTTATGTGATTGTTTATACTTTTCAAAAGCAAATTTAAAAGCTTATTTGGTAACACTTGTTCATTAAAAAAAAAACTTTTAAAATGGGTTCTATTTTGGTCAAAGTTTTAAAATAATAATTAGAGCTTGAATTTTATAATAGTTTAGAATTCAAATCTAATATGTTTAATTAAAAAAATTGGGCTTGAATTTTCATATTTGGTTTATTTTTTCATTATGCCCTAAATATGAGTACAAGGACAACAATCAATATATGTTGAAAATGATGATATAATAAATAAATAAAAATCTAGGATATAAATTAGATATGTCAGTGTTTAAACTCTAAGCTGATATGAATTATTCATATCTCCTTTAATAATGAATTTGGTATTTATGTCATGGACAAATGAATAAAGGTAACATAATTATGAATTATACGTATCTCATAGGTTATGAATTTGGTATTTATATTATGGGCAAATAAAATAGGATTGTGGCCTAGTGGTAGCAACGGATCCCGACACGGAAGATGCAAGTTCGAATCCCTCTTTGACATTTGTCAAGCGGGATAAAAGGACACCTCAAGTAAAAAAAAAATACAAATAACAAATTTAGAATAAAAATTCAGAATTTATCTTAGTGATCGGTCTAGTTTTTTATTTTTAGAAAGCAAGAATGGTGGTACTTAATTCTAAAGTTTGTATATGCCATAGATAATCGAACTAATAGTTCTAAAAATTTGCGGCTGGTTAAATTATTTCGTTCCATTATTTTATCTGAGTGTATCTTGTATATATATTTTTTTTGTTTTCTTGTATTTGGATTTTTGTTTCGCTAATTAATATTAATGAAGAGCAGAAGTAGTTGTTTCCACCGTTATTCTCAAACAAAACTAACTTTGAAATGTAATTATCATTCTCCAACTCAAAACACCATAAAATGTTTGTCACCTATCCCTCGATAGTTTTTTCCTGGAAATTACTCTGTTGGAACTTCATCTGGATTTGATCTTTCCGAATATAGTTATTATAACCGTTATGTACCAACCACTTCCGATGTAGTGAGGAGAATCCAATGATGTCCAACTCCAAATATTTAAAAATTTGTCCAATAATAAGAACAAAAACCCCTGTTAGAATCGTCCTCAGCACGAGGCTGACGTGGCAGCTCCACGCCCGCCTAGTAGTGACGCACAACCTCTCGTCCGTATGTAACATATCGAAAGAGACCCCGTAGGGCTGACCGACGCTGGCCCACGTGACGGCCAATCAT
>JANAVB010044218.1:20754586-20782086 GCA_029216955.1 Iris pallida
TAGGTTTCGGAAGTTGCTAAAAATAAATAAAAATAAATAAAACTTAATTACTCATGGGGGACTAATCCAAACTCCTAAACCTAAAAGTTTAGTGTGGTGGGCCATGGGTTAACATAACAGGCTAATTACAGCTCAAGTCGAAATTCACCGGGGTCCCGAATTAACTCGGAATGCGATAAATTCGAACCCGACTCTATAATAATTAAATAATAATATTCATGAAATAAATTCCCAAAATATTATAAAATGGAAAATACCATTTTACCCCTAACTGGGAAAAGTGAGGGTGACAGTCTATCCACCTTAAAAGAAATTTTGTCCTCGAAATTAAAACCCAAACAATAGTAAATATAAATCAAAGTCATGGCTTAAAATTTAAATGATTAAAATCTCAAAAATCAAGCATAAAATAAATGACTAAAATTATGAAATTTAAGATTACTCTCAAATAAAATGGGTGCTACAAGTCTATCCACCTTAAAAGAATCATCCTCAAATTAAAACAAGTAAAACACACAAAAATTATGCAAATCGATAATCGTATGCGTCTGTCCAATCATCATGATACTCAGAATCTCTGTCATGCCAGTGAGCAGGCTACAATAATTACAGAGTCCTCAACTACGGTACATACATCTCGAATTATGGTATTTAAAATTTTTGCATTGCCGCATGCTTGGCAGCGAAAATCTTAAATCCTACACCAAGAAATACGACCCAAATCTGACTATGTCCTCACTATGCTGCTAGCATGCCCTATAGTATTCTAAAATCTCATAATCGAGGCGACCAACCCCATACGACTTATTTCAGAAGAAAATCACACCACAAGAAGAACAATTTCATCCAACGATCAAAGAACAGATAGAATCGAATTTAAGACGTTTTATAAGAAGGCAAATGCGGAAAGGAGAGATCGAAGATTGGAACTGCTATCTGCTCTGCTACTGCTGAGGGGCTCAACTGTCATGGCAAAATCCGCCCCTGCTGGCTCCTCTAGCCTGCTGTACTGTGTCCTGGTCTTTCGGATTCCACTAGCGTGGCAATCCCTCAGCTGGTCGTCAGGCGCCCCGCCGTATAGACAGACGCCCAACCTCTTCCTACAAGCCTCTCTATTGTGCCCCGGCTTCCCAGCAGGAAGCTGCATGGAGTAGCCGATCTCTGGCCTGTCCTTGGTGATGCTGGGCACGCGCTGGTGCCTGCTGAATCTGTAACAGAGGCTGCTGCTGAAATGGCTTCTGCTGATGCTGAAAGTGGGGGCGCTTGGCCGTGCTGGAACTGCCCCACACCCCCATGGTATCTCCGCTCCTCTTCGGTTGAGGCCGAAGTCCTCCTCTGCAATCTGCGCGTCCATCAATATCTGATCGAACATCGCGTCACGGCGACCCGAGGTGCGTGCGCACTGCATGAATAAGTCCCCTGCGGAACTTACGAGCCTTCTGTCCCTCATCCTGGATCATATCGGGAGTGAACCTGCTAAGGCAAAAGAACTCAGCTGCATACTCGTCCACCGACGAGTTCCCCTGCACTAGACCCACGAACTGGCCCTCCAATGCTGTAAGAGCCATGTCCGGGAAGAACTTCTCCTTGAAGAGCCTCTGGAAGTTCTCCCAAGTCAGCTCTCTCACCGACGCACGAGGATCCGTACGGTACCATGTCAGCGCAATGTCGAAGAATCGGCTGGCTGCGACCGAAACCCAAAGTGCTCTAGGAAGCTCTGCCTGCTCCATGCTCCGCTGTACATCCTCTAGCCAGTCGTCTGCATAAAGGATGCCCTCCGTGCCCATGAAGTCCCTGGAGCTCATCTTCCTAAAGTCTAATACTGTCCCCGGCCTGGACTGCTGCTGGTACGGCTGCTGGCTAGTAGGGCCCTGCACTGTACCCGGTGCCACTCTTCACTGCTGCCAGTGCAAGCTGATGCGAGTTCTCCATACTCTGCCTCAGCATCTCAATCTGACGGTGTGACACCTCCGACTGGCGCTGCGACGCCTCTGCCTGGGCTCGCTGTGTCTCCATCATCTGCTGAAGGAGAAGGAACATGGTGTGTATCCGTCGGTATCGATGGTGGTAGCGACAGTATCTCTGGAACAACGGCCGTAACCCTCTGGGGTGGAGGTGTTAGACCTCCCTGTGCAACTGTCGGGGTCTCGGGGATAGTGGAATCACTGGGGGCAGTCTCGTGAACCTCCTCCTCGGCCTGGTCAGATCTCTCGGACAAGCTACTCGATCCAGTGGCCTGCGGGTGCGTCTTCGTCATCCTGGAGACGAATTGAAACAAGGAGATCAATATGGCATATGAGAAGATATTATCAAGGAAGGACAGTTAATTAATACAAGGGAAGTAATCATGATAATCAAAGATCAGAAAATTTTCCTAGGTGTGATTGAGAAACTCCTATCATATCCTAGGTCCTACGTCCTAATCGCAGGCTCGTAATTAGTACTCTAAGTCGAGCACCATTACGAGATCGCACTAATTGCGACACGAGACCTGCGTGGGCCACCACAAAAAACGTCATGACACGGATTCAAAAGTAGGTGATCAGCCCACTCCCAAATCAATGTCTATATAAGTACATGAAACATGGATATCACACACCAATATACCAAGGAAAATTCGGAAATAACATCTCATGACAGGATCCGACGTATACTAGTCCGTGAACTATCGTGTCGAGAATCAAGTAAGACACTACAACTGAATCGGATATAGTAGATATCAAGACAATAAAAAACTATCAGTGAATGTACTCGCCTGTGGTCCTGAACTGATAAGGTGAACAGACGCTCAGAGTAATCACAGACCTAAAGATGAGATACTACAAGTCAAAACATGATTTAATAATGAAAGAAAAGCTAATCTAATCATGATATGCAAATTCTAAGTCAAAACTAGGTCTCACTGAGTCACACTAAGTCCTGTCAAGTCAATCTTGGTCAAATCAAGTTATATCAAGTTAATCTAAACCAAACCAAGTCAATCCTAGGTCATACCAGGCATCACGGGTCAAAACAAGTCGAAAAAAGTCAAACGGGGTCAAGAGTTGGCCTACAGTTGACTTTTGGTCAACTGGTCAACCCTGGTCAACTCTGGGTCAACCCTGGTCAACCCTAGGTCAATGGTGACTAATAGTTGACTTTTGGTCAACTACACAAGTCTAATGGAAATTGGGACTAATTTGGGTAAAGTGTTGACCCATAGTTGACTTTTGGTCCAAAAAGTCAACCGTGGTCAACCGGGGCCAAGACTAGGTCTAGGCGACTATTTCTAACTATTACCAACCTCTACAACCCATATCCAAGTCCATCTTTGTCACCCTCATTTTTCGTATTTCTCGTATTTCGTATTTATATTCGTATCTGGATTTTGGCATGTATTTTATTTTTCTCAACTTGTGGAATTTGGTATTTCTCGTATTTTGGGTTTTAAGCTTGGCTCGGTTTTAATTGGTTTGGGTTGGTTTGGTTTGGTTCTATATGATTGGAACACCTTAGCCTATGCTCCTCCCTCATTTCCACCACAACCACCCTCTTTATATCCCCACCTACCACTCTCTCTTCATTACCACCACCATTAATTTCTTCTTCTTCTTCTCCTTCCTCCACAACTCTCCACCCATAGGCAAGTGCACCTTGCCATCACTTGAGAACTCTATGTTATTTGTTCATTAGCTAGATTAGGACATGGTGATCAACATTAGGACTTGCTATTTTGTGATTTGGAGCTTCCTTTGTTCTAGATCTAGGTTTAGCTATTTTCGAATTTTGCATGGTTTGATCTATTTCGGTTGGAGTTTTGTGGATTCTGATGTTTCTGTGTGGAAGAGAGTTTAATTCTACCCAAGTTGGTACTTTGGAAATCCGGATTTGGAGTTCGGATGGCCAAGTTGTGATGCTTTGAAGCCTTGGGTTCATCCATGGTGTTCTTTGCTGTTTGGAGAAGACAGTGAGCAGTGGCAGAGCTTCTTAGCTCACGTCACGCAGCCTTGAGTACGCTTTCTGTTGGAAGCGTGTCTCCTTGAACGTGCGTGACTTTTCACGTACGCTGCTCCCTTGAGCGTGCGTGACTTTTCACATACGCTGTGCCCCTTGAGCGTGCGTGACTTTTCACCTACGCTGCTCTCTGTAGCGTGCGTGACTTTTTATGTACGCTGCTCCTTGAGCGTGTGTGACTTTTCACGTACGCAGCCCTTGAGCGTGCGTGACTTTTCACATACGCTGTGCCCCTTGAGCGTGCGTGACTTTTTACCCACGCTGCTCTCTGTAGCGTGCGTGACTTTTCATGTACGCTGCTCCCTTGAGCGTACGTGACTTTTCATGTACGCTGCCCTTGAGCGTGCGTGACTTTTCATGTACGCTGCTCCCTTGAGCGTGCGTGACTTTTCATGTACGCTGCTCCCTTGAGCGTGCGTGACTTTTACCTATGTTGCTCTCTAGCGTGCGTGACTTTTGAACGTACGCAGCTCCTGCGTGCGTGACTTTTGAGCGTACGCTTCCCCTGACCCCCTTGCTTAACCCATTGGCTCTTGGAGTTTTGGTCTTAATTCTTTAAGCTTTGCTCTTCTATAGCCCTGTATATTGATATTTTATTAGATATTTTACGTCCATTTTATATCCTTACGCCTTTTGTCCTGAACTTGATAATCACGAATTTACTTGATATGTTTGGAATTGATAATTGAGCATGACCTGATAAGTGGCCCGTCGTGGCGCACTCCTGACTAGTACACTTGATATGATAACCTGGCCTGATATATCTTGAACAGCTGTTACGACGGCTACCTGACATGACCTGACTTGTATAATTAATCCTGACACCGTGGGCGATTGTGCTTGTACAAATAATCCAGTCATGTCTTGCATCATGTCTAGGAGGGGACTCCTGAGTACCACGGTCAGGAGTACCTACTGAATTGGACTAAGGTTAATAATTAGTATAATTCACTAGTCATGAAGAGATGTTCCCCAGTTACAGGCGATCCCGTTATTCCGGCCGCAAATGATTGGACTTGTAGCCTGCCGACGAGTAGGGCACATTTTCAGCCCACTGTTATGTGGGGCACCCACCATTGTCACTTAAATGATTGAACTATATTGTCACTAAAATGCATTGTACTCTCTAGATTGTCACTATACTGATTGCCTGGATAACCTGGATAGCTGCAGGGCCTGTGACTACTTGGAGCATCTCATTGCATCTTGTTAGTAACTAGGATTGTGATAACCCTGTTTTCCATAAATAAATTCCTTTATTTATTGTGTATCTGGGAAAATTACAACTGTGGGAATCTGATCTAGAAGACGATCACTTTATCCTTGGACTATGCGAAGAAGAAAAGCTCTCAAAATTTTGACAGTAGATAACTATGTATCCGTATAATGAATGAGAAAAAGAACTCTATTTATAGAGTCAAAAATAATAACTGAAAAGATAACTGTCTTCACAGCCTGTGCTTAGTTGAAAATCACGCAGATTTAACATACGCAAGGTTGTGAGCAGTTACTGGACGTGGCCTGTAACTGTTGGACACATGGCAATCATGCAGAGTCGTGTGCAAGTTACAGGACACGCAGGCGAGAGATCAGTGGCATGGCTGCCACGTACTCCAATTTGATGAAATCCACGCAGACTTGTTGAAGACGAAATCTACGCAGACTCGGGGTAGAAAGCTTCAAAATCCACGCAAACTTGGGGCAAGAAGCTTCAGAATCCACGCAGACTTGGTGAAGACGAAATCCACGCAGACTCGGGGTAGAAAGCTTCAAAATCCACGCAAACTTGGGGCAAGAAGCTTCAGAATCTACGCAGACTTTGATGAAGAAAACTTCAGAATCCACGCAGATTTGAGGAAGAAAACTTCAGAATACACGCAGATTTGGGATAGAACTGCCAGCTGTCTTGATTCACGTGCCTTGACTGACACAAAATCTCTGGTAGTGATTGCTTTTGTCAGTCACATGAAATGACAAGAAGCTCTTTTGGTACGCCAACTTGACGAAGGTTGAGTCTTGCTGAAGAAGATTTTGAAAATCACGCAATAGACGGCTGTGATCTCTCGAATTCTGTGCATACGTGGCATACGAAGAGACATTCTTCGACTGTTGTGCTGTCAGTCATAATTACTCTCTGACAAATGATGAGCTGTCTCCCCAGCATGATTTGTAAATATTGTCTGGATCAACTGAGCGTGACTTTTGACTCTGTCCTGATCAACTCAGCGTGACTGTCATTTTTAAAGGCCTACAAGACCCCCTTCAAAGTTTTCGAAAAATTGAAAAGACTTCAAAATTTTCGAAATACTTTGAAAATAAGATGATAAAATAAAATCAGTCGCTGTGATGACTTTAAATTTTCGAAAGTCGGAAAGACTTCGAAGTTCTTTGAGAATATCCAAATGAACTTATTAAATGTCATGATGACTCTTCATTTTCCGAGACTGATTACATCCAGTTTATGGTGGAATATGAACCGCCGGCGAGCTCTGTTATATAAACAGGGAGAGGATTCATTTAATCTTCATCTTATGTCAACATGACACCAAAAGAGAAAGCTGAGGAAGAAGCACGCAAGTTGGCTTTTGTTCCCATGGTGACCCCACTTTTGGGGGTGAAGAGCCAGAGCCCCTTGTCTTCGAACTCAAAGATGATCCCTTGCAACTAGCCAAGAATTTCTTGAGCTATTTTGGCTTAGATGGCTGTTCTCTTCTGATGGGCGTAGCCTCATAGAGCAGCGTGAAATGTTGAAGGCTCTGTTACACCGTATGGGGGTCAAAAGCGTAGAAGAACTAGGCATTAAGCTCAGTCGCTCTGGAAAATAGAGCGTGTCTTTTGTGCTTTTGTTGCACTCTTTTTGTTTTGTCTTTTGTAAGGCCATCAGTGCCTGTCTTGAAGAATGAAGTACAACTTCTGTGTTTAATCTGCGTGCATTAATGAAGAATATTAATTAGCACCCTTTGACTATTTAATGTTGCTCTGTCTTCCAAAGCACACGTAACACTCATTCCACGATTTACGAGCGCTATTTATGCGGATCTTTTCCAAGAATAGACTTGTACTTGCCCTTTAAATAGATAGAAGAGTTTCACAGATACTCATCTCCCATTCCTCTTCTTCTTCTCTGAGAATGAAATTTTTGGGAGATTTCACTCTCAAACAGGAAAGCAATGTTTTCTAATGTTCGACTTCTGCGCACTGTATCAAACATGAGTTTGCCAATCCTTAGCACCAAACTTGAAGGTAAGTCAGTGTAATACGTGTATTATTTTTGCTGTTGAAGATAGGCTTTCTGTTTCTTGTTTCTGATTTGAACAATACACGCCTGTTTCTGTTTGATAAATGCACACTGAATGATTTCTGTTGATACTTTCTGCAGAAACTTGGCTGAAATTTTTTTTCAGAACTGGCATTGGGATGTGGATGTTGTGGAGAATATCCTGCTGACATCTACATCAGGGAGCTCATACGCTTTTGACGCGTAAATCAGACAACTCAGAACTCTTCGTGGGATAGAAGGGTCTTCCTCAGATGGTAGGAAGAGCCTTTATACACGAGAGTTGGATGGTGGAATCAACTCTACCCCGAGAAATCGGGTAGTAGAGTTCCTTTCATGGGAGAACTAGGAATTGTATCCCAAGGTTTGGATACATTCCTGTCTTCCTTGAGAGGTTACCCCCAATCCACCAGTTGTATTGGCAGCACCACGACTTCGGGCTGCCATACTCTGTGGTTCTCCTCTCGTCTGAGAGATAAGACCAGAGTTTGATTTCTGCTGATCTGGTCGTGACTGGGACCCAGACAGTCAGGAACTGCCACCAACAACGAACCTGACGGAGAAGGTCGACGGAGAAGATCCAAAGAAGAAGATGGATCTCTATTAGGTTATTGTTGTGGTGTAGAATAAAAATCCAAGATTTGTAATAGATTTCCATTATGATTTGTAAGAAAGTCTAAGAAAATGTAATAGACTTTTTGTGGTGAAATGAGAATGGAAATGATAATTCTTCTATGCTCAAAGATTTGTATTTGTGGATGAATTATGGACATGATAGATAATGAAATCTTCTTTTCTGTTTTAGAGTATATGATATTATCAGAGGTATTATGGACGTGATAATATGTAGGAACTCAAAAGAAAATAGATTGATTTCTATGCAGAGGTCAAAAATGACAAATGAGCAAGTAGATTCGGAATTGATTCAGAGGTTATGAAAATATGATCAATAACGAATCCCCACTTTAATAAATTGATAGAAGATCATGAACGGACGAATAAATGAACGGATGAATCGTCGGATGAACGCAATTAATGGATGGATGAACCGTCGGATGAACGTGACATTTCATTATTTGTAGAACTTCTGCCTATAAATATAGCGGAAATTTGACAAAAACGAACACTTCTTCTTTCAAACATAAAATGTCGTCTGAAGAAGCATTCAAGAAAACTGGAATTGCCTCAAAAGTTCAGAAAGGAACTGAAGAACACCCTGCTGATCCAGTTCAATCGAAGAAGACGGAAGCAGGCGAAGGTTCGTCTGCACCCAAGCCACCAAGGAACATTCTGGATTTCCTGCTCGAACCAGGAAAGACTGAAAAAGAAGAAGCCATGAGGATGGCCGTTTGCAAGTTCCTCGTGGGTTCTAGCAAGGAGGTTCTCGACTCTTTTGCTGATCACGTCTTCGAGAAGGACGGCAGTGGCCCACATCCAAATGTAGAAAAGGATGATAGTGATCTTCTTTAATATCATGTATCATCATTCATGATAAAAATAAAATAAAAATTTTATTTCTAAACATGAAACTGTCTGATGATTACAAGCATTTACATTTATACATAGTACTTTTTAAGGAATTTACCATTAATAGGCATCAAAACTTTTCGACCATCCAATTCTGAGAGTTGATAAGCTCCATTTGAGAAAACTTTGCTCACAATATAGGGTCCTTCCCACTTTGCGTCAAATTTGCCCTTGCTCATATGAGTCATAGTCATAGGACGTCTGACAGTTAGAACAAGTTCTCCTTTTTGATACGCTCGAATTCTGACTTTCTTATTAAAAGCTCTTGAAATTCTAGCTTGATAGAATTTAATATTCTGTTGAGCAGATAATCGCTTTTAATCCAGAGCTTCTAATTCTTGAAGTCGAAGACGATCATTATTTTCTGCAGTGAGTTCATTAGCGATTGCTATCCTTAAAGAAGGAATTTGAATCTCTAATGGAAGAACAGCTTCGCAACCATACATCAGAGAGAAGGGTGTACATTTAGTAGCATTACGAACTGTAGTGCGATAAGTCCACAAACATTCACCGAGCTTCTCACTCCAATTACGTTTGTTAGTAGAGACAAACTTCTTTAGGAGTTTGATGATGGTCTTGTTGAAAGCTTCTGCTAATCCGTTAGCTGTCGGATTATATGCGGTAGAAGCCACATTGTTGATCCGGTGATCGTCACAGAATCGAGTAAACTTCTGACTGACGAACTGTGGTCCGTTATCATGAATAATGCGTCGAGGAACACCAAATCTGTAGATGACGTGGTGCTTAATAAAGCAAATGACATTGGACGTCTTAACTTCAAACAAAGGAATGGCTTCGGCCCATTTGGAGAAGTAATCGGTTATTGCAAGAATAAACCGATGACCCTTGGATGACGACGGATTGATCGGACCAATATGTCCATGCCCCAAGCTTCGAAGGGCCATGATGCTGCCGTCGGATGTAGAAATTCTGAAGGTTGATGAATAAAATCTGCATGGATTTGACAAGCTTTACACTTCTTTACATATTCGATGGCGTCTGATACCATAGTAGGCCAATAATAACCCATACGTCGAATACGGTCTTGAAGTTTTGGTCCAGGCTGATGTGCTCCACAAATTCCATCATGTGCTTCACGAATAATTTGTTGAGCCTCGTCACCGGTAACACATCGGAGAAGTAAACCATCATAGGCTCGACGATATAAGGTCTTTGTTGTATGATTATAATAGAATCGGAATGATCGTCGTCTGATAGATGCTGCTTCACTCGGATCATCCGGAAGAATATCATACAATACAAAATCTAAGAAAGGAAGTCTCCAATCCGTATCCATATTTTTATTCTCGGCCGAATGACTGAAGATGAATTCCATGCTGGAATCAGATGAAGATGATGAAGATTTACGACTAAATCCAAATCCTCTTGTTGTGTTGACGTCATGAGATGTTGATTCTTCAGTGTCAACTGGAAGTCCTAGGGTCAGGTTATTTTCAAGATGAAATAATTCTCGATTGCGAACAAGAATTATTTGTTGTCGTCTAATTGGGATAGCCAACACCGCTGCAAGATTAACTAGAGCATCAGCTTCTGTGTTACATGCTCGTCTAACATGTTCAATGAAGAATTCTTCAAACGAAAAAGCCATAATTATATCTGATCTATGATAAGAAACCAGATCTTGATGGCGGACTTCATAAGTACCCTTTATCTGATTGACAATGAGTTTAGAGTCTCCGTACGCCTCCAAATGTTAAATATTTAGATGTTTAGCGAGTTGAAGACCAATGAGTAATGCATTGTATTCAGCTACATTATTTGTGTTAGCCCAATGATTATATCATGTTTTTGAATATGGCTAATCGATTAAGTTTAACATAATGATGTCACTAATATTCATGTAATCACTATCATGTTGCTACTTAAACTTAGCATTGTCCTAATATTAGCATTGTCCTAAATGTTCTATATCATATTGCTATGCTTGTATCATATTATTATATTTGTCTAACATGTTCTTAGACATGCAGTAAGCATGATCAAGCTTTGTCAAACCAGGACATATGCAATAAATTGGTTTGTCTAACATGTTCTTAGACATGCAGTAAGCATGATCAAGCTTTGTCAAACCAGGACATATGCAATAGATTATTATTGATGGGCCAAAGACGGCATCATACAAGAAGCTTTCTCTGAACCGAAAGGTATTCAGATTTCCAGATCTGTTTATCTTTGGACATATGCCGTCAAGTGAAAAAGGCGTCTTCAAAGTCTGTTCAAGTTTTGAAGAAAGGCGTCATCAAAGGGCTCTTGGTTTTCCTATTTCGTTAATGTATTTTGCATATTTATTGAGTCTAGGAATACGATGTACACTGCATCGTACTGGCAAATAGGCTACCCAAGAAACGTTTTCAAAATACCCTATCATTTTGAAAATAAGCCCACTTACAAAAGCCCAAACTACTTCCTAACTGCCTGACTTTTCAAAAAGCCCAAAAACCAATTTGCAAAAATCCTGACAGAACTCCAACAGAACTCGGACAGAATTCGGCCAGAGTTCGGCCCGAATTCGGCCAGAGTTCGGCCAGAGTTCGGTTAGTGAACGTTGCTTTTTGAACTTGGTCTTCCTGCAGTTACGGATCCCACCGAGATTTTCTCATCGAGTTCTGCCCGAATTCTGTCAGAATTCTGCCTTTGGAAAAACTATAAATAGAGAAGAATTTCGATCATTTTAACACACTCATTCACTTTCATATCTCTTCTCTATAAGCTACTACTTCTTCCAAAGTATTCTGAGCTTTCATTTTCAAATCCCAAGCCAGTTACAATCCTCTAGTCGATTTGCCAGTGCGGTACGGTCTAGAAGTTTCAGAGTGGTTGTAATCGGAGGCTTGATTGAAGTTACACACTTCACAATTGAAGTTGGACGAGTACTTCGGATCAAAGCTCGCGTTGTAGAAGTTGCAAGATCTTCGGATGAAAACTTGTGGTGATTTTCCATAGTGGATTCAACTGGTAGCAAGAGTTCTACCGACTGGACTAGTCCTCAACAGAGAGAAACCAGTATACATCCTTGTGTTTGCGTTTGCTCTCTACTCTCTACTTTTCATTTATATATCTGTGATATATTATCTGTGATCTTGTTACTAACCTTTTTAAATAGTTAATTTCTGCTGCCTACTCTATTCACCCCCCTCTAGAGTATTGCGCTTTACAACTCGTTCCTACAATCGGTCCTACAATTGGTATCAGAGCCAGCGCTGCATCGAGAGGTATTATATTCTGATCCCAATTGCTCCTACAATTGGTATCAGAGCCAGTGCTCCATCAAGAGGAATTATATTCTGATCCCAATTGCTCCTACAATTGGTATCATAGCAGGCTATACAGGTAAAGCGAGATAATATTGTTATTATATTACAGCTGTTACATAGATCACTATATCACATATGGCAAGTATGTACTTCATAACTGAAGAGCAATCCTCAAATAGACTCCCACTATTTGATGGAACAAACTATAGCTATTGGAAGACACGGATGAGCTTCTACTTGAAGTCTCTAGATTTTGACTTATGGTCAATTGTTGTCACCGGCTACAAGAAGCCTACTATCACTTCTATTCTCACATCCTCTATAATCAATAAGCCTTATTATAGTTACACGGATGAAGAGAAAATTTAGCTAGCCTTGATGCAAAAGCTATGCATATGTTTTATTGTGCTGTAGACACAAATGTATTCAAACTTATTTCTACTTGCACAACATCTCATAAAATTTGGAAAGTTCTTGAAGCTACTTATGAGTGCAGGTATGAAAACAAAGCTAACAACTCCAGAGAGAAGGATAGTCTTCATAATGATGCAAAAATGTACATGACAAAATTGGGATTTAAGGTACAGCATAATCCCTTATACGAAGAAGAGCTTGTATGTGACAATTACAAGAAGATAGACCACATCCAAGAAGATTGTACTACTACAAGAAAGGAGAGTCACTACGAACAATCAAATGAAGGAATATCATCGGGCATATGGTGTGAAAGCGAAGCAAGTGATTCTGAAGAAGAAGAAGAAGAAGAAAAACCTCATCAAGCTGCAAATTTATGCACAATGGCATTATCTAACGAGGTACAAAATAATTCTTTTTCTGAAGAGAGTGAATTTTCTTATGATGATTTATCTGATGCTTTCAGTGATCTGTTAGAAGAACACAAGAAAGTATTAGATAAATATAAGCAAGCTAGAAAGGATATTCGATCCTATAAGCGTGAGAATGAAAGGCTTACTTGCTTATTGAATGATGCTAGAGATACTTCTACTTCTGATAATTCTGCTGATATTTTCACACTGAAGTTTAGATTGCATGAGGCACTTGATTGCATTGACAAAAGCACTCAAGAAAATGCTAAACTTAAGGAGGAACTAGAATCAGAAAAGAAGAAGTATTCTATTGCTTCATGTAGAATTGATGCTCTTTCTGCTAAGTATGATGAGATCTGTGCTAACTCTAAAAAGTTAGAGATTAGACTGGAAAAGCAGGTAGTACAACCTACGACTCAGTCTAACACAAGACACTTAGCACATCACAAAGTCACACACGTTAGACCTTTTACTAAGGAAGCAAGCAAAGCTAAAGCTTCACACAACCATGCTTTCTATTACAAGTATCCACACACATCATATCACACTACTGCACATTCTCATACTGCTGTACATAGTACTAATGTTAATTCTTTCTGTCATTATTGTGGTATGAATGGACATGTTTCTAATCATTGTCAAATTAGAAAACTTGTTGATATGAATTTATGCAAATGGGTTCCCAAAGCTAACAAATGTGGATCCAAGTATTGGATACCAAAGTCTTCACCTAATATTGCAGGTGAAGCTTCTCATGTCAAATAGAACCATGAAACATGTTGGTGATTGCAAAGCTACAAAGGTCATCTTCCAAGCAATTGCACCAACATAAGTGTGGTTACTAGAACCACTTCGGTAACATGCTTTCTAAATAGTTCTTAATATCTAGCATGTTCTTATTGATTTCTTACTACTAGCTTTCATTGATGTCTTTTAAATTGTCTATTGTTTGAATCAATGTGAGACATAATCCTAGCTTGACTAGTTGTTTAGCTTAAATGTTTAGTTCACACTATATAGTATTTATTTTCTATTAGTGTGACACATTTATCTATGTATGCTCTTTATTTTAGTTTTATCCTTGAAGCATGCATATCACTCTAGTCTATTGGAGCTTAATTTTGTTTTGGTTAATATGTTTTTGACTCTCTGTATTTAAAATATTTTTAATGGTTATTTCTTATCGATTTATCTTTAACATGTCATATTTACTTTGATCAGTATTTTGTGAGTATGTATGTTTAGCACAAGTCTTCTATTTACTTGAAAAGTATATACATATATTTTTATGTTAACCTTGTGCTTACATAATATATTCACTATTGATTCTTAAATTTTATTGTGATTAACTCTTATGAATCAATTAAATCTTTGTCTGACAAAGCATATTTATGCATGTGATATTTTTTTATGCTTATTAAGGATACATGAATAATTCATTTTCATTTATATATTGCTCATGTTTCTTATATTTTTGTATAAATATCTTTATGGGATATATGAGTTAAGTTCAAGTTCTATATTATATTATTTTGAAAAGTAGTTTCAAATTTGTACTTATCTCATACTTAAGCTATTGATTTCTTTGAACAATTTATGTTCTTATCTTTATCAGCTTCTTCCTCAAAGCCTCTTTTAATGATGTATGTTTCTCTTGGCTTTTTGGTTGACTTTTTGGATACATGATATTTTTTAAATATTTTGATCTTAATAAACCATTCCTTGGGTATTTATTTTTAGGGATTCTAGATTTCGATGTTGTTCGATGATACTGCATATATTCCTTTGAATCTAAGTTCATAAGAGTAAAGATCATTTTTGGGAACAAGCCGAAAGGGTCCTTCTGTCATACAGGTGTAAATAGCCTGAAGCGACACGGTGCACTAGTCTTCGGACTACCGCTAGCTGGGAACCGGCCCCTACAGCCAACCCGAAGTGATCAATACTTTATAGACTTAAAATTTATTAAGGTCTACTTGCAACTATTATCTAGTTCTGGATCCAAGGTGCTGTCAAATCTCCTAGATTCCAGAATACATCAGCGTATCTAGATCCTACATTTTGATTTACAAATATTCTATATTTTATTGTTACCCAATAATTTTGTAGCATATATGGATTAATATATTTGATACATCTTATACCGTATGCTACATTGTTCTAATTTTTCCATAGAATATAACTTATTATTCTTTTTAAATCCTCGGTTATTAAAGAAGAGATTTATTTTGGGTACAAGCCTACAAAAGGTCTGTCTGTCACCACGACTACGGTCGAAGCGAAGCGGTACTTAAGTGTTCCCCGGTGAACCTCCGTTAGTTGGGACAGTACCTCTACAGCTAATCCAAGATTGATCAACGCTTTATAAACTAAAGATTTATTGAGATCTAGTTGCAATTGTTATCTGATGGATTTTGGATTTGAGATTTGATGGATAATATTATTTAATGATTTCCATTTTCACAAAAGGTAGCATATGTTGATCTATCTTGTCGATTGTGAGATTCTTAAACATAGATCAAATTTATGTCATCTTTTGACTTATACGATTATTCATCATGCTAATTTGAAATATCTTTTGATTGTTTTATTTTTAAATGTTCATTTAATGGATATTTCTTCTTTTGTCTAAAGATGATTGTTTTTCGTATTCGTGACTAATCATTGAATATATGGTATTGTGATTTCATCTTTAGCTTGTGTAATATTTGTAATATTCATGATTTTTGAGCTTTATATTATTATCTTCTTATTTAAGTTACTTACTGTCTATAACAGTAACTCTTGTATGGGAGAAGTCATGCTTATTGAATCTCTCTCTCAAAGCGTTTCTTTTCTTTAACCCTACGGTTGTCAGTGAACACCGTGCTAAGGCTTTAAAAGGGAAGAAATGAACTTTGATAAGAAGACCTAATATTTTTGAATTAGTTTTCTACTTTCGAAAATATGTCTCTGAATTTTATTTTAAAATTTTATTTATACTATTATTTTTGGATATAGCCATGTAAAGGTGGAGCAATTAATTGTTTCAAATCAATTATCCCCTTGACATGCCATATATCTAGAATACACTTTTCTTTAGAAATTTATCCAGTTATGTTTATTTGTTCAAATGGATTTATTTATGATTTATGGATTCTTTTGCTGAAATCGTTTTCGTGATTCGAATCGCCAGCTTTAAGTCTGAGGACTAAATGGATGCATTCGAACATTTACTAAGACAATTTTTCATAATAAATTTCATATTTTTGAAAAGTCTTTTGATTTCTTTTTTTTTTGAATCTGTTCGGTACTCAAATGTTATTATTAAAAACAGCTTTCAAAAATCTTTTACTTACATGAAATGATTTGTGTTTTTTTTTTTTTTTTTGAAGACATATTTTTTTCATCTTTAAACGTTTATTTATTGGATTTCTTTTCTTGCCTAAAGATGATATTTGTTTTGGGTTTGGAATTTTATATGCATTTGATCAAAGGAAAGAAAAGATGCATATCTTGGATATCCCTTAGATCTTGTGATTATTTATCTATTTTATGCATATAAATTATTTTTGAACTATATATGCATATTTTAAGGGGGAGCAAATTAATTGTTTCAAATCTTTTATGCCCTTAATATGTGGTATACCTAGTTCACCATGGACTTATATTGACTTATTTAAATATCTTGTTGAGTTTTTCATGATATTTGGATCTGTATTAGATGAGAGAATATATGATTATTATTATTTATTTTTAATTCTCTCATTCGAGTTTCTAAAAGTTATCTTGCCAAATATATATTTAATTATCCTTATTTGATTGAGTTCTAAAACTAATTTGGCATTTCTTATTGATGTTTTATCTCAAAGTTCATGATTATCTATATTTAGACTGATCATACTTTGCGGGGGAGCATTCAAGTCGACTGAATTTCTCCTTCTCAAGTATTTTGTCTTCATTACCTTCATGTTTATCTGATGGATATATATCATGCTAAGGTAATTGAATTCAAATGCATGAACTTTGGTATAGATTTTTGAATAGAATCTAGTATACTTATTTTTGATTTCTTTTTCGATGATTATACTCTTTATGGAATTGATTTACTAATTTGTATGGGCAAATTATGAATCATATTTTTTTGTGATCATTGTTAAAGTCTTATTATATTTTTTTTATATACTAGATCTGCGAATTTCTATTCCTTATGATTCTTTTATGACCAATGATTGATTCCTACTATGTTGATATATTTTTTTTGGTCTATTTAAAAACACATTTTGTTCAACCATTTATTGATTTATTGATTTCAATGTTTTGAAATCATTTTTGGATTTCTAGTTGGTAAACTATGTATTGATTGATTTCCATGTTTTTAAGTTCAACCAACTATTTTTGACAAGTTTTTCTACGATAGTTATGCAATTTTCTAAACTTGTCGTTTCATTGTTCTCCTAATCCTTGATCATGATTATTTATGCTTTCCTTCTTTATTTATGCTTGAGTTTATTTTAGCTCTAATTACGGGGGAGCTTATTTTTGATTATGTCAAAGGGGGAGAAATAAGTTTAAGTGAGAAATAAGTTTAAGAGCACACAATATTCTAGTATTATGTGTTTATTAGTGATACATGCATCTATTGTATATATATTAAACTTAAAGGATTTGCCATAATCAAAAAGGGGGAGATTGTTAGCCCAATGATTATATCATGTTTTTGAATATGGCTAATCGATTAAGTTTAACATAATGATGTCACTAATATTCATGTAATCACTATCATGTTGCTACTTAAACTTAGCATTGTCCTAATATTAGCATTGTCCTAAATGTTCTATATCATATTGCTATGCTTGTATCATATTGTTATGTTTGTCTAACATGTTTTTAGACATGCAGTAAGCATGATCAAGCTTTGTCAAACCAGGACATATGCAATAAATTGGTTTGTCTAACATGTTCTTAGACATGCAGTAAGCATGATCAAGCTTTGTCAAACAAGGACATATGCAATAGATTATTATTGATGGGCCAAAGACGACGTCATACAAGAAGCTTTCTCTGAACCGAAAGGTATTCAGATTTCCAGATCTGTTTATCTTTGGACATATGCCGTCAAGTGAAAAAGGCGTCTTCAAAGTCTGTTCAAGTTTTGAAGAAAGGCGTCATCAAAGGGCTCTTGGTTTTTCTATTTCGTTAATGTATTTTGCATATTTATTGAGTCTAGGAATACGATGTACACTGCAACGCACTAGCAAATAGGCTACCCAAGAAACGTTTTCAAAATACCCTATCATTTTGAAAATAAGCCCACTTACAAAAGCCCAAACTACTTCCTAACTGCCTGACTTTTCAAAAAGCCCAAAAACCAATTTGCAAAAACCCTGATAGAACTCCAACAGAACTCGGACAGAATTTGGCCAGAGTTTGGCCCGAATTCGGCCAGAGTTCGGCCAGAGTTCAGTTAGTGAACGTTGCTTTTTGAACTTGGTCTTCCTGCAGTTACGGATCCCACCGAGATTTCCTCATCGAGTTCTGCCCGAATTCTGCCCGAATTCTGTCAGAATTCTGCCTTTGGAAAAACTATAAATAGAGAAGGATTTCGATCATTTTAACACACTCATTCACTTTCATATCTCTTCTCTATAAGCCTACTACTTCTTCCAAAGTATTCTGAGCTTTTATTTTCAAATCCCAAGCCAGTTACAATCCTCTAGTCGATTTGCCAGTGCGGTACGGTCTAGAAGTTTCAGAGTGGTTGTAATCGGAGGCTTGATTGAAGTTACACACATCACAATTGAAGTTGGACGAGTACTTCGGATCAAAGCTCGCGTTGTAGAAGTTGCAAGATCTTCGGATGAAAACTTGTGGTGATTTTCCATAGTGGATTCAACTGGTAGCAAGAGTTCTACCGACTGAACTAGTCCTCAACAGAGGGAAACCAGTATACATCCTTGTGTTTGCGTTTGCTCTCTACTCTCTACTTTTTATTTACATATCTGTGATATATTATCTGTGATCTTGTTACTAACCTTTTTAAATAGTTAATTTCCGCTGCCTACTCTATTCACCCCCCCCCCTCTAGAGTATTGCGCTTTACAACTCGTTCCTACAATCGGTCCTACAGTTTGAACACGACTGATCGAGAGAATAAGCTCTTTGGATATCAAGACCTTCTGGCGATACAAGAACGATTCCAACTCCAGCGACAATATCACCATTAGGACCTATCCTTGAAGTTCCATCAAAGAATAGACGCCAAGTAGGATCTTCTTCAGCAATTTGGTTTGAATCTAGGAATTCATCTGGAATTTCGTCATAGAGTTTTGAATCTTCTGGAATTGAATGAGCAGCCAGAAAATCAGCTAAAGCTTGTCCTTTGACTGAATTCTGAGGAATATAATGCATGTCATACTGTACAAGTAGGATTCCCCAGTTAGCTAATCGAGAATTCAAAACACTGGATTTCTTCATCATGATCCGTATAGGATTGATCCTGGAGATGACATGAATAGTCTAGCCAATGATATAATGTCGTGTCTTTTGAACAGCGAACATCAAGGCTAGACATTCTTTTTCGACCGGTGAATATCGAGGTTCAGCTCCGGTCATAGTACGACTGAGATAGTAGATGGCTTGTTCATGACCATTTTGATTCTTTTGAGCGAGTAATGCACCCAATGAATGACTCATTGCTCGAGTATATAGGAGAAATGGAATTCCTGAAACGGGAGGTACCAATACTGGAGGGCTCATCAGATATTGTTTTATATCATCGAATGCTTTCTGACATTCATCATTCCAGACAAAAGAAACACCTTTCTTCATAAGTTTGTTGAATGGTCTGCAGCGTCCTGATAAATTAGAGATGAATCTCCTGATATAAGCGATCCTTCCTTGAAATCCTCGTAGCTCTTTTAAGGTGCGTGGAGGACGCATCTCTTGGATGGCTTTGATCTTCTCGGGATCCACGTGTATACCTTTAGAGGTAATGACGAAGCCGAGAAATTTATCACTAGAGACGCCTAAGAAGGACTTAGTAGGGTTCATCTTTAATTGATGCTTACGCATTAGATCAAATATAGTCTTCAAGTCTTGGATATGATCCTCCTTTTGTCGACTTTTGACTGCAATATCATCAACATAGCATTCGACTGTTTTCTGCAAATGTTCACGGAATATAGTGCTCATAGCTCGTTGATAAGTTGCTCCTGCATTCTTGAGACCGAATGGCATAACTGTATAACAGTATGTACTGATCGGCGTTCTGAAAGAAGTGTGCTTCTCGTCATCTGGAAATATTTTAATCTGATTGCATCCAGAATACCCGTCCATGAATGACATCCGCTCAAATCTACAGGTATTATCAATCATGACATCAGTGATTGGTAGAGAGAATTCGTCTTTAGGGCATGCCGTATTGAGATCGCGGAAGTCTATGCATACTCTGACCTTGCCAGTCTTTTTAAGGATAGGAACTATGTTAGCCACCCAATCGGGATGTTGTTCCTCTCTAATAAACTCGGAGGTTATGAGTTTATTGACTTCAACTTCAATTGCATCCATAATATCTGGACGAAATTGTCGCTGTTGTTGTTTGACCGGTTTAGCATTCGGCAAGATATTGAGCTTGTGAGTTGCAATTTGTGGATCAAGTCCTGGCATATCTTCATAACTCCAAGCGAAGACGTCGATGTAGTCACGAATGAGTTTGATCATGTCTTGCTTATCAGGTTCAGAAAGACTTTCACTAACGAATATTGGTTTGGGAGATCCCTCTTCACCAACATCTATTTGAACAAGTTTGTTTTCAGTCGGAGGTTCTTTTTGCTCGAAACGGAACTCCCATTGATTATCTAATCTTTGGGTCCATTGTTCCGATTCAGGTGAGATTTCAAACTCTTCTTCGTCTTCATCACTTTCTTCAGAATGGTCAATGGAAACCATGTTGGAAGACAGAATGTTGCAGTAGAAGTCCCCGATACTTGTATTGGAATCCCAAGAAGTAGTACTAGAAGAATCAGATCTCTCATCTTCGTCAGACTCGGGATCTTCATGGATAATATTGATAAAAGGAGTAGGAGCTATATAGCCCAGTCCGCATTTCGTCCTTCCATATTTCAGAGGAGGAATACGAACAGGCATTTTTCTTCCCTTTCCACTATTGAGGCCAGTCCTGAATTCATAGCCCATATTTTTGATGATGTCTTTAGATTGCTGACTATAACGACGTAGTTGTAATCTTCCAGTGTCATCATTTTTGTCTTCATCTTCTAAATCAAAAGGACTTTGGGGCCCTTTATAGAAGAATATTGGAATGTCTCCTGGCTTTCTGCTGGGAACTAGAAAGTATGAAGATTGTACAGGTTCTAGGGATACATCTGTATGAACAGTTTGTACAACCCCTATGGTTATTGCGTTCAAGTCATCTAACAAATGTAAATAACTATGAACATAATTACACACATCAGCATACTGCAAAGATGGAGACTTTTCATTAAATGTAAAAGCAGCAGTATTTATATTAGGAGAAGGCTGAGCCTTAGAGATTTTAGCCAAGTCAATGACTAAAGGGGGAGAAGAAGAACGAGAAGAAGCGTTGTTTCGATTAAGATCGATAACAAATGGCTCAGAAGAGGTGAGCTCCCTTAAAGTTTGAGATGGAAGAATAATCCGCCCTCCAACTGGAATTAGCAGAGTATCCTGTTTCATATGTGGAGATGCAGGAATTACAGTACGCCCACTGACAGGAATAATCATTATGTCTTGAGCAAACGACTGAGGTAACGGAGAAATCCGTCCACTCACCGGAATGATGAAAGAACCTTCTTCAGAGAGTTTGGGAGATTGTTGCTGAATAGTTCGACCTTTAATAGGAATTATTAAGGTCTCACTTTGTGAATCCTCTTTCTCCATAGCTTGTATAACCCTTGTATACTCTTCTTTGTACATTCGGGAATCATTGAAATAAGCTTCAACCCCATGGAAGGGATTTATATCAGCAACTTCTTTTTGTACTCTTCCATTGCTATCAATGTATTTAAAACACTGATGAAGAGTAGAAGGCACCACATTATTTTCATGAAGAAAGGGCCTCCCCAGAAGAAGATTATAGGATCCCACGATCTCGATCACATAGAAAGTGACTTTGGATCTGAAATCGCCTATCTGAAGCTTCAGATGAATCTTTCCCAAAGGCTCGCTTCGGCTTTGATTGAATCCCAGGATAGTAGTTACCGTCTTAGAGAGCTTGTGAAGAGGGATTTTTAGTTCATCCAACAAACTCTTTGGCATTATGCTTATAGCAGACCCTGGATCAATGAGGATACGATCTAGCTTTATTGTATCGATATAACCGGTGTAGTAGAGAGGCCGATCATGTCGATTATCCTCCAATAGTATGTCATCTTGTGTAAAGGTGATATTTGGGATAATTTCCAATACACTGTTGCAATGTAAGCAAGTGGCAGGTTCTGCATCTGGCTTCTTCAATTGTGCAAGACAAGAGTCAGCTTGTAGAAGTGCTTCACTTAATGTCTCTCGAGTCT
Source organism: Iris pallida (assembly GCA_029216955.1). Taxonomy (NCBI): domain Eukaryota; kingdom Viridiplantae; phylum Streptophyta; class Magnoliopsida; order Asparagales; family Iridaceae; genus Iris; species Iris pallida. Next base: position 20,777,016 of record JANAVB010044218.1, read on the forward strand.
CTTTGGAAAGACGTAAAAGTTCAAAGAGGGACATTCTAGCTGGAGTATTAGCAAGCTGAGCTAAAATGTCGAAATTATAAGGCTTCTGAAGTCCAAGAGGAGAGGACTTCTTGCTTGGCTTATCAAATCGAGCCTGTTGTTTGCCTTTCTCCAGAGCTGTAGGCTTGGGAGGAACAGGTTCAGTGGATGATTCTTCTTCAGGAGGAACATTAGAAGCATCTTTATCAGCTGGAGGGATATCAAGAGGATCCTCAGGATTTTTGGAATAATCCTTTAGATAAGGTTTCCCCGTTCGAGTAGCACTAACAAGTGCTTCTTCTTTCTCTTTTGGCTCTGTGTCAGGAATAGATCCAAGAGAAGTCATATGACATGATTTAATCTTTCCAGCCTTTTTGGACTTTCGAGAAGTAGTCTTTTGAGGAGAAGGCGATTCAAAATCTGCCACTAGATCAGGATGGATCCACATGATTTCTCCAGTTTCCAAAGTGATTGGCACTAATCCTTCAGACCGTGGAGGAGGAAGATTCACTATGTCAAGAGTTGCCTTGGGAATAGGAACGATCCCACTTTCAAGGAGTTGAGGAGGGAAATCTCCGAATTGCATAGAGACGACGTTGGAGGTGACGGTCTTCTCTTTTGGAGTAAGAGAGATAGCTCCAGATTTAATCATTTCTTGGATCTTTCCTTTCAGTACATAACATGTACGAATTGTATGACCCAGCATTCTGTGATATGGGCAGTATTTGGGATGATCTGTTTTACCAGCTTCATCAGGTTTCTTGATCTCAGGTAATTGTATCTTATTACCTTTCAGCAGACATTCAAAGATACCAAGGACATCGTTGTCATCGAAAGAATATTCTTCTTTGGGGCGAGGTGTTCTTGGTTGTTGAGTTGTATGAGAGGTTTGAACAGTTGATGCATCTTTGCTCTGAAGATTAACTTCAAGAGTTTCTTTTCCCTTGCGAGCATTGTTTTTATTGTTAGTACCTTGACCTGTTTCTTTAGGAGTCATCTACACTCCTAAACCTTTGAAGGTTTCAGCACTAATTTCTGCGGCCTTGGCACTAACTATGAAAGAAGGCCAGTCTTGGAATTGAGTGGATCCTGTCCACATGCTGATGATTGACAACAAGTTTGATTTGCATGTGTCGATGGTGACAGCATCAGGAGTTCCAAGAGGCATCTTCAGAGCTTCTCTTCGAAACCGTTCAATGTACTTTTCTGTAGTTTCATTATTTTTCTGCTTGATTCTAATAAGAGCAGACATAGTCATGTCATTGAGCCCTTCATAGAACCGTTCAAGAAATATCTGTTTGAAATCGGAAAATGAGGTAATGCTCCCATCTGGGAGACTTCTATACCATTCATAAGCCGTTCCCTTGAGACATCCAACAAACACCCGAGTAAGGAGGGCGTCGCTTGGTTGCAGCTGATCAATCATCACTTTAAAGTGATTAATGAACTGACTTAGAGAAGTGGTTCCATCATAGAATGAGATAGTGGGAGGCTTGTATTTAGGAGGATACGATACTTGCTTCCATTCTATCGGATAAGGTTGTTTGATGCCTAACCTTTGTAAACCATCTTTCTGTTTGAATGCCTCGAATTGAGTTTTGAGATTCCTCAATTCTTCATTAACAATTCCAGAAGATTGTGGAGTTGTAACTTGTAGAGAATAGTTGGGAGGAGGAACAGCATTGTAAGCACTACCCCCAGCTCCAGAGAGACTAGGGTTTGGTTGAGCTGGTCCAGGAGTATTAGATTGTACTGCTGGAGGAACTTGTACTGGACTCATATCAGTGTCAGTTGGTATGGCATCTGGTACAGTCTGTCGATTTTGCATCTGTGTTGCCATGAGTTCATACATCGACTTCATAGTATCAGCCATAGACTTTATTTGTTGTTCCAAAGAAGCAATTCTTTGATCTTGAGGAGTCAAGGAAGAAGAAGGTTCATCAGTATTCCCATCAACCATATAAGTCGTGACTGTACGAGGAATTATTGATGAACTGGTAGATGTTGTTTGTTCTGAATCATTGCTTTGTGCATCAAAGTCAATTATAGGAGAACTACCCCCAGTAGGAAGAGGTGGAAAGTTAGATTCTCCAAGGAATTCAGAATCATCTTCAGAGATCAAATTTCTTTGACTAGAGGCCAGGACTCTTGCTCTGGTATTTCTATATACTCCATCTGGACTATCAACTCTACCCCCAGCATCCTGAGAGGTCATATTGACAGAAGCAAACAAAGGCTCATCTTCATCAGGCATAGGTTCACACTGAATCCGATTGAAGACAGATTGTCGTTTTATTTGACATCTGCATTGCATTGTGACTCTTGGCTGGAAGTCACATTCATGATCAACATGATCATGAGCCATTGATTGACATCTGCATTGAATTATGACTCTTGGATAGAAGTCACATTCAGCATGGTCCTTTGACACAGAATCACTTCTTCTCTTCTGTTGAAGATATTCTCGTAAATCTGTTTGTGAAGATTGAGGAATATATTTCCTGTTCTTGGGTCTTGATGGCTCTTGATTATATAGAGAATGATTAATATGAGCCACATAGTTTCTTGCATACTCTGCATCTGGATCTCTTATCCTTGTTTCCAACTGGTATGGTTTCTTAACACCAGAAGTGTTAATTTTTGTTCTTAGATCAGTTGGAGGTAACACATTGGTTTTGGACACATGGAGTTTTCCTTCCATTGATCTGGATATTTGCAGAGAAGGAAGAGTTGAACCACCCCCTTGATTAGGAGTTGGTAACAGACCTTTTCTAGACAAATTCTGTGCCCAATTCGAAGAAGTCATAGAAGAAAACATTAAGGAATGTTTCTTCTTAGACTCATTCAAGTTTTGAGACATAGAATGTCCAGAAGGAAGAGTAGTCAAAAGACCATCTCCTTTTCTTTGACTAACAAAATTGTCAGTCAAAGCTGTTCCTGAAGTAAAAACTACAGGAGCAGAAGAAACAACTAAAGAGTTATTTTTTTTCGAAGGGACTTTGTGTGGAAGACCACCCCCAGTTCTGGTAGAACTTGGCAAAGAGGAAGAGATAGCTAAAGAACTATTCTTCTTAGATGAAATACACGCTGAAACAGGCTTGGTTGAAGAACCAGTGCTGTTGGCGTGACTTTTGACTTTGGAAATACACGCTGGAATAGATTTGGCTAAGGAGCCAGTATTGTTAGCGTGATTGTTGATTTTAGAATTACACACTGGAACAGACTTGGCTAAGGAACCAGTGTTGTCAGCGTGACTTTTGAGGTTGAAATTGCACGCTGGAACAGATTTGGCTAAGGAGCCAGTACTGTCAGCGTGACTTTCAACTTTGGAGACACACACTGGAACAGATTTGGCTAAGGAGCCAGTACTGTTAGCATGATCTTTGATTGCTGTCATCTTCGAGCGCACAAGAGTGTGCGTGCTTGCAGTAGAGTTCTTGCCAGTGTTAGGAGCAGACACTGTGGCAGAGACTTCACCATTGGCTGCCAACTGATTCTTAGGGACATAGATAGAGTGTCCCTTCGACTTGGCAGTGATGATGGAGGCTGTAGTGGACTTACCACTCTTAGCCCGCTGCATTTCTTCATAGGCGAGTTGATCGAATTGGATCGTCATCACCTTCTTCGTCGAGCCGATTGACGAAGTATCGCATTGAGTTGTTGCCATCTCAGAAGAGGAGATGGTTTTCCCCAGCAGAGTCGCCAATTTGTTTTCCATAAATAAATTTCTTTATTTATTGTGTATCTGGAAAAATTACAACTGTGGGAATCTGATCTAGAAGACGATCACTTTATCCCTTAGACTATGCGAAGAAGAAAAGCTCTCAAAATTTTGACAGTAGATAACTATGTATCCGTACAATGAATGAGAAAAAGAACTCTATTTATAGAGTCAAAAATAATAACTGAAAAGATAACTGTCTTCACAGCCTGTGCTTAGTTGAAAATCACGCAGGATTTAACATACGCAAGGTTGTGAGCAGTTACTGGACGTGGCCTGTAACTGTTGGACACATGGCAATCATGCATGAGTCGTGTGCAAGTTACAGGACACGCAGGCGAGAGATCAGTGGCATGGCTGCCACGTACTCCAATTTGATGAAATCCACGCAGACTTGTTGAAGACGAAATCCACGCAGACTCGGGATAGAAAGCTTCAAAATCCACGCAAACTTGGGGCAAGAAGCTTCAGAATCCACGCAGACTTGGTGAAGATGAAATCCACGCAGACTCGGGGTAGAAAGCTTCAAAATCCACGCAAACTTGGGGCAAGAAGCTTCAGAATCTACGCAGACTTTGATGAAAAAAACTTCAGAATCCACGCAGACTTGAGGAAGAAAACTTCAGAATACACGCAGATTTGGGATAGAACTGCCAGCTGTCTTGATTCAGCGTGCCTTGACTGACACAAAATCTCTGGTAGTGATTGCTTTTGTCAGTCATATTAAATGACAAGAAGCTCTTTTGGTACGCCAACTTGACGAAGGTTGAGTCTTGCTGAAGAAGATTTCGAAATCACGCAATAGACGGCTGTGATCTCTCGAATTCTGTGCATACGTGGCATACGAAGAGACATTCTTCGACTGTTGTGCTGTCAGTCATAATTACTCTCTGACAAATGATGAGCTGTCTCCCCAGCGTGATTTGTAAATATTGTCTGGATCAACTGAGCGTGACTTTTGACTCTGTCCTGATCAACTCAGCGTGACTGTCATTTTTAAAGGCCTACAAACCCTAGTTAGTTAATGTAGAAAGCCGTAGACAATGATTGGCCGTGATTGCTTGGATGGAGTCTGGTCCAGTATAGTATTGTCTAGAATTGATTGACTGTAGGATTGTACCAGAATGATTGAAGGATTGTCACTCCAGATTGTCACTATAATGATTGTCACTCCAGACTGTTACTTGACCTGATTTCTTATATTTATCTTGCCGATAAATGGTGAGATAAACCAAGTTCCGTTCAGACGAAGGGTTACAACCCCGGTCCTTGTTTGGTTTACGGGTTGTAACCTGGCTATCTGAATAGTCCCATGGTTATCTCATCGTATAT
>JANAVB010044218.1:20787086-21133707 GCA_029216955.1 Iris pallida
AATAACAATAATACCTACAAAAATAACACGTAAAAATATTATCAAAAATACTTAATAATAACAATAATAAAAATACTGATGATAATAAAATAATAATAATAATAAACAGATAATAATAATAATAATAATAATAATAATAATAATAATAATAATAAAAATCAACATTTGTAAATAAAGAAAGAAGTAAAGGGAAATATAAATAAAATAGAATAATAATAATAATAAACTAAATAATACTCCAAAATACTTATCAATAATTTACACACCTATTGTTGCTCTGCTCTCCCAGAGTAACAAAACCCAAGATATTTGTAGAGAGAGAGCTGGTGAGAACGAGAGAAAAAAAAATCAGAGGGAGAAGAGAGAGGAGAAGAGATCGGAGAGGGAAAGAGAGGCGCGAGAGCGGAGAGGGTGGAGAGCGGAGGAAAGAGCGAGGGATAGGCGGAGGAACGAGGAAGGAGAGGCGGTGGAGCGACCGGAGCTGCGGAAGAGCTCGGCGGAGATGGGGGTCGGGATGCCGGAGACGGCGGACGAGGGTGTCGCCGAGGGTTTCGTCGGCGGGGGTTCAGTGAAAGCGGCGGTCGGAGGAAAGGGCCACGGTGGCTCGATGAGCGGAGGGGGAACGAGGCTCGGGCTGGCGGAGAGAAAGGGGGTTTTCGAGCGACCAAGGGAGCGGCGGCCGGCGGCAGTCGACTCCAGCAGTGGTGTGGAGAGGAGGTCGATGGGCGTGGCTCCAGGCGGAGGGTGCGGCAAGGCGTGGCCAGCCGTGAGGAGGCGACGCGGGGCTGCGATCGGGTCGTAGTTTGGGGTTTCGGCTCGACGCGCGGAGGTGGACTCGATGGTGCGGGGCGGAGGTCTCGCCGACGGAGGCTGGGCACCGGCGGTTGAGGGTTTAGCGGCCGGCGTGATGCTGGCGGAGGTGCGCCGGCGCAGGGTGGTGGGAACTCCGACGTTGCGGGAGGTGACTAGGGCGGACGCGGCGGCGCTTCGCCGGTGCGGAGGCAGGAAGGAGACTGGCGGAGGCTGTGGGTTCCGGTTCGACGCTGGCGCTTTGGCCCAACGGTGGCGAGGTGAGTCATGGCTGTTGTGTTTTTGGTTAAATTTTGGGGATTCGGCTGGTGGTGCGACGGGTGGTGCGACGGGTGGTATCGGGGGAGATGATGGCGGTACGGGTGGTTGCAACGATGGTGACGGCTGGTGGTTCGGTGGTTAGGGTTCAGGGTAAAGTTGGTGATGGCATTGGCAGCAAGAGAATCGGGGATGTGGTCTGGTGGATGCGGCCGGGTCGCGGTGAGGCAGGAGGCTGGGGTAGCGAGGTCGGGATGGGGCAGCCGTGGTGTTGGCGACAATGAACAGGGACTAGGGATTAGAATCAGGGTTAGGGGTTATGTGTCGGGGATGGTCGGTATGTGAGAAAAATGTGTCCTGTGAGACACATGCTATGGGTTGAGGTCGTGTCCGGTATGTGGACACGAGAAGAAATTTGTAGATGTACAAAAAAAATAGTGGAAGGGAAAAAGGATAGACACGGACACGATGCACATCATCGGATAGAGAATTTGTGGATGATGAATTGTGGAGACAATAATATGGAGGAGTATCTGCCTATTTATAGGATGTGGGAATTCCCATTTAGATAGGAACTAGGACTATTTAAAACCCAATTAGATAATTCTTCTACTTAATTTAGAAACCAAATCCAAATCTAAATAAAATTTTAATTTAAATCAAATTAAATTTTAGTTTAAAATCGAATAGGATAAATCAATTTTCAAATATTTATCTATTTAAATAATTTCAAAAATTAAATCAAGATTTAAATGGCCACAATAGCTTCCAAATATATTTTTCAAAATATCAATAATAATAATTTCGAAAATAATAAATATTTTTAAATATTTTTAAATATCTTTTTGAATAATAAAATATTAATATTAATAAATCTCAAAAATTATAATTTTTATTTAAAATAGACTAATAAATAATTATGAAATATATATGTAGGTACAAAATGATGTTCTCATAATTATGCTTTTCTAGCATACAATAAAAATATTATTTATTATTAATAATTATGAGAAATAAAAGACTTTATAAATAAAATAATAAACTTGAAAAAAATTTGGAACGATAACAAAATAATTATTATGTATATTATTTTGAAACTTTGAAAATAGAAAAATAATATTTTCAAAAATATGTACGCTCGCACATAATCGCACTCGTCGAGCAAATTCGAAAAATAAAATTTCGTGCGCAACGTAAAATACGACTACGCGACGTACAATACCAAAATTTTAAATCAGTACAAAAAATAGTAGAAATTTAGGGATTTTACATCCTACCCAACTTACAAGAATTTTGTCCTCGAAATTAAGAATAAGTAGGGGGGAAGGGGAGAGTAGGTATAAGGGTATATCAATACGGAACACGATTATATCGGCAGGCGAGGCAAGGAGACGACGTTCAATGCAACACGCATAAAAATTGGGAGTTCAAATAATGTCAAAATAATCATGGATATGGTAACGGGTGAGGTTGCTAACTAACGTAGGTAAAAGATCAAGAGTTTTAGAATTGAAGGTAAAAATTTGAGAACAAGGGCACATGGTCCCTTGGAAAAGATGGTCATCTAGGTTTAGGGTACGACTAAGAAAACATTTCTAGTCGTCCTAAGTTCCAAAGGAGTAGATGGTCAAGGTAATAGTTTGAGGGCGAATAACTTGAGACAAGATTATAGTCACGTGACTTGGTCGATGGCTAACTAACTTGGCAATAGATGACGGGACAACTAGAGGTGATACTTATGTCTATCTATCAAGTGCGAGTCCTCGTCTAAATAAGTGAAAGATGAGAACCAATATGAGTCCAAAGAAGTTTTTGAATATCAATATGTGGTTCAAAGGCGAGGGAGTAATTCAAAAAGAATTGTCAAGGCTGTCGCGAATGGGACCTTAGAGGACAAGTTTAACTATGTCCCTATCCACGTATAAGGATTAGATAAAAGCGAACCAAAGTGCAATAGGTTGATCAGACCATCATGCACCGGTTCTGATTAGACAATATGTTAGTGGGTGCGCACCCAATAAAATATGTCATGATCAAGCTCGATAAGGGAATAAGCTTGCAAAACTTAAGCTACACTAGCAGCATAGAAAAAAATAGTAACAAAAACATAGGCACGATTAATATTGAAACAAGTGGAATTAGTTCAAACTTCTTAAGAATCTAGTCATGTCGTATGTTGGTGCCTATACAGTCGTTCTATTGTCTACTTGCTTAAGACTTGGTTAAGGTCACAAGAATGATTAGGTCGTAAGGCATTCTACCCAACTTACAAGAGTTAAACTAAGGGTGTTAGGACAATGGGCCAAGTCTACCTAGTATGGATTACCTTCATAACCAACATCAAGCACGAAAGAAGGATAAGAATTAACGGTAGAGGGAATCAAGCAAGATACAAATCAAGGGAGTCAAAGTTTAATCGAGGAGGTCAATTATGTGGATGAGATCCTAGACTCTAATCCTATTCGCAGGCTTGCTTGGTACGGTAAAGTAACCAAATAATTTATCTAGACCTGCATGGGCCACCACACCACGGGCAGGGGAATCGGCCAGAGGGGCCGCGAATGGCGCCGACAAGTTCTAACCCAGAGGGGGCGCGCTCGCGGGGGAGACGGGCGACGTCGGCGTCGGCCGAGAAGGGCGCGGCTCCACTGGGGCGGCGTCGCTGGCCGGAGGGGCGGATCCGCGGGGCGGTCGGCCCTAGGGAGGCCGGCGGGGGTGCTGTCGCACGGGGCACGCGAGGGGAACGGCGGAGCACGGGTCGGCGGGGTCGCCGGAGGAGGCGCCGATCTTCGGGAAGAGGGGCGCCGAGGGTTTGAGGGAGTTGGGGTTTTTGTCTTCTGTGAGGAAGAGTGAAAGAGAGGAGAGAGTTTGATGAGTGCTGTGAATGAACTAAGGGGAGATGGGGGTGGCGTGAGTTAATAAGGGGTAGTGGAGGTTGTGGTGTGTACTGGAGAGTAAAATGAGGGAAGTTATAGAACGTGTGGAGAAGAGGAGTTGGGGGGTGAGAAAAAGAAGGCTTTGACTATGAACGTGTGTGAGTGAATTTGAGGGGTGCTGGTCCTATGGGACCAGCTGAATAATTATTTTATATTTTTTTTCCTTTTATAAACCAAGTCAAAATCAGAATTAAGAAAGAGAGGGAAAAGAATTGGATTTGGCTCAGGCCTGGGTCTGGGTTCGGACTCGGGTCTGGGTCTAAAATCCAAAAATCCATGTTATTAATTTTCGAAACCATTTTAACACACAAAAAATAATATAATAATAAAATAATAATAATTTAAAAATATTACGAAGACACTAATATTAATTAACTACAAATATGGGTTTCACATATTGTATTTTGGATGCATTATAAAAAAAATTATATAGATAGATGAGGGCCTCATTTTTGGGACGTAACCAGGGCCTCCAAAATGCTGGAGCCGGCCCTGATAATTGGATTTGAGTTAAAGATACTCGGACTCGGGCTCGAATTAGGGTTCGGATTGAAATATTTGAACCCGATAAAAATCGGATATATATATATATATATATATATATATATATATATATATATATATATATATATATATATATATATATATATATATATATATATATATACATTCTTTCATACTTTTAAAATAAAAGTGTAAATCCTATAAATTTTTCCACCCAAACTCTTCAACTATTTGTCCTAAATTCTATTTTAGTTTGTACGTTCTTTAATATTTAAGTCATAATTGATATTTAATTATATGTTTAATATTAATTTTGTTTAAATTTATATTAAATATCATATTAGAGATCATAAACCTAATGAACTTGCCCCAATCTGACGAATTTGGATACTTTTCTATACCTCCATACTGGATCGTGGACTTCATATGTTGAATCCGAGATTGGGTCGGATTTGAATTCAAACTAGACTTATGATTCATCGGATTGGACTCGGTTGAGGCCAAATCCGACCCAATCCGCACGAGTTGCACCCCTACTTGAATATTGAATGGACAGCGGCCAGCACGTCTCACCATCCGAAATGACGAAACTGCTCTCCTTTCCTCGGAAACCCTAGGGGCAAATCCGTAAACGGGGGAGCCCCATGTATATATATATAGGAGGCGATGGGCGAACTTACTTCCTCCTCATATCATTTGCGGAAGTCTCGAGACCAAACGCAAGAGATCGAAGTAGCAGCCGCTCATTTCTCTCCTTCGGTGAGATCTCTCTCTTCCTCTTCCATTATTATTTTCAGATATCTCCATCAATGCAATTCCTAACCCTAATCGAAGCTCTCAGTTTCATATTGTTCTTCTATGACGTTGATATGATTTAGAAATCCTAGATTGATTTAGAAACTATTGTTTAGATCTTACGTTGTTCTCAATTCCTAGTTGTTTCTTCATCGTTATTGTGTGATAATTTGATAATTTCATTGATTAAGGATCTAAAATTCTGGAAGTATTTTTGATCTGTAATATTTTGAGTGAATTTGATGTTAGGTTCTTTATGCTGTGTTAATTAGGTCTATTATATATATATATTTATGCATGCATAATCTTTAACCAATATTCATGTTCTATGTTAAACCGTAAGTTTTCATCATCGATATTGTTTAGTCATCTGACATTTTTACTGATTAAGCAAGTAAACTTTGTAGATATCTTCTGATCTCATATTTTAAGATAAATTATGTAAATGAATTAGTTTTATCATAAAATTATTACGATAATAAATTTGTTTTTGGAGAAATCCATGCAAAAATGCCAGACTAGTCATAAAACCATGCGGCATTTTTTCAACAATCAATTTTTCTTGCACAATGATTTCTAGTTCTGCATTTTATTTGTATATGTTATGTTTTTGATTGAATTGATGTTAAATTTCTAGTGCTATCAATATTATACAAGAGCGTGAAATTATTTTTATTGAGATTTTTTGTACGATACAATACAAGTACAACATACTAATATTTTGTTGGAACATATGTATAAGATATTACAAAAAAATTAACATTGTTGATAGAATATTCAAATATTAATATATGTGCTTGATTTTCGAATATACGTTCACAACTTTTCTTTTAGACATAACATAGATTTATTTCGTTTTCCATCCTTTTGAAATCCATATTTTTTAAATACTGTTTTTTTTTCTTTTCTCTAAACTGGCCCTAGAAAATTTCATTATATGCTCAAGAAATTTTTCTTCAAGCATACTCTTTTCTTGTACATGTGTTATATAACCAACAGATGCATCAAATCATATATTTCATTAGATGCATCAAATCATATATTTCATTAGATGCATCAAATCATATATTTGATTAGAGCTTTGATATTTAATGGTTTAAATTAGGATACACTAGAGCCTAAATATATACCAGTGGATTTTGGAATCATTTAGTTCTTTAGAGTTCTCATATATTTGATTGATTTTGGATACTAGTGGATATAATGTACATGTATATTTGCTTGTTCAAATATACTCCTTAGACTGATATGTTCCCAAATCAGAAATGGAAAATCTTGAATTTTTGTTGGGTTAGATTTAGTTTCCAGCATAACATGTTTGTTTAAAACTGGTAGATAGAATCTTGGTTTTTATTTGTCTTTTGGCAAGGCAATGCTGGTTGTTTCATTTTGAAAGCAAACGGTATTTCACAGTTTTTCAAGTATCAACAATTTAGATGGGTAGAGTAGAGTGGAGAAGTTTTTAGTCCAGTTTGGGATGATATAAGTTTTGTTGTTTGGTTTTAAGTTATTTTTCCATCCAAATTAGATGCCATTCACTAGAAATTGAAACAAGCATAATGTAACTTTTCAAAGTCTGTTTGTAAGTTCTACCTTCCATAATTTCCAAACTTTTTTCAAATTGTTTTCTTTGTCATTGTTATTTGGTCATCCATTGCAACCTTAAATTATCTAAAATTTAGTCTTTTAGCGAGCATATAGGATGTTTTAGCATGGTGTATGAGTTTAGAGATCAAAGGGAAGTTTCTAAATTTTTAGATAGTTTTCAACTACCGAGCTCATGCTTGCTCCCAGCATTTTATAATAGTGTCTCAGCCACCAACTTTCAGTTGTTTTGGTATTTTGATTCTGTAAAAGTTTCAGATATTACATATTATTATGTGTTTGTGTATGTTTCCTCTCCTTTATGTCCTTTTATTAAATTAATATTTGAAATTTATATTTGGTTCACCACTTTTTTAACTGTTTTATGTTCAATTAATGTTCTAAATTCCTACTTGTAAGATTAGCATCATTCATGATCGTTGCATTTGGTTGTCAGTGTTACATTAATCTGTAATGCTATTGACATGATAAAGGCTTGTTGCTAAAAGTTCATTATTGTAGTGTTTGACATCATGTTTTATCTTTCATTCGTTACTGTTTTAGACGTATTTCCATTTATAATTAAGTGCATTAGTCCTTTTGTTCTATACTGATATGATGATATCATGTTATCGGTTATTGAAAGTGCCTAAGATATCCTTTTTTTTGTATACCGACACTAGGCTGAACGACAACTTATTCTTCAAATATAATTCATTTGACTTAGCAATTCATGTTGTTTGAATTTTCGAACAGATATGTCAACTAGTGTACTAGCTTTTAAACTGTACTTTTGTCTTGCAGTTAACTTTGCTCAAACATGGGGAAAGAGAAGGTTCACATCAGCATAGTGGTCATTGGACATGTCGATTCTGGGAAATCGACCACTACTGGACATCTTATCTACAAGCTTGGTGGTATCGACAAGCGTGTCATTGAGAGGTTTGAGAAAGAAGCTGCTGAGATGAACAAGAGGTCATTCAAGTATGCTTGGGTGCTTGACAAGCTCAAGGCTGAGAGGGAGCGTGGCATTACAATTGATATTGCTCTCTGGAAGTTTGAGACCACAAAGTACTACTGCACTGTCATTGATGCTCCTGGACATCGTGATTTCATCAAGAACATGATCACGGGAACTTCTCAGGCTGACTGTGCTGTGCTCATCATTGATTCTACTACTGGAGGTTTTGAGGCTGGAATCTCCAAAGATGGTCAAACTCGTGAGCATGCCCTCCTTGCTTTCACCCTTGGTGTGAAACAGATGATATGTTGCTGTAACAAGGTAAGCACGTTCCAAGTACTGGTCTCTATGCTTGTTTTGCTAGTCAATGAAATTTCTTATTGGATTGATATATATATATAATCACTAAAGTTTAGTTAAAATCCAATATTGATCGAAATACTAATTTTGTATCTCTCAACTATAACGGCAAAATACATACATTGAAGTTAACAAAATATGGTATCTGATTCCCGTTCTTTGTCATATTAGTATAAATTTAAATAAGTGATTTCTTGATTTTACTTATGTTTTAAAATTATCTAACTATAGTGGCATTTTTTTAATTAAAATTGTTGTATTGTTTCCCTGTCCGATAAGCATCACACTGACACTGCAAAATTCTAATAGTTGGTGTTTGTATCCCAATGTAGCTTATATATTTGTTTTAGTACCAAACACCTCATATTCTTTCCATTTTTATTGTGTTAATTAGTTTTCTAATAGACGCATGATGATATTTTTAATAGATGGATTCCACAACACCAAAGTACTCAAAGGCAAGATATGATGAAATTGTGAAGGAAGTCTCTTCCTACCTCAAGAAGGTTGGATACAACCCTGATAAAATCCCATTCGTACCAATCTCTGGTTTTGAAGGTGATAACATGATTGAAAGATCCAGCAATCTTGACTGGTACAAGGGTCCCACTCTCCTTGAGGCTTTGGACATGGTCAATGAGCCCAAGCGTCCCTCCGACAAGCCACTTCGTCTTCCTCTTCAGGATGTTTACAAGATTGGAGGCATTGGTACTGTCCCTGTTGGTCGTGTTGAGACTGGAGTTATCAAGCCTGGTATGGTTGTCACTTTTGGCCCAACTGGTTTGACAACTGAAGTCAAGTCAGTTGAGATGCACCATGAGGCTCTCCTGGAGGCTCTTCCTGGTGACAATGTTGGCTTCAATGTCAAGAACGTTGCTGTCAAGGATCTGAAGCGTGGTTTTGTTGCCTCAAACTCGAAGGATGACCCAGCAAAGGAGGCAGCCAACTTCACCTCACAAGTCATCATCATGAACCACCCTGGTCAGATAGGAAATGGTTATGCGCCTGTTCTCGACTGCCATACCTGCCACATTGCTGTCAAGTTTGCTGAGATTTTGACCAAAATTGATAGGCGTTCTGGCAAAGAGCTCGAGAAGGAGCCCAAGTTTTTGAAGAATGGAGATGCAGGGTTTGTCAAGATGATTCCGACCAAGCCCATGGTGGTGGAGACATTCTCTGCGTACCCACCGCTTGGTAGGTTTGCTGTTAGGGACATGAGACAAACTGTTGCCGTCGGTGTCATCAAGAGTGTGGAGAAGAAGGATCCTTCTGGAGCCAAGGTTACCAAGTCCGCGGCAAAGAAGAAATGAAATTGTTGCTGGTCCGTATCTCTTGTGGAGTCTGAGGTCAATAATAGTAGTCTGGTCTTATGTCCTAGTGAATGTGAAGCTGTGGGCAAGTTATCTGGGGTCTGGATGCAGAACTGGGTGCTTGATCGACGGTGGCGAAGGTAATTTTTTTACTCTCTTTTTCAGTTTCTGAGTTGAGACAGTGGGGTCTTTTTGGTTACAGAACGTGGTGTTTCTGGTTCAAGTGTGTACCTAATTTGTTGGGAGACTTTTAATTTAATTGTCATTCCGAGGAGTTTACCTTATATCTTTGAGCTGCTTTTTTATTGGAATTGCTTTATATTCGTTTATAGGAGCTGAGGATTTCTGAGAATTCAGATATTTGTTATGCTAACTTTTTATGCAAAGATGGCACTTTTTGCGGTGTGAATTTGGATATATTTGTGAAATAGGAACTGTATATCTTTTCCAAAAAACCATTTTCACAAAATTTGTCCCCAACAGTAGGTTTCCATGATTTGTGTGAACAGAATCGGAACTGTTTATGCTTTTGGATTAACATTGCTTTTGCAGGATCTCGGTGTATTTACATGAATTTGTTTTGGTTGATTGATAATACATTGCTAGGATAACTATATTTGAATTTGTTTGGATGAATGTGTGGCTGTACTTACTCTACATGTCTACTGTCGATATTAACAAATGTCACATGTCTACGGACACTATAGTAAAAGGTCGGATGAAAACAAATGGTTTTCATATAATTTCCTTGGACATTAGAACTTGTGGATGGCTTTGTTTAACAACTGTTTGGATGGTTTGGTTCCAACTGTCTTGAACTGGTTGGATGGATTGGTTCCACTTGATGGTGCTACAAATCTTTGTTCTCCAGTTGGTGATGTTTACAATCTTTTGTTAGGCACAAACTGAGTAATCTTTGGGAATTTTGTTGGAATATTGTGATATCATGTCCTGTGTGATCTAAACGGGCATTAGGCATTGCATTCTGTGAACCTCTTGTGATGATGCAATTTGCTCCCGAGTTAAAGCGGAAGATAAATCATTTGTCACTGCAATCCTGCTGAAGTTTTCCTTGAGTGCTGCAACTTGTTCATTAGTGAGACTGTTAGTAACCGACATTCATTAGTGAGACTCTTAGTAACTGTCATATTCATTCTGGAGTTACTTTCGTCTTTAGTGGGTGGTGGTAACTGTAAGGGATTGCTCCCCTGAATCTTTTGGTTGTTTCCAGCAGCACTTAAGAGGCCCCCACGAAGAAAAGAAAGACTACAGCAAGAAAAAGAGAGTTTCCTCCCTGGCAGCAGTGAGTGCTTTTTGTTGCATTGGTGCTAGTCCTGAGAGGCCACCAACACAACCCTAGATTCACAAAAGGAGGTGTCAGTTTGGGTGTTCCATTAAGTTTTTTATAACTTGTTTTATGGAGAGTTTATTTTTGTTCACCTATCAAAACTAGAGTGTTTGTTCACCCTTCCAAAGTGGTCAAATTTTTGTTGGAGAGTGAATAAACATCTTTTTGGATTTTGGTGGGTGAACAAAAATCTACTTGTTTCCTGGAAGCTTTTACTTACTCGGTCCAGTTTTGTTTAGAGCAACAATATCACCTAAGAAGACAATTTTTGTCAGCAATTTTTTTTGCTTGTTAGTTTCGACAGCATATCATACCTCTTTTTAGGAGCTTCTGCTGTTGTCAAGTGTATAACTTGGTTATATAGACGGGGTCAACCTCCGGTTGTGGAGATTGGACTTCTTTTATTATACATACTTATGTAAAGTGCAAAAAAATTTTCGTTAAATTTTCGCTTTTTCCACTAAGGGTGTGTTTGATTGCAAGGTGGAAAATACGTAGAAAAGAAATTAATTCCATGGAATTATTTTCCTAGGAAAAAAAATTCCATGGAATTTTAAAATTTTCCATGGAAAACTTAATTTGGTTGTTTGATTGTCATTATTTTCCACGGAAAATAGTTATTTTCCGTGGAAAATGATATTTTTCTATGGGTTAGACAAGTTTCATTTTCCACCATTTTAGAAGAAAATATGGAAAATGATAGTTTTTTGGAAAATAATTCCATGGAAAATATAAGCTATCAAACACTACAATTGGTGGAAAATTTGTGGTGGAAATATTTTTCATGGAAAAAAAGCCCAATCAAACACAGCGTAAAAGATTCCATGCTCTTAACATTTCTAAAAGTATGAAATATGCTTATTTTGCCTCCTTTCTATTAATTGGTGTTAAGTGAGATATGTAATGACCATTTTATCCCTCTCTCACTCTTCCCTCTCCCTCCCTTCGGTGGTGCGGGGAGGAGGGAGACGGGGAGGAGACGCGGGCAGGAGGGGGGGGGGGGGGGCGCCTAGCCGGCGGGGAGGAGGAGGAGGCCGGCGGGGAGGAGGGAGGGGGGGGGGGGGGGGGGGGGGGGGAGGAGGGGGGCTGGCCTGGGGAGGAGGAGGCCAACGGGGAGGGGGGGGGCTGGCCGGCGGAGAGGAGGAGGGGGGTGGGGGGGGGGGGGGGGGGGACGGGGAGGAGGGGAGCTGGCCGAAAGGAGGAGGGGGGACTGGCCGGCGGTAGGGGAGGTTAGGAAGGGGGGGGGGGGGGGGGGGGGAGAAGGCTGGTGTGGAGGGGATAGTTTATATATATATATATATATATATATATATATATATATATATATATATAGGATGAGGGATGTGAGGTGCCACCCTATGGAGGGTGTCTACTTGTCACCCCCCACATGCTATCATCACCCATGTGCTTGTTGATAGCATGTGGGGTGACAAGTAGACACCCTCCCATGAGGTGGCACCCTACCTCCCTTATTCTCTCTCTCTATATATATATATATATATATATATATATATATATATATATATATATATATATGGACTTAACGGTCATTTCTGGTCAACAGACGGTAGGGAACTTTTTGCTCGTACGAAAAATCTAAAAAGGAACAAACTGCTAAATTTTTCTAGTAGGCATTTTTATGCAAAAAGCAGGAACTGACTAGTTCAAGGAATCCAAAATTGATCCAGTCCTCCAACAATGCATGTGGCTGCATGGTGAGCAGCACATGCAACGCATGGGAAGTAGATAGAACATGTTCCCACCCCCGCCCACCCCATATGGCGGCCCACGCAGCGCGGTCTGCTTGCTATCCTTCTTTCTGTGTGCCTCCCCTCTCCCATTTGCCAATACCACTTCTTTATTTATCCAAAAGTTCTGCGACAAGTGCCTGCAGTTTCCCGCATGCGATTAAAATACAAAAATCCCAACTAACTAACGAGTTATTTTTCAAGTAGTTTATGGATATAATTTTTTTAATACAGACAATTTTCAAATTCTGCCATAAATATTTTTTTGCCATTTCTTACACGAATGATTTTTCTTGGAACTAGGTCATATGGACGAAGGATGCAAAAGATGCACTTTGTTAGAGCATCCACAGTGGACTCTTTTCAATTACTATATTTGGCCTTTAGCCAAATTTTGTAGCACTTGAGGACTACAATGACCTCTTGTCCACACTTGAAAAAGAGTAGAAAGCCAAGAGACTCTCCAAATTTGGAGAGTCCACTAGTGGAGCTATAGTTACTTGGGTCCCACCATATTTACTTTTCTCCTTTATTCTTTTTTTGGAGTGTTGCCACTTGTCAATTATGAAAGAAAAATAAGGAGGAAAAAAATGGGATGTTGCCACTTGTCAATTTGGAGTGTTTATTTGGAGTATATCATTGTGTATCAACATGAAGAAAATACTTCAAAATTAATTTTTGGGATATGGTTTGAAGTAATTTGGAGTGCTGCCACTGTGGATGCTCTTACGGTAGCTCCTCGCGATTCCGCGTCACTGCGGTTTCACATGACTGCAGGCCATCTGCTCTTCTGTTGTGGTTTTTATTGCTGTTTGGACGGTTCAATTTTCTAACTACCATATTTATTAGAGCATCTCCAACCCTATTGTCTTGTTAAGTGTTGTGAGTCTTAGGTGGCTCCTATGTGACATGAGCCACAAGACAATATCTTGTTTATGTGGCAAAATTATATCTCAAAAGACAATGAGATAGAAAAACTCTCTCCAATGCAAAAGTATTGAGGAGACAATAGAAAGTATTTTTTCCAACTTCCAAGACAACTTTTAAGACAACTACTCATCTTTTTTTATTTTTCTAATATTTTTTATTCATAATTGATGACATGAAAGAGAAGACATTGTCAAGTGCATTGTCTAGAACAAGACAATCAACTTCACAATGTCTTTTTTAATTTTTGCCACATAAGCCTCACAATTGACTTGACAATTGCATTGGAGAAGAACTTTTGAATAAAATTTTGTCATTCCTATGTGGCATTAACTTTTTTCCAAAGTCACAATAGGGTTGGAGATGCTCTTAGAAATTTACTGCAGATAACCGTCCACTTAATGAATTCGTCCACGTTGTTAGTGGACAGTTATATAATGTGTTTTTGCATATAGCAAAACATATAATAGAAAAGAGAGCATCAACAACAACAACCGAGGTGGTCAATTTTTTGTCCGACGTCAAGCAAGATGACAATACCGAGTGTTGTAAAAGTTCTTTCGAACTTGTTGGTTCTTGAAAAAGGATCGACGAAAAGGATCGGATTCCGTTTTGAAAGATGGTAATCATTATCATCCGAGCAGTGTGGCGGTAACTGTCTTCTAAGTAGTGTTATGCAGCAGTTGAGAATTTTACTCTGTTTACTAGCAGATTTTAGTTACTTTCTTCTCAGCTGTCTTAGCGACCAGTGGCTTCTGCTGCGGATTTCAACAACAGATTTTATCCTAATCAATTGTAAATCTAAAATTAAGAAAGTTGGATAGGACTAGAAAAGCTACAAAAGTATTGATTGTAGACAATCTATACCCATTTTGAAGTATTTTGAAGTTTGGGATCGAGATCAAGTTCTACGCAACGTTTATGTCAATCCTTTGGGCATATGTGTCAATGAAAAGCCGCTTAGGTTCGCAGAATCAACACTTTAGGGAAAAAATTAAAATAGTTTTCATGTATTTGATTGTCAATGAAAGATCAGAAAGCAAAGAAAAAAATTCCCTCCACCCATCACAACGTTTCACTCTCTCCCAATGTCTAGAAATTTACAAACACCAAAAAAATAAAAATAAAAATTTATAATTTTTAAAATAAATAAAAGAGGAAAGAATTATTTTCTTTTCCTTTCTTTTTTGCGGTACAAACGAGGTCTTGATAAGTTTGCAAACTTATGGGAAGTCATCTACTTCCATTCTATAAATCTCATTTGGTTCGAAAATATATATATATATATATATATATATATATATATATATATATATATATATATATATAAATATATATTTTTTGAAAATTATAATTTCTATGAAAAAAATTGGTGTTGAAAAGACTAAAATTTTTGGAAAGGTTATAAGTAATTTTTTTGGATGTGAATGTGAACTATTTTTTTCTTTATTTCCTCTGAAATTTTTTTTCTTTCATGTTCTTTTTATTTGGCCAAAAAATACGGACTCATGAGTTCTAGTTTTTTTTTTTTTTTTCTGATTCGTATTGTTTGGGACTTTAGAGAGAGAGAGAGAGTGAGAGAAAGCAGTGGTACAAGGTGCATGTGCGCGTGCTTCTGCTTACGCGGTCTGGTGAGCCCCACCACAGTCTGAACGCGTAAAAGCATTTATTGACTCGTCCACTATTTATTAATTTCTATTTATTTAATGATAAAGATATTCCCAGTTTATTGCACCCACGCGCGCTCGACAACCGTCAGCCTCTTCCAGTGCTCGGAATTGCTCCCCTCTCCCTCCTAAATGCACCAAAAACAAAAGGACCAAAAATAGCTATCATGTATTATCATCCGTTGGTTTTCAATCCCACGTCCGAGAAGAAACCTAGCCTCTAGGTATGTGGTAAGGATGTGGTATATCGGTTTGATTCAATCGGTTCGGACATCTAGACTAAACCGCCGGACTTACTCGACCGGTTCTAAGGATGAAAATGTTATGAGAAAATTTGAGTGGCACTCCACTTTATTTATCCAAATTTAAGGTACATCCTACTGCTTTACACTATTGCAAACCACCTTCCACTTTTGACAGACTTCGTCTATATTGGACGGTCAACTGAGTTGGCCCATTTTTTTGACGAAAATACTCCTATAGCAGAAACCACCCGCCTCCGAACCTGTGCTTCCCCCCCTGCTCGCCCCTCTGCCACCACCACCACCACCACCATCTCCACCACCCACCCCCCGCGCCGACCACCCGTCCCTCTCCTCCGCACCCCCATCCCCGCGGCGGCGGGCGGGAGGGGGCTGCCAAACCCCAACCACCATCTCCCGTCCCCTCCACCCCTCCGCGACCCCCGCCCCTCCTCGCCCTCGTCCTCCCCGCCGCTGCTGTCGCGCCGATGCTGTTGCTGCTGGAGCGGGGGACACGGAGGGGGAGGCGGAGGGCGGGGGTCGCGGAGGGGCGGAGGGGCGGCGCTGCGGGAGCGGGGGTCACGGAGGGGAGCGCAGAGGGGGGCACTGTGGGTGGTGAAGGTGGTGGTGATGATGGTGGTGGTGGTGATGGGGAGGAGAGAGGGGGGGAGCGGAGGAAAGCCAGCGGCGGGGAGGGGGGACCGGAGGCACGCCGGCGGCGGGAAGGGGGGCAGCCAAAGGGAAACACAAGGAAGAAGATGAGGGTATTTTCATTAAAAAAAATATTGGTTAAACCCGTTGACCGTCAAAGGATGACGGTTTCCGTCAAAAGTGGAGGACACCTTACATTGTTGTAATTGCATGGGGTGCACCTTAAATTAGAATAAAAAGTGGGATGCCAGTCAAATTTTCTCAAATGTTATTTAGAAGTGTCCATTCGATTGAAAGTAGATATCCAAGAATTCGAATTACATTTTTATCTTCATGTTCAAAATTTAAAGGAATATTTTAAGATATGTCCCCACTCAAAATATAAAAAATATTATATATTTTTACTATTTTAAAAGCTAACAAATATTTGTTTATAGGCAACAGTCAAAATTTAGGCTAAAATATGGGAGATTTGTCACTCCCCGTTCCTAGAATAAGTATTTTTATGCATGTATTGCTTGAATGTATTTATTTAATGCTTATCATACATTTATTCTGTAATTTCATGCTAATTAATTTTTCTGTATTTTATTTTCTGTTTTTGCTTAAGCTCTTGGTTTATTTTTGTTGAACCAACTTGGTTTAGCTGGGTTCATCATGATAAGGGGTGGATGGCCTAGATCTTGTAGGAAGGAATGGGTGGTGGAGATTTTGACTTCGGCTTGATATTAATACCCCTTTACTTTTCTCTCGCTTCATTATTCTCATTTACTTCTTCTTCATCCTCCATTACTCTCCCACCAACCTAGAGAGCTTAGGCAAGTACAACTTGCTTCATGATGGATCTCAAGTATTATTGTTCCATCCTCTTTCTTACTTGATTTTAAGTCTCTTTAGAACTTGGAGTTTTTGGTTTTCATGGGTGTATTTTTGTAGATCTAAGTTTATGTTACTTTCGATTTTTCTTGGTTTTGACCTATCAAACTTTTTTGTTTTCAAAATCTAGTTGTTCTATGTTGTAGAGAATTTTGTTCTACCCCATTTTGACCTATGAAAGTTCAAATTTGGACTTACAGGGAAGGTTTCATGGAGCTTGGAAGCTATGGATTCCATAGCCATCCTTCTCAGCATCTCTGGCCGCATAGATGGGTACCCACTTACCCTGCCGCATAGATGGGCATCCATCTACAGCCGCATGGGATTCTGATTTTACTCTGGCCGCATAGATGGGTACCCACTTACCCTGCCGTATAGATGGGCATCCATCTACTGCCGTATGGGATTCTGATTTGACTCTGGCCGCATAGATGGGTACCTACTTACCCTGTCGCATAGATGGACATCCATCTATTGCCGTATGGGATTCTGATTTAGCTCTGGCCGCATAGATGGGTACCCACTTACCCTGCCGCATAGATGGGCATCCATCTACTGCCGTATGGGATTTTGATTTGACTCTGGCCGCAAAGATGGGTACCCACTTACCCTGTCGCATAGATGGACATCCATATACTACCGCCTTTTGGCTGTTTCTTGTCCCGAATTGACATTGATTGTTACCTTGACTAATGATTGATCATGCGTTCCTAGTTGGAACTAGAAGACTGGCTAGTCGTCTTATTGAATTGAATGAGACACGTTCATGTATGAACCATGAACTATTGTGATCGACTAGCCGATCCGAACATTGGCATATGGACACATGACACCCATTTTTTCCTGCAAAAGTAGCATGTGTACCTTACGGTCAAGGCATGATTATTTCGTAGCTAGGCTTGATTGTTGCATTACGCTATGTAAAACCTACAACCTAGCCGTACGGGTATCGTTGTAGAGTTATGCATATCGTACTCTGTACGAAAGTACTCATTCAGAATGATCATGATCCACGGCATGAGATTTCAATTAACATAGGGTCTACTAAGCTAAATAAAAATAACTATTGCATGGAGATAATGGATTCTCGAGTTCTTACATGGCAGCCATCTCGGGACAATTAGTGCCCCGACATGCCGGCTGGTTCCCACGGATACTGCAAATCTGCCGCACGGGTAGGGAGTGGTATCTGTTTATATTTACTATATATTGATAACGGACGTCCCGCTGGGACACGTCTAATTCATGATTGGCGCAATTGATTATTGGGTAGACTAGCCTTGCTTGTACATTGTAAGAACTGAGGAATCTCTTATTGTATGTTCCAAGACAACTTGGAACTTACAGTAGCAAGTCGTAGTAGTTGCATGGCCGTTTAAATTGATTTGTTTGTGCACTGTACCTACTCTGTTAACTACTGAGATGAGCAGAACGTCAGGACATGATGGGTCAACTTCTGTCTTTGTTTGGTTGGGAAGTTGGCTTGAAGTGTCGTGATGTTGCACGAACCCCAGCAGCAAGCAGAGATCTATTTATCATATTCTTAACTCTTATCACTGGTTCTAATTTCTCATATCGTGCTTCCTTGCGGTACTTGCTATTAGAGGTCTAACCTCTCTGGTTTTGCATGGCCATATTTAGAGCCAGCTCCCGAGGACTCAGCTTACTTCCACCTCCAAGATGGTCAATACTAGAGGAATAATCGCAGGAGGACACGAGTGGGTTCCTTGCTTCCCTGCTCATTTTACTACTAACTTTACTTATTGTCGTTTGGCACCGACATGTTAGTCGGACTGTCTTGCACTTACCTTTACATAATTGTAACTAAGTCAAACTGCAGCTGATAACAATTGTGTATACCTTGCTATATCATCTGGCTATTTTTTGTACAGCCAGATCTCAAGAACATTTTGACTAAGCGTTTGGGACGCCTTACTGCTTTATCTTACATGTTCTCTATTATTGCTTCTTGTTTAAATGATTGAGACAATAGATGTTGAGTGGCCATAGTGAGACTTTCATGTAGTATGTACCCCCTCGTCGTTAGACAGCATTGATCGTATTATACAGTATTTTTCTACCCGTAATACGTAGCTGGCTGAGTCATTCCTCCGCTCTCCGGTATTCCGGTTCTGGGGCGTGACAAGGTTTTAGTGGTGGCTCATGCAGGTGTGATTTCAGACTTGTGGGGTATTTTAATTTATAGGATGTCTCAATCACACATGTTTTCCCTTGATCTCATGATTCGTTGTTCTCGACCCTAGCTTGACATTACAGTATCCTTTGACTTTATTGATCTTTCCTGTCCGATCGTTTGATTGTTCCCTTGTCCCTTTTCATAGGGATACTTCGTCCTCATCTTTCAGAACTAGACAACAACAACAAGGGCAACATGAACAGCAAGATCCTGTTGATCAGCAACAAGGGCCAGTACTACCTCAAGAGACCATCCAAGAAGAGGTGATAGTGGAACCAGCAGCTGGACCGCAATATCCGGAGGTTCCAATGCTACCGACAATTCCACCTACCCCCGTGGAGGTAGACACACCAGCCATTCTGGAGATCATGAGAGGGATGATGGCTACTCAGCAATATCAGATGTTGGCCCAGCAACGCATGCACACTCAGCTACAAGAGCAAAATGTATTACTCAACCAAGGATTGCAGACGGCTTTGGAAAGAGGGGTGAGGACAGATTCAGGAGCATCAACCAGATTTTGCAAGTACAACCCCCATCGTTTCGAGGGCACGGAAGATACCATTTCAGCAGATGCATGGCTTAAGGACATCGAGGCTATTTTGCCAGCGGCTAAGGTTCTGACAGAAGAACGTGTGGATCTAGTGAAGCTGTTGCTTCAGGACCTCGCACATGATTGGTGGGAATCAGAAGAAGTGGGCATCAGACGTCCTGTTGCTTGGGACGATTTTACTGCGAGATTCAAGACGAAGTACTATGGAGTTGTGGCACGGTTCGAGCTACAACATAAGTTTATTAACCTCAAGCGGCCTGGCAAAACAGTGGATGCTTATACAGAAGAGTTCTGCAGACTGAGTAGGTTCGCCCCGGAGATGGTAGCAACAGAGAGCCAGAGGGCTATGAGGTTTCAACAAGGGTTTCATTGAGCTATTGCAATTGATAGAGGGACACAACTACCAGACTTTCGATTAGGTATTGACGGCAACCCGGAGGCATGAAATCACCATCCAGAGGATCACATCTAGGACTGGAGGTCAGAAGAGATCTCACAATCAGATTGAAGGAGGAGGAGGAGCAACACCCCGAGTTATACCACAACCCTCTGGCATTCGCATTCACGATGTGGCAATACGAGGGCCAGCACCCCCCAGCAAGGCAACAACAGCAACAGAGGAAGAACCAGCAACCCCCAACGGGCTGCACTTATTGTGGAAAGGTAGGGCATACTAGAGATGTGTGTCGGGCATTGAACGAACAGTGTTTGATATGTGGAAGTCCAGATCATCCGGTTTCCACCTGTCCTATGAATTCGAGGTCAGGAGGACCAGTACAACAATTTTCTGCTCTGCCAGCACCAGGGGCATGCCAGTACCAAGGACCAGCGGTAGCAGTGAGACCGTTGGCACAACATCCGTTGATGTCACAGGCTCAGATGTTTCGACAGCAGAGACTGCCGATGCAGCAGCAACAACATAGGCCACCCCAACATCACCCAGGCAGAGGCCAGCAGCAGCACCAGGCTAGGCCACAACATGGGTACCAACAAGGAGGCCGAGGGCAGGCATTCAATCTGTCCTTGGAAGAGGCATTGGCATCGGAAGATGTTGTGGCAGGTAACATTCTCGTCGTCTTATATCCTGCAGTAGCATTGTTTGATTCAGGAGCATCACACTCATTTATATTTGCACAATTTGCGACACGACTAGGAGTGGAATTCGAAGCATTGCCAGGGAGGTTGAATATACTCACTGGTAATGGACACGTAGGAGTTAGTAGAGTTATTCTAGCGTGTAAAGTTATAGTGTGCGGGCGTTCCTTACCCGCCAGGTTGATAGAATTTCTTATGAGGAATTTCGACGTTATCCTAGGCATGGACTGGCTGAAAGACAGTTGTGCCACAATAGATTGCCGTAGAGGAAGTGTATCTTTTAATATTCCAGGCATGGAGCGATTTAACTTAGTCAGTGTGAAACCCGTAAAATTTTGGTTAATTAATTGGATAATTTTATTAACTAAATTATTATTATAAATCATTATTAATTGTTAATTTAGAAAAAATTATATTTTTAGAAAAATTATTATTTCTAGAATTTTTAGTGTTTGGTCTGACCGTCCCGAACCTGACCCGAAACCGTCTCGAACCCAAATTCGATTTTTCCAAAATAAATCCTTAAGTCCATCAGTAAATTATTATAAGTATAAATTCTATTTTTATTATTAAAAGAAAAGAATTCTTTTACTTTCCTTTAAAATTTCATTAAACTCACTCTCTCGCTCATTTTTAACCAGGAAAGGAAACCTTTCCTTTCCGCTCCAAAACGTCCACAGCCGCACCCCTTCCCTTCCGAAAACTTTCGACCCTTCCTTTCCCCTCCCCGTAAACCCCAAATCCTCCCTATTTAAAACCCCTCTCAACCCCTTTATCATCATCACCACTCCTAAACCAAGCCCTAACCGAGCTCCCACTGGCCGCATCCCTCGGCGAATCCCAAGCCCGACGCCGATCCGCCCGAGCCCGGCGACCCCGGCGCCGAGCTCCTGAGCATCACCCGGCCAGTGCCCCTCTCGGCCGACCCCGAGCGGCTCCCGCCGCTGTTGTTCCCCGCGGCCCCGGGTCGATCCCGACCGTCGGCCTCCCGTCGACCCCGCAGCCGCTTCCCGACCGTGCCCCGAAACCCTCGCCTCCTCCGTACGCCCCGCCCTTTTCGCGCTTCCCTCCGGTCCCGAGCCGTTGTCCGCTCTCCGCGACCGGATCTGAGTGTTGTCCCGAGTTTTTCGCTGTCCACGCGGATTCTTCCTTCTTTACTCATTTGAGAGCTCTAGCCGAGCACCCGAGGTATCTTCTGTATTCCCGTGTTACTTCCATGGTGTCGATGATGACATGGTCCCCGATCCCGCTATGGAAATCGGATCGATTCGTGGTTTCGGATTTTTCGAACTCCCTTTCGGAATAATTATGTGGTTTTGACTTTGTTTTGTGATTTCTGTGGTTTCTCGGAATTTTTGAGTTAAGTTCGGATTTTCCCATATTATCTCGTATATGGTTCTGTGATTGGTTCTGTGGTTTTCGATTTTTCGAAATTTCAATTTGGGTTTTCCGAATTTTATTTCAGAAATGTTCTGTAGTTTTTGGTTATATTTTATGGTTTATAATCTCTGGTTTGGGATATGTATTGGTGTTGATTGGCATTTTTCCAGGATTGGGTTGTCCCAATTATAGAGGAGGTGCTGCCCAAATTTTCGAAAAATATATTAAAGTTTGAATAAAACTATTTCCAAATTCCGGCCTTTGCAAAACGAATTACAACTTGAATTGTTGGTTTAAAATATAATTTTTGTATCATTTTCGGACAATGACCGTATCGGTCTGGATCCTAGCGAAATGCAAACGAAATCGAAATTTCCGGACGTTGAGGCATAAGCTAGAATGCAACATAATATTTTGGACCAAGTCTGAGACTTACCGTATTTTTATATCTTTAAATTAAATAATTATTTTAGAACGTATTACTGGCCAATAGCATTTTTGAGTGCAGGGCCTCGGCCTGCTGAATGGACCGCTTCCCTGCGTTCAGAGTTTACTAGTATTTTATTTAATTAATTGATGTAATAATTTGTAAGAGCGTAAGCCCAGTTTTTATCCATATTTCTGTGGCCCTGTATTTGTGTAGCGTAGCTTTTTAACTTTCTTTTCTGGTTTTATTGGTTTTGTCGTAGACGTGTAAAATATTAAAAGAATATTATTTTGAATTATAGAAAATTTATAAGATTTTCTCACATTAAATAGATAGTAAAATTACAAGTTTATAATTTAACAAATTCATGATTTTTCATTAAAAAGAAAGATTAGTTTTATATATATTATGAAAATACCAAGTTTTGCCAAATAACCTGTAACTACCATTGTTTCCAATAAAATATTAAATTGATTTTTACTTCGTAAATTATTAATAGTAAATCGCATTGATACGCGTGTTATGATAAAATAACATAAAACTTGACTAGGATCAAATTTTAGAGATTATAACTAGAATACCTAGATATGGTTCAAATATGTTTCTAAGAAGGGATTCTCAACTGTAAGATTTCGAGGACGAGTTTGACTTCTTCTCCGGTACCGATTTCAAATCCAGTTATAAACTAAGGCAAGTACGGTTATGTTTATTTTTCAATTTAATTATTAATTGTAATATTGCAAGATTAAACCACATTGCTACACGGAACTCTCTCATAGAGTATTGATTGTTATTGATTGTGGGATTGGGGAGTAGTATAGTGTTCTATGACCAATACCTTCATATTGCATAATTGTGCGAGCTTACTCCTTTTCACACGGGAATAAGCCGTATCGTATCACTAGGATACTATTGTACAACCCAAGCCGGTCATAAGCATTACATACTCAAATCATATTGTTTTCAATTGTGGAAAATTGCTGAAAAATATTGTTCAAGTTTTTCAAACTGTTTAAATTACAAATTTCTAATTATTAGTTGAATTGTTAGATTTTCATAATTGTACTTTGCTCCTTTCCTGACTGGATTCCCCACCCCCCAATAGGTTCCATTGATGAAGCAGAGCTATTGATTAATAGCTATTATGACCCTGAGCTCTACTCAGCCGTGCTGCCAGAGTCCCAATCGGACGATGTTGATCTTGGGGCTGATGAGCCAACTTTCTAGCTGATAACATTTTCTTTTTAGTTTTGATGTTTGGATTAAAAGACAGTTTTATTTTATCAGATGAATCTTTTTGTTGGACAAGTTTTTAATATTCGTAATTTTAGAAGTTGTGACAAATATATACATTGTGTTGTTGTGATTACCTGCAATTGGATACAGCTTACTGCCGCCGTCTCACAACGGTGCAGGCTGGGCATGATCCGATTCGACCCAACAATTTGGAACCGGATTGTGACATATTTTTAGTGGTGGCCCATGCAGGTCCGATCAACAACTTAGGTAAACATATCTAGAAATATTTAGAACACTAGAACATTAATTTGTCACAACATAGGACCAAAATATATTATAAATAAATATTTTTGTTTGTTATAGACTGGTAGGCTACCTTGATTATTTTTTGCAATCCTAAACCTTCCAGAGTATGGCTACAGACAAGACCAACACTGCTGGCGATGGGTTGTCGTCACCCAATCACACCCCACCTCCTCAACCAAGTCCGGATCCTACACCTAGGCAGCTGACCGATCGTCCCCATAATGCACCAGCACCCCGTAGATTTTACACTACTACTCAAGTGACCGATCCTACATCTTCTCGAACTGAACAGCAAGCCCCTGCAGTAGTGCCCGATCCAACTGCCCCACCAGTGCCCGTGAACCCCACCGACCTCGTAGGCCTGCTATGAGGAGTTCTTGAGGCACAGAGAACTCAAGCTGAAGCTCATCGCGAACAGACGGCGATTATGAGAGAAGGCATGAAGAATGCCCATAATGTGGCTATGGCTGCACTTGAGAGAGAAGAAGCAGCCCAATCTGAACCAAGGCCTGCTAAAATCGACAATATTGAAAAATTCAAGAAGTTGGGCCCTCGACCCTTCAAGGGAACCGAGGGAATTATCTATGCTGACGAATGGCTCGACAGCATGGAGCATCTCCTCAGCGTTGCTCGACTTCCAAATGACCTCCAAGTTGAAGCTGTGGGACTCCAACTGCTAGATGTAGCAAGCACCTGGTATCAGAATGAACCCCAACTCCAGGACAGGCAGCTTGACTGGAACACCTTCAAGAGGTTGTTCCGCAGGAAGTTCTTCCCAACATCAGAGTTACGGAAGATGGAAAGACAGTTCCAGAATCTGAAGCAAGGGAACATGACGGTTGGTGAATATGCGGCAGAGTTTGGTCAACTTAGTCGCTTTGCCAAGAACTTGGTTGCTGATCCCGCTGATCGTGCTGAAAGATTCAGGTATGGACTAAGGGAAGAAATTCGCACCCCTGTGATCGTAGGTGGCACCAAGACGTACGAAAGGATCTTAATACGAGCTCAGGATATAGAGAAGAGTCAGCCTGCTCGCTCAAAGAGGGAGTATTCTGGAACTAGTAACTTCCAGAATAACCAGAAGAGGCCCAACCACAACAATAACAACAGGCCTTCTTACCACCAGCAGCAGCACCATCAGGCGAGGACCAATGACAGAGCGCCTCAGACGCAGATTCCTGTCTGCGAGTTTTGCAAGAGGCCAGGGCATCAGGCGAACATCTGCAGGAAGAGGCTAGGACATTGCCTAGTTTGTGGGTCTGTCACCCACCAAGTGAGGGACTGTGTCACGCCCCGCTCCCGTAGGAGCGATCGTCCTCGCTAAGGCGTGATGCCGCACGAGCCTAGATTGCACTCGTGCAAGGCGGATTCCATAACGGCCGATTACAGCGGCGGCGACGGGGTCGTCGCACAGAAGTCCCAAGCAGAGACATTGAACACGCAGCGGAAATTTAGAACAAAACACAAGTTATTCAAAAGATGATCTTTATTGATATCGAAACAACGGTTACATTGGGGGCGCAAGGCCGAGATTACAATCGCTCAAATTCACTCGTCTCACATTACAATTCACTCTGCTCTCTCTCATCTCTCGATACAATACTTGAATCCAGCGGAAGCTTCGGAAGGCGATGTCCATATATTATGTCCCGTATAAGTCTTCGATTCCATGCGGCCGCATACTTCGAATCGCCAAGGAACTCCGTGCCTCGACGCATCCAAGTGAGCTCCGCGCCACGAGCTTCTACCTGTGCCTGCACATGGAAACTGTGTGGTTGTCAGTACTCAACTGTACTGGTGGAGTGAGCTCCTCGTCCACCCATACAAAACCGACATGTTTTATTTACTTTGTGCAATACAAGCCCCTTTACGATTGTCTTTCTAGTCTTGCCTTAGGATCGATTTTAGGACCGACGCCTTGGTCTATTTTATGTCTCTAGACCGTCTCCTCTAGACCTTTCTCGTGCTTGCATTGTTAACGTACCGACTCATAGTTGTCTTTCGTACCATACTATTAGACGTAACGACTAGGTCGTGTCAAATACTTGCCCGTGCCTCAAACATCAAGGCCGTGCCTCGTAGCGTAACCTGACTTATCCAAACTCGCCTTACGACCCTTCTCGACTTAACGCACAACGACTAACCAACTTGTGGAACCGGTGTTGAGAACTCAAGTACGACGCCATGTCTCGTGCCGAAGCACGTGTCTTTACGTATAGCCGAATCGTAGGCTTTACAATACTTTGGGTGCAACCGAGCACACATTTCACCATTCAACGCATACCGTGCTTACACTTTCTTTGTTACGACCGACACCGTATATGCGGATTCGCCGCTTAGTATGCCAATTATCTATATGAAAGGCCACTGGCATGATAAGCCATCGCGGACATAGCTCGGGTAGGCGGCGGGTCCTTCAGCGCAGGTAGCGAGCCCCGTTGAAATCCCTCGACTACCCACGCAATAAAAGCATGCGCTGCTATAACGTCTACCCCCTAGGATAACTGGGCCCGGTGCCCCGGCGTATAACCAGTCTAGGCAGAAATCCTTGTCGACAAGGTGTCCAATGACCACGCACCTACGAGACATCTAAACTCACGTAAATGCATGACCTACTTGTTGGTACGACCGGAACTATACTTAGCAACTCGTGCTCTAAATCACACTTGGCATAACGTGCCTCGGGACCGCGAGACTCCCAACCGAGGGACCGCCTCGAACTTCTTAACGTGGATAGGAACGCGAGACTCCCAACCGAAGGACCGCCTCGAATACTTAATGTGGATAGAAATGCGAGACTCCCAACCGAGGGACCGCCTCGAATACTCAACGTGGATAGAAACGCGAGACTCCCAATCGAGGGACCGCCTCGAAACACCTTAACGTGGATAGGAATGCGAGACTCCCAACCGAGGGACCGCCTCGAACTTCTTAATATGGATAGGAATGCGAGACTCCCAACCGAGGGACCGCCTCGAATACTCAACGTGGATAGGAATGCGAGACTCCCAACCGAGGGACCGCCTCGAAACACCTTAACGTGGATAGGAACGCGAGACTCCCAACCGAGGGACCGCCTCGAACTTTTTAACGTGGATAGGAATACGAGACTCCCAACCGAGGGACCGCCTTGAACTTCTTTGAACTCGAGAGAACGACTACTACGTAGCCTTCCAACTTAACTTGAACAAAACGTATTCCTTAAGTGCCATGGACCGTGGCTAACTTTACATCGTGCCAACCGTGGCTCGTACGTTTAACTGAATTACGTCTTACGCGACGCTATCACCCAAGTCATACGTTATATGATGGTCCGTGAGATCGTGGGACTATTTGACTTGACAACCGCAGAACGAGCGGGACGACACTTAGAATGACTTAGGTCGACCGGCATAACTTTGCCTAACTTACTCAAGCCTACAACTTAACCCGAGGGGCGAGCAAAGGCTATGCCAAGCCTTGCGCAGTGGAAACGTGCATGCTTTATCGAGCATTTACGCGGGCGACGCCTATGACTTAGGCTAACTCATCGTTTGTGTCGAATACCAACTTTTTCTTCTCCCAAGCCGCGGGACGGGGGATCGAGTGTCATTTTTAAAGCATGCTGAGCACCAACTCTAATCAGACCGTGGGACATTTTCCATGTTATAAACTCGATTTCGATCCGTCGGGATAATTCCCTTTAGCTATGTGCGTTCGTAGCTTTTATATTAGCCTACTTGTGCAAGTTAAAAACACACGAATTATTAAGTGAAGGCTAAGATGAGGCAAGTTCACCGAAACTACGCCACCTGAGCGATGTCTTCGAGTCGCCGTTGTAAGGCCAAGTCCGAACGCCGTAGGCGTTTTGATTCCTCCGATTAACTTTGCGGGACGGGGCACTACAACATACACCACTCAGAACAAGTCTCGCCCTCGAGACTTTCCTGAAGGCAAACCATCCTACCATTTCTATGGCCAAGACTTAATCATACACATTCCGTCTACGCGTTTCTTCGATTTCGAGCCACGCTCGTGCTTATCGCTAGCTTAGTCATAAGGCACACCAATCGATCAACCAACATTCGAACTCGTTTCAAATCAATGATCGCATTACCATCAACATTTCTTCGAAACTCACGATTTCAAAATCCTCGACACTTTCCCGTTCCTCAAGTCTCACTTGATTCAACATATCACTTAGTTGGATTGTGCACATATTCCAGGCGTCCCCAAAATACATGCATTTCAGCCAAGCCTCGTGATAGAGAATCCGCCATCACCACTCGAGTCGGATCGTGCACATATTCGGGCGTCCCTGATATACGTGCATGTCAGCCGAGACTCACGAGTCGTGCCTCCGTAACTCCTATCGCTTCGCGCTCGAACGTCGGCCTAACCGCTAGACTATGTCTTTTCGTCCGTACTGGAATCATAATTCCCAAACAACGATATCAACACTGACCCCATCCTAAGGTCAAACCAAATCATTGGTACGGGGTTTTCTACCCAAGCTCGTATCACTCCGATCTCTAAACATCGAGCATCGATTTTCTATGCACATTCCAATATTCGACGTACGGGGTACGAGTCGTTCGGTAAAGCCATCCTACGATAACTCATGTTTCAACCAATTTTACGTGATATCAATATCGTTCGTTCATCAAGCCGTTTCGTATAGTTTATCTCTTCGAACACGTTCAACATTAGTTCGCCTATCAGTCATTCTCAAATCAAGCACGCTATGACACGATTCATTGCAAACCATAATTCACATTTCATACTTCCAAAATTATATATTATAATTCACGTAATCGATCACAAGGTCGTCTGACTTAACAGTATGCCACGCTCCGATCTCACGCGAGTCCGATTATCCACGGTGGGCATGAAATCACCATACAACGCTCCCGCGGAATAATCATTCTCATCGGGCGTAACACATGTTTTGGGTCTAGACTAAATCATTCTCGATGCGCGGATTGGACCTACACAATCCTCAAGTTTTATTCGAATATAATCGCAAGTCCTAACATCTCGAATTTGCCTTCGCATCAAACCGACAAGTCAGGACAATCAAAGTTGCCGCGTCCAGATTTTTTTTTCCGAGTTCGATCATTCCCGCGACATGAATCACCATGTCAGCGCTCACGCGAAACGATCGCCCCAAATCCGACGCAACGCATGTGCGAGGCTAGAGTTGCGCTCGTGCAAGACAAGATCGTCAACGTTATGGTTATCAACGCAACCATCAAATCACGATCACTTTTATCCAACATTCGTCTCAACAAAAGTCCTAAGTATTGCATCCATTTGGAACGATAACACTTGCGCGATCGTCATTCACCGTGTCATATTACCCCCGAGTTATCGCATATCGTCTTTGATACGCCTCAATATCATCGACGATATACGTAACCTGACGATCTTCGTTTGTAACGAATTCTGAGTCGTGCGAATGATGCTATCATCCGACTGGATAATCTCCTCGAATCGTTCACCACATCAATTTCTTCAACCCAAATTTACATATCGTTTATCCGTCTATCTTAAGTCATCGACTAACGTATTTCCTCAATTTGCATCATTCTGTGCTAACTCAAACTATCGAGCAACATCGATTTTAATCCTCAGAGTCGTTTGCGTAACTTTAAAATTCAACTTTTTATGTACGCTATCTTATTCGCTAAGACATGTTTCGGATTCGTTCGACAAATCTCTAGCGTAATCATTCACGCCGCATCGACGCACTAAGTCGTTTGCACTATTCCTCAAAATCCAGAACAATTTTTCGTGTACGCCTAAGCGTTAGTCCAATAGCGCTTCTATCGATATACACTCTACGTGCATCACTGTTCTCGACCGAGCGATACTTAATATTGCTCGCGACTCGTTTGCACCAAAAGGGTCGAGGTGCGCGATACGCGGACTAAGTTGTGCCGCATAACCATCCCGTTCGAACTATACTCCGACTCTGTGCGCTCATTTGCTCATGTAGGACTCGTTAGGCACGCACACGACTTGCTAACTTTTGTACGTATTTTCTATCAACTCAAGGTCGGCACCGTTCGCCCCAAAGGCCATCACCTATCGATGCGTTCGATTGAACGCTTGTACGAGCTTTCGAAAATATTAGACTTATTGTATGGACATGCCGAGGGACGTTTGAGAGAGAGCGCACCAACGATATCACGTTGCGGAAGCACAATTCAGAGTTTGCGGAACAACGAAGTTAAAGAATTCAATCGATAGTCCAAGGACGTAAAGCCGTGCTCTGATACCATTATGTCACGCCCCGCTCCCGTAGGAGCGATCGTCCTCGCTAAGACGTGATGCCGCACGAGCCTAGATTACGCTCGTGCAAGGTGGGTTCCATAACGGCCGATTACAGCGGCGACGACGGGGTCGTCGCACAGAAGTCCCAAGCAGAGATATTGAACACGCAGCAGAAATTTAGAACAAAACACAAGTTATTCAAAAGATGATATTTATTGATATCGAAACAACGGTTACATTGGGGGCGCAAGGCCGAGATTACAATCGCTCAAATTCACTTGTCTCACATTACAATTTACTCTGCTCTCTCTCATCTCTCGATATAATACTTGAATCCAGCGGAAGCTTCGGAAGGCGATGTCCATACATTATGTCCCGTATAAGTCTTCGATTCCATTTGGCCGCACACTTCGAATCGCCAAAGAACTCCGTGCCTCGACGCATCCAAGCGAGCTCCGCGCCACGAGCTTCTACCTGTGCCTGCACATAGAAACTGTGTGATTGTCAGTACTCAACTGTACTGGTGGAGTGAGCTTCTCGCCCACCCATACAAAACCGACACGTTTTATTTACTTTGTGCAATACAAGCCCCTTTACGATTGTCTTTCTAGTCTTGCCTTAGGATCAATTTTAGGACCGACGCCTTGGTCTATTTTATGTCTCTAGACCGTCTCCTCTAGACCTTTCTTGTGCTTGCATTGTTAACGTACCGACTCATAGTTGTCTTTCGTACCATACTATTGGACGTAACGACTAGGTCGTGTCAAATACTTGCCCGTGCCTCAAACATCAAGGCCGTGCCTCGTAGCGTAACCTGACTTATCCAAACTCGCCTTACGGCCCTTCTCGACTTAACGCACAACGACTAACCAACTTGTGGAACCGGTGTTGAGAACTCAAGTACAACGCTATGTCTCGTGCCGAAGCACGTGTCTTTACGTATAGCCGAATCGTAGGCTTTATAATACTTTGGGTGCAACCGAGTACACATTTCACCATTCAACGCATACCGTGCTTACAATTTCTTTGTTACGACCGACATCGTGCATGCAGATTCGTCGCTTAGCACGCCAATTATCTATATGAAAGGCCACTAGCATGACAAGCCATCGCGGACATAGCTCGGGTAGGCGGCGGGTCCTTCAGCGCAGGTAGCGAGCCCCGTTGAAAGCCTTCGACTACCCACGCAATAAAAGCATGCGCTGCTATAACGTCTACCCCCTAGGATGACTGGGCCCGGTGCCCGGGCGTATAACCAGTCTAGGCAAAAATTCTTGTCGACAAGGTGTCCAATGACCACGTACCTACGAGATATCTAGACTCACGTAAATGCATGGCCTACTTGTTGGTACGACCGGAACTATACTTAGCAACTCGTGCTCTGAATCACACTTGGTATAACGTGCCTCGGGACCGCGAGACTCCCAACCGAGGGACCGCCTCGAACTTCTTAACATTGATAGGAATGCGAGACTCCCAACCGAGGGACCGCCTCGAAACTTAACGTGGATAGGAACGCGAGACTCCCAACCGAGGGACCGCCTCGAATACTCAACGTGGATAGGAACGCGAGACTCCCAACCGAGGGACCGCCTCGAACTTCTTAACGTGGATAGGAATGCGAGACTTCCAACCGAGGGACCGTCTCGAATACTCAACGTGGATAGGAACGCGAGACTCCCAACCGAGGGACCGCCTCGAAACACCTTAACGTGGATAGGAACGCGAGACTCCCAACCGAGGGACCGCCTCGAACTTCTTAACGTGGATAGGAATACGAGACTTCCAACCGAGGGACCGCCTCGAACTTCTTTGAACTCGAGAGAACGACTACTACGTAGCCTTCCAACTTAACATGAACAAAACGTATTCCTTAAGTGCCATGGACCGTGGCTAACTTTACATCGTGCCAACCGTGGCTCGTGCCTTTAACTGAATTACGTCTTACGCGACGCTATCACCCAAGTCATAGGTTATATGACGGCCCGTGAGATCGTGGGACTATTTGACTTGACAACCGCAGAACGAGCAGGACGGTACTTAGAATGACTTAGGTCGACCGATATAACTTTGCCTAACTTACTCAAGCCTATAACTTAACCCGAGGGGCGAGCAAAGGCTATGCCAAGCCTTGCGCAGTGGAAACGTGCATGCTTTATCGAACATTTACGCGGGCGATGCCTATGACTTAGGCTAACTCATCGTTTGTGTCGAATGCCAACTTTTTCTTCTCCCAAGCCGCGGGACGGGGGATCAAGTGTCATTTTTAAAGCATGCTGAGCACCAACTCTAATCAGACCGTGGGATGTTTTCTATGTTCTAAACTCGATTTCGATCCGTCGGGATAATTCCCTTTAGCTATGTACGTTCGTAGCTTTTATATTAGCCTACTTGTGCAAGTTGAAAACACACGAATTATTAAGTGAAGGCTAAGATGAGGCAAGTTCACCGAAACTACCCCAACTGAGCGATGTCTTCGAGTCGCCGTTGTAAGGCCAAGTTCGAACGCCGTCGGCGTTTCGATTCCTCCGATTGACTTTGCGGGACGGGGAACTACAGACTGCCCCACGACATTTTACCGGACTGGAACAACACAGCAGAAGGCTTCCCTACCCACTCAGCAACAACAACTTGGGCAACACCAACAGAAGACTGGACGAGCTTTTTCCCTAGCAGCAAATGAGCAAGAGCCAGAGCAGGAACCCACCGCTGATGTCATCACAGGTTTCATTTATGTGCATTCACATCATGTTTTAGCATTATTTGATTTGGGTGCTTCACACAGTTTTATAGCAACAAAATTCATCTCTGCACACCACCTAGTTACAGGATTTAGTAAGAAGATATGTAGAGTTATGACTGGTGGTGGACCCATACCCATCACTAAGACCTGTAACTGCCCTATAACTATTTCAGGACATAAATTTTTAGCACCCTTACTTGTGATGCCCTTACCTAACTATGATGTAGTCCTAGGAATGGACTGGTTAAGTAAGCAGCATGCGCTGATAGATTGTCACAGAGGATGTGTAGTCTTCAGCCCAACTGGGGAGCCGGAGTTTGAAATCTCCCGAGTTCCGGAAGATATGGAGGGTATTACCTACTCCTCTATCACCGAAGAACTCGGACATCCTCACCCTATCATAGCAGAATTCATGGATGTTTTCCTTGTTAGTCTTCCAGGATTACCCCCGGATCGAGATGTGGAATTCACCATCGACCTAGTTTCCGGCTCTGCCCCTATTTCTCGGGGATGCTACAGAGTCAACCCTAAGGAGGCCAAGAAAATAAAGGATCAGATCAATGAGCTGAATGCCCTTGGATTTATCAGAGATGGAGCTTCACCCTGGGGAGCACCTATCTTGTTCGTGCCCAAGAAGGATGGGACTGTACGGATGTGCATTGACTACCGGACGCTGAACAACATCACCATCAAGAACAAGTACCCTCTGCTCCGGATCGATGACCTGTTTGATCAACTAAGTGGAGCTAAGGTATTCTTGAAGATAGACCTTCGATCTGGCTACCATCAAATTAAGGTCAGGAAGGAGGATATCCCAAAGACGGCGTTCAACACCAAATATGGTCATTATGAATTTTTGGTCATGCCGTTTGGATTGACGAATGCCCCTGCAGTATTCGTGAACCTTATGAACAAGGTCTTCCATGAATATCTGGATCAGTTTGTTGTTGTCTTCATCGATGACATCCTGATCTACTCTAAGACCGAAGAAGAGCATGAAGAGCACCTGAGGAAAGTTATGGAAACTTTAAGGAAGGAGAAGCTCTATGGTAAGCTATCTAAATGTGAATTCTTCTTAGACAAGGTGAATTTTCTAGGCCATGTTGTCACAGGAGAAGGAATTTCGGTGGATCCAAAGAAGATAGCTACTATTGAGAAGTGGAGTACACCAAGTTCAGTTGCTGAAATCAGAAGTTTCTTGGGCTTAGCTGGCTACTACAGAAAATTTGTGAAGGACTTCGCCAGGATTGCTGAGCTGATGACGAAGCTGACAAGGAAGAATGAAGAATTTGTGTGGACTGAAGCTTGCCAGTCATCATTTGAGGAACTGAAGAAGAGACTCACAACGGCATCGATACTTGCACTACCCGCAGGTACCGGCGGTTTCTCAATTTATAGTGATGCTTCTGGTAAAGGATTGGATTGCGTTCTTCAATAACGCAAAAAAGTAATTGCTTACGCATCTAGGCAATTACGGACTCATGAGAAGAACTATCCCATGCATGATTTGGAGCTTGCAGTAGTTATTTTTGCACTGAAGCTGTGGAAGTATTACCTCTATGGAGAGAGGGTAGAAATATTTACAGACCACAAAAGTCTTAAATATGTTTTCACTCAGAAGGAGCTGAACATACGACAAAGGAGATGGCTGGAGCTGATGAAAGATTTCGATATCGACCTGCAGTACCATCCGGGTAAGGCTAATGTTGTTGCAGATGCACTTAGTCGATACCCGATGGCAATATTTTTGACCAAGGAGCGGCATTTGCTAGAGGACATAGAGAAGCTTGGACTGGATATTGTATTGCCTGAAGAGGAAATGAAGAAGCTGGAAAGAGAAGCCATTGTACCAGGAGATGGTTCATCAATGATGCAGTTGCAAATGCGTTCAAGTCTGATGGACAAAGTCAAGGAGACACAATTTCAAGACGAGACGCTTTGCAAACTCAGAGATCAAGTGCTGGCAGGAACACTTGAAGGATTCTTAATCGCCAGTGATGGAGCACTGAGGCATGGTACGAGGCTTTGCGTACCAACAGGCGAACTGAGGAATGAGCTGATGCAAGAAGCGCACCAGTCGCAGTATTTCATACATCCAGGAGCTAATAAAATATATCGGAATATGCGTACTGTAGTATGGTGGTATGGAATGAAGAAGGATGTATCTGTAGGAGCGTAAAAAGAGCTTCATGGACTAAGTTAAAGAAGTTGAGAGCTCTACGCAAGTCAAACAGAGTCATACTAAGACTTTACGCAGAGATTAAATAAAGTAAAACTCTACGCGAGTTAATTTTACGCGAGAGCTATCCTCGAAATTTTACGCTGGAGACAGGCTGTCAGGCTGCATTTAATGTGTGTGATTTTTGATCTGACAGAAGAATTTTTTGACAAGAACAGTGCACAGAAGCCGAGAAGATTTGATTTACCCTAAACCTAACACTTGTCGTTTAGTGTGCAGACATGCTACTTTACGCTCAAGAGATTGCTTCTTTTACGCACGAAAGTTATTCGAGCTTTTACGCTCAAGACTGTTGTGCGCGTAAAGTTTATTTGAGCTAATTTTACGCTCAAGGCTATTTTTAGCCACTTTACGCGGGAAGTTTATTTTGGGCTATTTTACGTCCAGTCTGCTACTTTACGCAGGAAGTATATTTTGGGTCATTTTTACGCCCGATCTTTTCTGGCTACAGGAGAACGTCGTTTGCTTATGTGGCTTTCATGCCACACTTATCGAGGAACGTGTGTACGTGCTTTCCCCATTTTATTGAAGTAGTGGGACACGTGTCACCATGCGTAGAGATCAAAACTCTATGTGGGACACGTATCATCACGCGTAAAGGTTGATTCTCATCGTGGATGACAGTTACCAAACTTTATTGCTTTTTACGCACAGAGGATCTAGTCTATAAATAGACTTATTTTTAACACAAATAGAGGGATCAAGAGATCAAGAGATACATGAGAGGAGATTCTGAGAAAACTCATACTTTCAGAGTGATATTTCCAGAAGTATTTCTTCGACTTTTTCTCAAGAACAGGGTGAAGCAAAGCAGGAAAGCATTCGACTGTGCCATCAGTGCCGTTGCTCGATACCTTTATGGTGACTTAGTTCTTCCGATTGTTCGTCTTCTTCAAGCAGTTTTCTTCATCATCATCGTATGGTCCAAGGAACAAAGTGATCGCTCTCAGATCAGACTTCCATAGCAATACTTCCCAGAACAATTTATACTTTTATACTTTTTCTAGTTTTCTTTCAAAAGCCAATTTTAGGCATTTTGTTAAGTGAAACAAAATGGCGACTCTGCTGGGGACGACTTTCTCCTCTGACGAGAAGGCAATTGCTCAATATGATGATGTATCGGTCGGATCGACAAAGAAGACTCTGGTTGTTCACTTCGACCAGACTGCTTACGAACAAATGCTCCGAACTGGGGGTAGTACTCGCTGCTCCAATGTTCAGAAATTGCGGAAGGCACGAAAAGTTTGGATTCCTAAGTCCAAAGCATCCTCGGATCTCCCTGCTGTCTCTGAAGGCAAAGGAATCCTTCCTACTCCTGTTGTAGGGGCTCCCGTCTGTGACGAGGCAGTCTCTACTTCAGTGATACGCCCTGGGTGTAATAATAAGTCTCCTGTCTGTAACGTGGCAGACTCTCAAGTTTTATGTTCTGCGCATAAAAATTAGTCTCCCGTCTGTGACGTGGCAGACTCTCAAGTTTTATGCTCTGCGCGTAAAAATTAATTTTTACGCTCTGCGCGTAAAAATCAATTTTTACGCTCTGCACGTAAAAATTAGTCTCCCGTCTGTGACGTGGTAGACTCCTAAGCTTTACGCTCTACGTGTAAAGAAAAATCTCCTGTCTGTGACGTGGCAGATATTCATGTTTTGTGCTCTACACGTAAAGGTAAATCTCCTGTCGGTGACAGCGTAGATAAAATTCACAATGATGCCTTTGCATCTAAAGTGAATTTGTCTACACGCATGCAGCATAAAAATAAGAATCCTATTGTTGGTAAAACTTCAGTTTTCATCCAACAACCTTCTTATACTGCTTTACGCAAGGTACCAAACCTTCAAATTACGCGTAATACTGATAGAGTCCTTTGTGCACAAAAATCTCAGGATTTACGCACGCAACTCAAGACGCGTAAAAATGTACAGTTTGGTTCTGCTAATGCAGCCAGTAATCTTCTTTATACACAAGGGACTAAACATTTCTCTGTCCCAAATGTAATAAAGAAGACTCCCTCTACTCCTTCTGATTTACGCGAGTTACTCGTACAAAAGCGTAAAAACAAAAAATCTCCTGTGACACTCCCCCAAGAAAATCACCATTGCGAGTGTCACCAGATTGTAATCAAGTGTTGCTGTTCGACTTCTAAACGGTCAGTTTTTGACCGACTAAGTTACAATGTGCCTCAGCAACAAGCTGATGATCAAGAACATGAGTTTTTATATGCTTCAGTTAATATGGCATCTCATACCAATAGAGGACGACGTCCAAGACGCAATTCGTCCCAGACTCCTAGCCAACAATAGTTCAACCGACTTCTTGATAATTTTGAAGGGGTATATCAGAGTACTCGGTCAACAAGTCAAAGACAGTTACAATCTTCAGATTCAGAAGCTGGGAGTACCCAGTCTTTGGAGTCTAAAACTGATAGCGTTGATTCATACTTCTACACCAATCCCTCTGTATCTTCAAGGGAGGTTGAATCATATGCTATCGGAGATGAACCGAAGACGTCGACTGCTAATACAGAACAACGTCTCTCTGCAGTTGAGCAGTCACTGAAGGACATGCTTGCCATGATGCAAAGTATGCATCAAATAATAATGACTCGACAGACTGTTCAACTGGCAGTGGTAACTCCAGTACAGGTAGCAGCACAAACTCAAGATAGTTAAGGGGTTGATGTACCCTTGAATAATCTTAGTCAAGAGCCTGCTGTCAATTAAAATTCTGTATCTCCAAATCCTCTCATTTCAGAAGATGTACCACCTCCGGTGGGGGTTACGGTACATCCAGCAACTATTCAATCGAATGTGCTTCCTCGGACTAGTGAAGCTATTCAAGCAGTGCGTGAGCTAAAAGCACAGTTTGAAGTTCTGAAGTACAAGGATCAACTTCAAAGGTTAGGAATTAAACAACCTTATCCTCCTCATTGGAATGATGCGCCTTTTCCTCCAAAATTCAAGCCACAATCGATGGTGTTATTTGATGGAAAGGCTTCTCCCAGTCAATATATCAATTATTTTGATATTATGATTGTACATTTACAGAAGAATGATGCTCTTTTTATCCGAGTTTTCATCGGGTGTTTGACGGGTTCGGCATACGACTGGTATCGTAGTCTACCCGACAATTGTATATCGTCTTTTGACGAATTTAAAGCAATGTTTCTCTCCCGCTTCTATGAAAGAGGCATCGACATAAATATGTCCTCCTTAATAGAAATCAAACAAAAGGAGAAGGAAGATACCCGGACGTTCATCGAACGTTTCCGACAGGCAACTTTGAAAATGCCTCCTGGTATGCCAGATTCAGCATTGATT
Source organism: Iris pallida (assembly GCA_029216955.1). Taxonomy (NCBI): domain Eukaryota; kingdom Viridiplantae; phylum Streptophyta; class Magnoliopsida; order Asparagales; family Iridaceae; genus Iris; species Iris pallida. Next base: position 20,825,813 of record JANAVB010044218.1, read on the forward strand.
GATACATACAAAATGAATCTGCGACCATCCATTGCTGTCTTTACGGGCTCTCAGTTCACAGATTGGGCCTCGTTCATTATAGCAGCAGTGTCAGTCGAGACCAATGGTAGGTTGGCTCGTGAACACAGGATGATCTTTGCTTCAGAAGACAAAGGAAAGAAAGGCTCTTCAGGCAATAATTCTGGCAATCGCAATGGGAAGGGGAAGGAAACCCTAGTGGTTAATCTTTCAAAACCCAAAACGAAGCCGAATAATTCGGAGTCTTCCAAACCAAAAGAAGGGTACTCTTTTGATGACAGTGATATCCCAGGGATATTCCAATGTCTCGTTAAGAGTGGCAAACTCCAGATTTCGGAGCCAAAAAGGCCTAATGAGGTAAATCTGACTAAAAATCCCAAATATTGTATCTATCATAGATACATAAATCATTCTACCAAGGCTTGCTAAGTCTTAAAGAAGAAAATTCAAGAGTTGATAAATGCTAATGCCATCGCTTTAACCAATGATGAGCATACGGTTACAACTAATATAATTTCTCTTTAATTTGGAGGTTTTCCTCCACAGCAAGTTCCAGATGGGATTGTTCCAATTCCTAAGACGACAATAAAAATTGTAAATCTTCCGCCTGCTAGAGGGCAAAGTGAAGGATTATTGCCTCTCATATTAAAAAATGGCAAAATTATGTGGATCCATCCTGACTTAGTACCTGAAATGGAGAATGAAGGTAAAACTTCAAAATCCAAGAAAGGTAGGAAAGTCAAAATCTGCAATATGATTTCTCATGTTGTAACTCCAGATCATGATGATTTGGATCATCTTTGGGATGGCATTCCTTTGGAGGATAGGTTGAAGGGCTTGAATATATGCCCTCCAAGTTTGGCCCCTCCTACCAAACTCAAACTTACTCATCAGCAATGGTTAGCAATGAGTAGTGTCCCCTTATCCAGGGCACAACAAGTCTTTGCTGCTTATGAGAAAGCTCCTGTAGGGATTTTTCCTCCTGTTCCGAATATTCCTCCTTCTCCTGTGGCTACAGAGGTTTCTATTCCTCCTTCTCCTGTGGCTACAGAGGTTTCTATTTCTCCTTCTCCTATGGTTGCAAAGGTTTCTGTTTCTTCTTCCTCTGTTAAACCATCTATCGAAAGTCCGGTACCCATTCATATGTACAGTCAATAATCAGTCCATCTCATGAAAAAGATGGGCTATGACTTTCAGAATGCGAAAGGCTTGAACTATGATAAAGGAATGCGACTTTCTTTACAAATTCCAAGTCAAAAATTTACTGTTGGATTGGGTTTTGAGGTCCCTTATAAAAATCCTCGCAAGAAAAAGACTAAGAGAAAGAAGAACAAAACATGTAATATGGTACTTCATTCTCCTGAGTCAGAAGAAGAAACCTTTGCTGGTGTGAGATCTGGTAAAGAGTACCACAAAAATTATGAAGAAACTTCGAAAGAAGCAGAGGACGTTGCTGAAACTCTACCAGCTCAACCATCTCCTGTTCCTGCTAATGCAAGACCTTCTAAATCATCTGTGGTTGAGAAAGAAAAACAGAAAGCAGTACGCTTTGACGTCCCATTGAAATCTGCTTCAAATCAAGGGGTGGTGATAAAACCCTACAAGTTCGATATTCTAGCCCAATTAGCTAATACCCCGGCTAGACTTTCTATCTTCGAGCTGCTTCGTCTTTCTAAAGAAAGCCACGAAACTTTGAGTGAAGCTTTGCTACAAGCTGATTCATGCTTAGCTCAACTCAAGAGTCCTGACAATATACCAGTGTCATGTCTACAATATTATAGTCTGATGGAAGCAATTCCTAATATTACCTTCATACAAGAAGATATGCTATTGAAGCATAATAAGCATGACAGGCCTCTGTGCTATACGGGGTATATTGAATCCACTGAAATTGACAGAATTTATATTGATCCTGGGTCTTCTATTAGCATTATTCTTCAGAGTATGCTACGACCCTTGAGGATCCCTACTAGTGATTTGACTTACACTAGTACCACAATAGTTGGTTTTAACTCTGAAAAGAGTAAACCATTGGAAAAGATTCGTCTGAAGATTCAAATTGGTGATCTTTGAACTATGGCGACTTTTTATGTTATCAACTCCGATGTTTCTTACAACATCCTTCTTGGGAGATCGTAGATACATGAGCATAACATTGTGCCTTCAACTCTCCATCAATGCTTCAAGTACGTAGATTTTTAAGGAGTTGTGAAGACTGAGTTCGCAGATATCAATCCTTTTAAGGGTGTTGAAGCCTACTTCTCAGACTCAATACTCTATAAACAGGAGCAGGTGAAAGAAATATCTGATATGGCTGAAGATCAGTCGCGCCAGTAGAAGATCAATCTGTCAATGAAGATCCTCCAGAAGATCAACCTTTAAAAATTAAAGTCAAAGGACGAATCCAACCCCAACCTATCAATGACCAACCTTTGGTGATCAAGGTCAAAGGAAGAACTCGAGCTTCATCTGAGGAATCTGTGAAGATTCCAGTCAAGAGCCAAGTTCAACCTCTCATGATCAAGGTCAAGGGACGTACTTCTCGTACGAATGAGCCAGAGCCACTGATCATCAACCTTGGCAAGCCTACGTAGAAGACGGATGACGATCCGTTAATGATCAATCCAAAGCGTAGTAGTCAACTTGTAAATGATGTAAATATTGATCATTCTGTACTTTCTAATATCAATGAAGATTTCCTTTTGGAGTACATGGCAGTCAAATTTATTAAAAGAATGACTTTATCTTCTGATGATCAAAGTCATCAACATAAAAATGACATAAATACAGAGGAAACCTTATATATTAATCATAAGGAAAATGCTTTTCCTCCTTATGTCGATGTTGGACCTTATGCTCAAAGGTTCTTAACATCTTCTCCTTATCTTCTTCCTGTAGCTTCATCATCACAAGCTTGTGTGACTTATAGACGTCACGAAGAATCTTATTTTGTGATTCCGTCTAATAAGAAAAATAAGCGCCAAATTGTGTTTGGCCTGGCTAGAAATATCCATGTTGCTCAGACAGATGATCTCAGAGAGAAAGATAAAGGAAGAATCCGAATTGACAAATATAGTCAACAATCTCTTAAGATTATCCAGAATATGGGATATGATTTAAAGACTATGCAAGGTCTCAATCAAGGCAAAGGTAGACGGTTACCATTATGTGGTGATCTGTTTTACCAGAAAACTCGTCATGGGTTGGGATACAATACATCCCACATGTTTAATGAAGATATACAAGAAGAATTTTCTTCAAGTTCTTCACAATCCTCAGATTCGGAAGAAATTTAATTCATCGAATCCGATCCATCCCACATGTACAAAGAAGATATGGAAGAATGTTCTTCCAGTTTTTTACAATCCTCATATTCTGGAGGAGACTATTATGATGAATCTGAGTACATCTTTTCAGTCAACATGGTTCAAACTGATGGTGAATCTGAACCATTTAAAAATGACCCTTGGGCACAACAAATGGACACTCAGTGGAAGCTTCGTTTTGAACAGCGACAACCACCTACAGAAGATGAAATTGTCCAGATTGACGTTGGAGACGGAACTACGTCTAAACCGATATTCATCAGTAAAAACCTTTTCGATGATGAAAAGGAAGAGTTGATTCAACTGATTAAAGAATATATTGATATCTTTGCATGGAGTTATGAGAATATGTCAGATTTAGATCCTAAAGTAGCTACTCATAAACTCAATATTCTTTCTAATGCCAAGCCTTAAAACAACAGCAGCGGCATTTTCGACCAGATATGATGGATGCAATTGAAGCAGAAGTCAAAAAGCTGATCACATGTGACTTTGTTCGTGAAGAACAACACCCAGAGTGGGTTGCCAATATTGTTCCTGTTATGAAGAAGAATGGAAAAGTCTGAGTTTGTAAAGATTTTCGAGATCTTAATGCAGCTTGTCCAAAAGACAAATTTCTACTTTCGATTACCGATGTTACGATAGACAATACATGTGGTTTTGAACGCATATCTTTCATGGACGGATTTTCAGGATACAATCAAATTAAGATGCATCCAGGAGATGAAAAGCATACTGCTTTCTGTACACCCCTTGGGGTTTATTTTTATACGGTTATGCCATTTAGTCTAAAAAATGCTGGTGCTACGTATCAACGGGCTATGAGCAACATCTTTCAAAAACATCTACGAAAAACAGTCGAATGTTATGTGGATGATATTGCTGTTAAAAGTCGATCAAAAGATGATCACATTCAAGACTTGAAGACAATATTTGAGTTGATGCGTCAGCATCAACTGAAGATGAATCCTACTAAGTCTTTCTTAGGGGTTTTCAGTGGCAAATTTTTAGAATTTGTCATCACTTCTCAAGTTATCCATGTTGATCCTGACAAAATCAAAGCGATTCTTGAAATGTATCCTCCACGCAATCTAAAAGAACTCCGTGGCTTCCAAGGTCGCATTGCTTATATCAGGAGATTTATATCGAATCTTTCTGGGAGATGTCAACCTTTTTCTCGTCTATTAAAGAAAGATGTATCATTTGTTTGGGATGAAGCATGTCAGAAAGCCTTCAATGACATCAAGCAATACCTTACAAATCCACCTGTCCTGGTACCTCCAGTGGTAGAAAGACCATTTTTGCTCTATGTTCGAGCCTTAGATCATTCACTTGGTGCTTTTCTTGCACAGAAAAGTGATAAGGGCCATGAACAGGCAATTTATTATCTTAGCCGAATGATGGTCGGAGCTGAACACAGGTATACTCCTGTAGAAAAAGAATGTCTGGTTTTGGTTTTTGCTGTTCAAAAGATACCACATTATGTGTCTGGACAGACTATTCATGTCATATCCAGAATAAATCATATTCGGGTATTGATGAGAAAACCGAGTATTCTTAACTCTAGGTTAGCCACCTGGGCGATGTTGCTTACTCCTTAAGATATGGTCTATGTACCTCAAAAATCAGTGAAGGGTCAAGTATTAGCTGATTTCTTAGCAGCTCACCCTACACCTGAAATATCTAAGCTATATGAGGACATTCCAGATGAAGTCGTGGATTGCAACATGACTTTGAAGGATGACATTTGGCAACTATATTTTGATGGAGCATCGCGGGTTGGCCCTAAAGGCAATATTGTCTCCGGAGTAGGCATCGTCTTGGTCTCTCCTGATAAAATGGTCGTATATCGTGCTTATTCTTTTAATGAACCATGCTCCAACAATGTGGCAAAATATAATGCTCTGTTGATTGGTCTCCAAGTAACAAAACAATTGGACATTAAGTTCTTGGAAGCTTATGGAGATTCTCAACTAATTGTTAATCAGGTCAGAGGAACATATGAAGTCAGAAATCCTGACCTCATTCCCTATCATCTAGTGGTAATCGAATTGGTCCTTTCATTCAAAGGATTCTTCATCAAATTCGTACCACGTTCTCAAAATTTAGAAACTGATGCTCTTGCTAGTTTAGCTGCAGACTTAGCTGTTCCTATTAGAAGATAAAATACTATTACTTTGTTGGATCGAGACTTATTCTGTGTCAAGAATAATTTGTATATCGAGCAGAGTTATACTACAGAATCAAGTTCTCAACAAAGGGATTGGAGAAGTCCGTTTATTGATTATGCGGTTCATGGAATTTTACCTGAAGATCCAAAAGAAGCTGCGTCAATTAAGAGACGATCGTTTCGATTCTACTACGATTCTTCTTTACAGATGTTATATCGTCGTTCTTATGACGGACTTTTACTGCATTGTCTCTCTGAGAATGAAGCTAAGCAAACACTCCGTGAAGCTCATGATGGTGTCTGTGGTGCCCATCAACCGGGTCCGAAATTACAGGACCGTATCCGAAGAATGGGATATTATTGGCCTTCCATGATAGCAGATGCTGTGGAGTACGCCAGACGGTGTAAAGTATGTCAGATTCATGCTGATTTTATTTATCAACCATCTGAATTCTTATATCCTACAGCAACTTCTTGGCCCTTCGAAGCTTGGGACATGGATATTATTGGTCCGATTAACCCTCCTTCTGTCAAGGGACATCAGTTTATACTGGCTATAACCGATTATTTCTCTAAATGGGCGGAAGCGATTCCCCTTGTTGAAGTGAAAACATCTAATGTGGTTAGTTTCATTAAACACCATGTCATTTATCATTTTGGAATTCTCCGACGGATAATTTATGACAATAGACCACAATTTGCCAGTCAGGCATTTTATCGATTCTGTGACAAAAATCAGATCCAAAATCTGGCTTCTACGGCCTATAATCCAGCTGCTAATGGTTTGGCCGAAGCTTTTAACAAGACAATCATTAAACTTCTTAAAAAGTTCGTCTCTTCTAATAAACGTTATTGGAATGAGAAACTTGGAGAATGTTTATGGGCTTGCCGAACGACAGTCCGAACTCCTACTGGTTTTACACCATTTTTACTGGTTTAGGAATGTAAGAATGTTCTTCCACTGGAAATCCAGATTCCATCTCTTAGAATAGCCATTGCTAATGAGCTAACTACAGAGAACAATGATCGCTTACGACTCCAAGAACTTGAAGGATTGGACGAGAAGCGTCTTCAAGCGCAACAGCACATTGAGCTATATCAAGCCCGCATATCTCGAAGTTTCAATCGTAAAGTTAAAGAGAGGGTATTTAAAGTCGGTGAGCTAGTTCTAGCTGTTCGAAGACCGATGGTGATGACTCATAAGAGCAAAGGGAAATTCCAAGCAAAATGGGAAGGTCCTTATGTAGTTGAGTCGGTATTCTCCGATGGTGCCTATAGGTTGTCTAAACCTAATGGAGATTTGCCTATGATGCCAATTAATGGCAAATTCTTGAAGAAATATTATGTCTGAATTTCTTCTTTATTCTCTAGCTACCAAAGTTTGGTTAAGCTGACTACTTGTCTCATAAAAGAGAATTTTTGATCTTCTGTCTTACCAGCTAAAAATTTATCATGTTATTATGACCTCTGAATAAATATTAAGTCTACTTCTTTTCCTATCTATCATGTCCATTTGGCCTCTGAATAGATATTAATCTATTTTTGTTTGAGTTGTTACGATCTGTCACGTTCATATTACCTCTGTAGTGCCCCGAAATTTGTGATACGTATTTTATACGTGATCGTATTTCTGACCAGTATTTTTTATTTTTCTTGACCAGTTAAGCTGTGGTATATTTCATACTTAGCATTGTAGTTTAATTGTCATTTATCATTCCTGGATTAATTCTGATTAATGGAGCTTGGTTTTATTTGGATAGGAATTGGTTTGGTTTGGTTTATTATGCATTGGACCATCTTAGCTAACCTCCACCCTCAACACAACTTATCCTCCCCCATTAAAATCCCCACCTAACACTCTCTCTCCTCATTATTTTTCCTCCATTAATTCTTCTTCTTCTTCCTCCACACAACTCTCCAACCCATTAGGCAAGTGCATCTTGCCATTAAATAAGCACCTCTTTTTATTTTGTTCATTAGCTAGATTAGGACATGGAGAACAACATTAGAACTTGGAATTTTGTGATTTGGAGTCTCCATTGTTCTAGATCTAGGTTTTAATTATTTTTGGATTTACATGGTTTTGATCTATTTTAGTTGGATTTTATGGGTTTTTGATGCTTCCATATGGAAGAGAATTCAATTTTACTCAAGTTAGAACTTTGAAAATCTAAATTTGGTTTTGATTTGGCAAAGTTATGAAGAATTGAAGTTTTTGGGTTGGGTGTTCTTCCTCTCGGACAGAGGTAGGAGAAGAACATAGCCTTTCCCTTTTGTTGGCCACGCGGCTCCCGCGTACGGCCTCTGCGTAGAGCTCCTGCGTAGTGTTGCTTGCGTAGAACCCTTGCTTAGGGTCTTCTGCGTATTGCACCCTGCGTATTGCACCCTGCGTATTGCACCCTGCGTATTGCACCCTGCGTATTGCACCCTGCGTATGCTGGCTTGCGTACTGTGCATTGCGTATAGCCCCTGCGTATGCTGGCCTGCGTATAGCCCCTGCGTATGCTGGCCTGCGTACTGTGCATTGCGTATGGCTTGCGTACTGCTCCCCTGCGTATGCTGGCCTGCGTACTGTGCATTGCGTATGGCTTGCGTACTGCTCCCCTGCGTATGCTGGCCTGCGTACTGTGCATTGCGTATGGCTTGCGTACTGCTCCCCTTGCGTATGGCTTGCGTACTGCTCCCCTGCGTATGCTGGCCTGCGTACTGTGCATTGCGTATGGCTTGCGTACTGCTCCCCTGCGTATGCTGGCCTGCGTACTGTGCATTGCGTATGGCTTGCGTACTGCTCCCCTTGCGTATGGCTTGCGTACTGCTCCCCTGCGTATGCTGGCCTGCGTACTGTGCATCGCGTATGGCTTGCGTACTGCTCCCCTGCGTATGCTGGCCTGCGTACTGTGCATTGCGTATGGCTTGCGTACTGCTACCCTTGCGCAATATAACCCTTGCGCAAGACAACTCTTGCGCAGCCTTGTATGCGCAGTCTATACCCTGCGTAGCCCAACCTTGACCCCCTTGTGCTACCTACTTGTTTATGATGAATTTGTTATTTCTTGGTCTTGGCTCTTTTATAGTCCTATATATATTGGTATTGTATCAGGTATTTTACGCCCATTTTATATCCTTACGCCTTTTGTCATGAACTTGATTTTACTTATATACTTGGAATGACTATCGTACATGGCACGGTATGACAAGGAACTAGCATGACTTGATAAGTGACCCATGGTGGTACACTTCTGACCTGATTAACCTGACTTGATAGTGGCCCGTGGTGGCGCACTCTTGACTTGACTTGTAACTAGTAACCTGATAACTTGATAGTGGCCGTGGCGGCGCACTCTTAACTTGACATGACTTGATAACTTAGCTTGACTTGTCTTGACACCGTGGGTGTTCCTGCTTGCTTGTGCAATCCACTCGTATTGTCTTGCATCATGTCTAGGACGTGACTCCCTGGTTCCCACGGTCAGGGATTCATACTGAATCTGGCTAGGTTAATGACTAGATTGATCAATTAGTTCATGGAGAATTTCCCAGTTACCTGTTGCCCCTTTGGTCCCGGCCTTATATATATACATGGGATTTGTTGCTATCCGTCGAGATGAGCGCACTTCCAGCCCGCCGTCGAGCGTGGTACCTTAGGACACATGTATCTTACTACAGTGTGTCTGCTATATCATGCTATCTTTTCCTTTTCTTGCTGGGAGCATTCAGGTAGTAACAAACAGGTAACCGGACTTGGAATTCTTATTGCATCTTGTTAGTAATCAGGTCTGTGATAACCCTAGTTAGTTAAAGTAGTAAGCCGTAGTACTTGCTTGGCCGTGATTGATTGAATGGAGTCTAGTCCCTCTTGTCCTGTCCTGATCCTGTGCAAGGTCATGACATGACATGATTACTCGTGCCTTACCTTAATCATGTTTAATTGCAAGTCTTGAATTCGCGTATTGTATCTTGCCGATAAATGGTGGGAGAAACCAAGTTCCGTTCAGACGAAGGGTTACAACCCCGGTCCTTATTTGGTTTACGGGTTGTAACCTGGCTATTTGAATAGTCCCATGGTCATCTCATCGTATATCATCCTGTCATGCCTTTCCATATGTTCTGTCTTTCATCGATTCTGTACAAGATTTATCTTTTATATCTAACTATCATGCCTTTTTCTTAAATTACTGTCTCTTATTATGTAATTATATTATTGTGCTGATTGCTGGCTTTTGTTCTTATTTCGTGGCCTCCTTTGTGGCACTTGCTCTTTCTGGGGTCTGACCCAGCTGGTTTTGTATGGCCAGATACCGGAGCAGCAGCAAAGGATCTACCTGCTTTCCAGCCCGATGGTGAACACTAGACGGAACCCGGGCAACGAGTGGGTTTTCTCTTTTTGTTTCTCCCACTGTATTGTTAACTGATATTCTTTTGAGGCGTTTAGCCGACGAGCACTTGTTAGCTCGATGCACTTTACTTTCTGTCTGCCTACGGGCTGTAATCATGATTGGCAACTCGAGGTTGATCATGTATGACTTAACTCTTGCTAGTCCTTACATTTTGTACGACTAGCTTCATGATCATCTGGATATGTAATGTTTGGGACGCCTTACAATTGTATATTTGGTGGTCTGATATCTTGTTATTATCATTACTTGTTAAGATTGAGACAATAGCTTGATTTGATCCTAAGAGACTGATGGTTTGTAGCGTACCCTCACATAGCTAGACAGCCGTGACCGTATAGCGGGATGGTTGCCGTTCCGTTATACGTAGCTGGCTGTGCACGTCCCCGTTCTTCAGTATTCTGGTTCTGGGGCGTGACAACCTCTGATAATATCGTATACTCTAAACAGAAAACGAGATTCATTATCTATCATGTCCACATTACCTCTGGATATATATAATTTATTGAGTTTAGAAGACTTGTCATGTCCATATTACCTCTGATAAGTGTTTTCTATCTCATACCTATTGTTTAAATTCAAAATAAATGATAGGGACACAAAACAATTATTTCATTCATTTCTTGTAAACATTACATAATGAAAAAAGATAGAAGATTACAAAAGCTCTTTATTTGCCTAAGGCGGAGCAGATACATCTTCTAACAATTTCTGTAGCTCTGCTAGACGCTTTTCGTGAGAGTTCATCACAGTTGTAGTAGCTAGAGTACGCCGAGCTTCTTGAGTCCAAATATGGAAGAAGTCGGCGAAAGTAGCTATCATCTTGTCCTTGGCTTCATCAAGAGTTTTGATAGTAGCTTCAGCACCGAAGACTTGTTCCTCCAATATCGAACTCTGCGTTAGATGCTGGTCTCGAGTTGTGATTAACTGCTCCCTCTCCGCCTTCAAGTGAGCCAATTCAGCCTCGACATCACGAATTCTATCATTCTGTTGATGAATTCTTATATTTGAAGTGTCATAGGCTTCTCTCTGGATCTCTAACTGGGGCTTAGCTTCAGCCAAAAAGCTTTTTCTTTGGCGACCTTGATGCTATACTCTTGGAGAGCTTCATTGAAAGTAGTCTTCCGAGCGGTGTTTTTAGCTGATAAAGCGTCATACTCGCTTTGGATAAGACTTTCGGTAGTTTCGCTTGACAGCCTTAGATATTCTCTAATGGGCTGTTCAAGTTCCTCCACAACCTTCTCCAATGCTGCTGCTCTCGCTGCATCATTGAACATGGCGACATTTCTGATCGTAAGAGTAATAGCCGCCTTCAAGCTTTCATAATTGAGGCCCTTCTTCAGGACCATTTTGATCAGAGCCGCTAGAGTCTTGTAAAAAGTTTCAGTATGAATCTCAACTAAGAGATTCATTTCTGCGTTTGAGCTTGGTGTTGCGGCAATATCTATCAGATCCCTTTTCTGAAGACTGGGAGCATATGTTGTTGCCTTGGTAACAGATTGAGATGAAGCCATTGTTGTCGCTGCTACTATGGCCGACTGATCCCCAGGAGCTTCAGGGACAATGTCTTCAGTATTTGTTACTCTAGCCGTTTCTGGAGTCAAAACTACTTGAGTTTCGGTGGCGGTGATTGGTGCGGGTGGAATGGTAGTTATGATAGCTGGCTCCGGTTCAGATACTGTCTTCTTAGGAACTTGTACCAGATCAGTAGCAATAACTGAAGATGTTATTACGACTTCTCCATCTTCAGTTGATGGGTCGACTATATCCTCATCACCTTCATAATCTACTGGATCTTCAGGCTCTGGGAGTACTTCAGTTTCTTCATTGAAGTCTATTTCTTCCTCAGCAGCCGCTTCATCTTCTACAGTAGGTTCTACTGCAGTTTGTTCTTTATCTCCGCCCTCAGCAGGAGGAGACAATTCTAGCTGAGCCTGCATTTCAGGCTCTTATTGTATCTTTGTATCTTCTTCTTTTAAAAAAGAACCCTCTTCCTCAGACTCCGTGTTTTCCTCATAAATAGTTTCTTGAGGAGAAGGAACCACAGGCTTTGATGCAATGATGACACCTATAAATTAAACAAAATAAATTAATATACAAAATCATACTACATAATCTTGTATAGATTTTGTGTGATATATATTTACCTGGAGTAGGTTCAGGACATGCCAAGTACGAGTCATAGTCCCCATCCCAGTCATCATCATCGAAAGTAATAGTTGGTTCATCTGATGGGATGAGCTCTCGATCAACAGTATGTGGAGGGGCAGCGTCTTCAATAGCTTGTGTCTTTTGTGGCAAAGACAGGTGAAGTGATGAGCTGAGGCTATAGTGCCCCGTCCCGCTCAGTCAATCGGAGGAATAGGAACGCCGACGGCGTTCAGACTTAGCCTTGCAACGGCTACTCGGAGACATTGCTCGGTCGAGGCGACCGCTTGCTCAGGTGGGGTAGTTTCGGTGAACTCGTCTCATCTTTGCCTTCGCATAATAAATCGCATGTTTTCAACTTGCACAAGTAGGCTTGATAATAAAAGAGACGAATCCACATAGCTAAAGGAAAAAATCCCGACGGGTCGAATTAAGTTAGAATATGGAAAGGTCCAAAACAATCGTCTTAGAGTTGGTGCACGGCGTGCTTTGAAAATAACACTTGGTCCTTCGTCCCGTGGCTTGGGAGAAGGAAGAGTTGGTCTTCGCCACAAGCTAAGAGTTAGCCAAATTCATAGGCGTCGCCCGCATAAATGCTTCATAAAGCATGTACGGTCTCTTCGCCCAAGGCGTGGCATAGCCTCTGCTCGCCGACGGGTTAAGTTGTATTGCACAGCTTGTGGCATAAGTCTAGGCACTTCAAATAACTTGGTTGTTCAAGTCGAACGCGTGTACGGCACGTTTCTACGACGCAAGGCTTGACGTAGCCTTTGCTCGTCAAGTTGTTGCACAGTAAGTTAGACAAGTTGCGTTAAGCTATCAGGAGTAGTAGCAGGCACGGTCCTATGAGTTCTACGGCCGGGTATAATCACATAGTCTCACGATCGTAAGGCCTATCATATAGAGTATGACTTGGGCGATGGTGTCATATAGTGTTTCAAGTTGGTCTAAGACACGATGGCACGGACTTAGTATTTTAAGTCATGGGACACGGTTGATCCATTGAGTTTAGAAAGTGTTTCAAATAGTTGTTCTTGAGTTGAGTAAAATAATATGGCAAGAAAGAAGAATGCTCACGGCTGGATCGTTGAGGCAAGAAAGAAGAATGCTCGCGACTGGGTCGTCGAGGCAAGAAAGAAGAATGCTCGCGACTGGGTCGCCGAAGCAAGGTCTCAGATGTGAGAAGTGTTGAACTTAGCCCTGAAAGAGATAGAAACACTAAAAGTAGCTTTGACTGTGTGAGACGTCAGTTCGAGTCGAGTCTTGCATGGTCATTGGACAACTTGTACAAGATAAATAAAATAAAAAAGTCTCTCGAACGGCAACCCAGGTGGCCCATGGGAACCGTTGCGATGGTAGACATTTCGTAGCTGTGTGCTGGATGACCGCACGGGTTATAGGCAGGGACTTGCAGTGGAGCTAGCTACTCGCGCTGGCAAGGGACGTCCGTCTAACCAAAACTATAAAAGGAGTCCATTATAGCGCTGGGCGCTAGTGACTAGTTCATATAGATGAGTCGACATAGGCGACGATTCGCGTGTATGCCTTTGGATTGAGTCGAGTATTGAGTGCAGTATATCAATGAGTCGAGTTGAATGTGTGTGTACAGTTGGAACTCAAAATATTGGGCCTAAGATTTGGCTGCAATGAAGGCACCGTACTTCGGTACGATATGTGGCGTCGAGTCTTGAGTTGTCGGCATATAAGTTGCATAAGTTGGTTTGAGTTGTCTTGAGTTTAAGTCAGAAAATACCGCAAGGCAAAGTCGGTCGAGTGGCACTTAGCCCAGAAGTCTTGATTGGGTCAGTTGGTGATAAAGTTAGCACGGGCCGCGAGACGGCGATGTGGTTAGTCTTACTGAAATACGAGGCACGGCCTCAATATGGTTTTGTAGCACGGTCACGTGGAAAAGGAGTCTATCGTGTAGTTGCGTCTCTGATTTTGGGCCATAAGGAAAATACGACTTGATAGGTTAGCGTTGATGTTGCAAGCACGGGATAGTCTCGAGACACAAAATAGGCCAAGGCGTCTGTCCTAAAACCGATCCTAAGAAAAGAGTAGAAAGACAATCATAAAGGGGCTATGTTACACATAAAGTAAATTAACGTGTTGGTTTTGTATGGGTGGGCGAGGAGCTCATTCCACCAGTACAGTTGAGTACTGACACCCACATAGTTTCCATGTGCAGGCACAGGTAGAAGCTCGTGGCGCGGAGCTCGCTTGGATGCGTCGAGGCACGGAGTTCCTTGGCGATTCGAAGCGTACGGCCGCATGGAGTCAAGACTTATATGGGACATAATGTATGGACGTCGCCTTTCGAAGCTTTCGCTGGTACAAAACTTGTATTTGAGAGATGAGAGAGAGCTGAGTGACTTGTAATGTGAGATGAGTGAGCTTGAGAGACTTGTAATCTTGGCCTTGCGCCCCATTGTAACCTTTGTTTCAATATCAATAAAGAGCTTCTTCTGCATAACTTGTGTTTTGTTCTAATTTCTGCTGTTATTATTCAATGTCTCTGCATGGGACTTCTGTACGACGATCCCGTCACAGCCGCTGAAATCGGCCGTTATGGAACCCGCCTTGCACGAGCGCAATCTAGGCTCGTGCGGCATCACGCCTTAGCGAGGACGATCGCTCCTACGGGAACGGGGCATGACATAATGGTATCAGAGCACGGCTTTACATCCTTGGACTTTCGATTGAATTCTTTAACTCCGTTGTTTCCGCAAACTCTGAATTGTTGCTTCCGCAAAGTTGATATCGTTGGTGCGCTCTCTCTCAAATATCCCAGGGGATGTCCATACAATAAGTCTAACTATTTTGCAAAACATAGGAGAACAATTTTTGACAAAAAAGAAAAAGATGGTTTACGTAAGCACGGTTGGCTAAGCCGGGCTGGGCATATACACCAAAGTTACGTCGACCTTAGAAAAGTCGAGTGCGGGAACTGAATAGTGTCGAACAAGAATGAGTTGAACTCGATTGAGTAAATTGAGATAACTATCGATAGGGGTGCTATCGAATGACGATGTTATCGTTGGTGCGATATAAGGTGAGCGTGCTTGAAATTTAAGGAATCGTTCGGACGAAAATTTGAGGAAGTAGATTGTGAATCGAATGATAGTTTTAAGGATTTGTTGAATGACTTTATCCCTGAGTGGTGTATGCGATAGCCTCAGGGATGTCGATCGATCGATTAAGGATGCGAGGTGTCGGTGAGTCTATCAGCAAGCGTCGTGTTATGCAAAGCCTTAGATTGAGTGTTGTTGAATAAGACGTAGTTTTGAAGATTTTGATGAGTCGGTTCGAATAACTTAGAAATGGACGCGCACGGAACGTGTACGGGATTGAGGATTGCGCGAGTATAAAATACGAAAATGATTGAGTAGGTGAAATCGAATCGAGAAAAAAGTTAAGGTGTAGCGATCAGATGACTTGATCGAAGAAATTGATACGGATCGTATATGAAAAATTAGCACGACAGATAGATAGCGTGCATGAAAAGTTGAATTTTGAAGTTACGCAATGAATCTGACGATTGGATTGAATGTTGTTCGATGATTTGAGTTAACAAAGGGACGATGCAAAATGAGAAAATACATTGGTCGATGACTTAAGATAAACGATGAACAATACATGAAATTGATTTGAGAAAATTGATGTTGTGAATGATTCGAGGGATAATGATCTAACTTGAATTTGAATGTCGAGAAGACTATCCAGTCAGACGATAGCATCGTTCGTAAGACTCGAAATTCATTGCAAAGGCAGATCGTTAGGTTACGCATATCATCGATGGTATTGAGGCGTATCAAAAATCGATATGCGATAACTCGGGGACACTCTAATTCGACGAAAGATGATCGTACAAGTGTTATTGTTCGGTTGGATGCTATACTTAGAATTTTGATTGAGATGAATGTTGGATAAAAATGATCGTGTCTTGATGGTTACGTTGATAACCACAACGTCGACGATCTTGTCTTGCGCGAGTGCAACTCCAGCCTCGCACATACGTCGTGTCGGATTTGGGGTGATTGTTCCGCGTGAGCGCTGACATGGTGATTCATGTCGCCGGAATGATCGAACTCAGAAAATCAGGATACGACAACTTTGATTGTCTCGACTTGTCGGTTTGATGCGAAGGTAAATGTGAAGATATTAGGACTTGCGATTGATGAATAAAATAAACTTGAGGATTGAGTAGGTCTAATCCGCGTATCGAAAATGAATTAGTCTAGACGCAAAACAAGAGTTACGTCCCGATGAGGATAATTATCCCGCGGAAGCGTGCATGGTGATTCATGCCCACCGTGGATAATCTGACTCGCGTGAGATCGGGGCACAACATATTGTTAAGCTAGACGACCTTATGATCGATTACGTGAATTGGAATAGATGACTTAGGAAATGTGGAATGTAAAATTTTGGTTAGCGACTAAATTATGTCATAGCGTGCTTGAATTGAGAAGGATTGATAGGCAAACTATATCGAACGTGTTTGAAGGGATAGACTATACAATATGACTTATTGAATGAGCGATTTTGATACATCGTGAAATTGGTTGAACGTGAGTTATCGTAGGATGGCTTTGCTGAATGACTCAGATCCCGTGCGACGGATATTGGGATATGCGTAGGAAATCGATGCTAGATGTTTAGAAATCGGAGTGATGCGACCTTGGGTAGAAAATCCCGTACTATCAATTTGGTTTGACCTTAGGATGGAGTCAGTGTTGATATTGTTGTTTGGGAACTATGATTCCAATACTGACGGAAAGACATAGCCTAGCGGTTAGGCAGACGTCCGAGTGCGAAGTGGTAGGATTTGTGGAGGCACCACTCGCGAGGCTCGGTTAACATGCACGTATATCAGGGACGCCCGAATATGTGTACGATCCGACTCGAGTGGTGATGGTGGATTCTCTATCACGAGACTTGGCTGAAATGCATGTATTTTGGGGATGCCTAGAATATGTGTACGATCCAACTAAGTGATACGTTGAATCAAGTGAGACTTGAGGAATGAAAAAGTGTCAAAGATTTTGAAATCGGATTGAAGAAAAGATTGATAGTAGCACGAGCGAGGCTCGGATTTGGGAAACGCATAGGCGTAGTGTGTGCGAGAGTTCTTGAATGTTGAGTAAAGTGATAAGTCGATAAGTGTACTCAGTTAGTTTCGAGGACGAAACTTTTTCTGAGTGGTGTATGATGTAGTGCCCTGTCCCGCTCAGTCAATCGGAGGAATAGAAATGCCGGCGGTGTTCGAACTTAGCCTTGCAACGGCTACTCGAAGACATAGCTCGGTCGAGGCGACCGCTTGCTCAGGTGGGGTAGTTTCGGTGAACTCGCCTCATCTTTGCCTTCACATAATAAATCACATGTTTTCAACTTGCACAAGTAGGCTTGATAATAAAAGAGACGAATCCACATAGCTAAAGGGAATAATTCCGACGGGTCGAATTGAGTTAGAATATGGAAAGGTCCAAAACGATCGTCTTAGAGTTGGTGCACGGCGTGCTTTGAAAATGACACTTGGTCCTTCGTCCCATGGCTTGGGAGAAGAAAGAGTTGGTCTTCGCCACAAGCTAAGAGTTAGCCAAATTCATAGGTGTCGCCCGTATAAATGCTTCATAAAGCATGCACGGTCTCTTCGCCCAAGGCGTGGCATAGCCTCTGCTCGCCGACGGGTTAAGTTGTATTGCACGGCTTGTGGCATAAGTCTAGGCACTTCAAATAACTTGCTTGTTCAAGTCGAACGCGTGCACGACACGTTCCTACGACGCAAGGCTTGACGCAGCCTTTGCTCGTCAAGTTGTTGCAAAGTAAGTTAGACAAGTTACGTTAAGCTATCATGAGTGGTAGCAGGTACGGCCCTATGAGTTCTACGGCCGGGTATAATCACAGTCTCACGATCGTAAGGCCCGTCATATAGAGTATGACTTGGGCGGTGGTGTCACATAGTGTTTCAAGTTGGTCTAAGATACGATGGCACGGACTTAGTATTTTAAGGCACGGGCCATGGTTGATCCATTGAGTTTGGAAAGTATTTCACATAGTTGTTCTTGAGTTGAGTGAAATGATAGGGCAAGAAGGAAGAATGCTCACGACTGGGTCGTTGAGGCAAGAAAGAAGAATGCTTGCGACTGGATCGTCGAGACAAAAAAGAAGAATGCTCGCGACTGGATCGCCGAGGCAAGGTCTCAGATGTGAAAAGTGTTGAACTTAGCTCTGAAAGAGATGGTAACACTAGAAGTAGCTTTGACTATGTGAGACGTCAGTTCGAGTCGAGTCTTGCATGGTCATTGGACAACTTGTACAAGGTAAATAAAATAAAACAGTCTCTCGAACGGCGACCCAGGTGGCCCATGGGAACCGTTGCGATGGTAGACATTTCGTAGCTGTGTGCTGGATGACCGCACGGGTTATAGGCGGGGACTTGCAGCGGAGCTAGCTACTCGCGCTGGCAAGGGGCATCCGTCTAACCAAAACTACAAAAGGAGTCCCTTATAGCGTTGGGCGCTAGTGACTAGTTCATATAGATGAGTCGGCATAGGCGGCAATCCGCATGTATGCCTTTGGATTGAGTCGAGTATTGAGTGCAGTATATCAATGAGTCGAGTTGAATGTGTGTGTACAGTTGGAACTCAAAATGTTGGGCCAAAGATTTGGCTGCAACGAAGGCACCGTGCTTCGGTACGAGATATGGCGTCGAGTCTTGAGTTGTCCGCATATAAGTTGCATAAGTTGGTTTGAGTTATCTTGAGTTTAAGTCAGGAAATATCGCATGGCAAAGTCGGTCGAGTGGCACTTAACCCAGAAGTCTTGATTGGGTCAGTTGGTGACCAAAGTAGCACGGGTCGCGAGGCGGCGATGTGGTTAGTCTTACTGAAATACGAGGCACGACCTCAATATGGTTTTGTAGCACGGTCATATGGAAAAGGAGTGTATCATGTAGTTGCGTCTCTGATTTTGGGCCGTAAGGCAAACACGACTTGATAGGTTAGCGTTGATGTTGCAAGCACGGGATGGTCTCGAGACACAAAATAGGCCAAGGCGTCTGTCCTAAAACCGATCCTAAAGAAAGAGTAGAAAGACAATCATAAAGGGGCTATGTTACACACAAAGTAAATTAATATGTTGGTTTTGTATGGGTGGGCGAGGAGCTCATTCCACCAGTACAGTTGAGTACTGACACCCACATAGTTTCCATGGGCAGGCACAGGTAGAAGCTCGTGGCACGGAGCTCGCTTGGATGCGTCGAGGCACGGAGTTTCTTGGCGATTCGAAGCGTGCGGCCGCATGGAGTCAAGACTTATATGAGACATAATGTATGGACGTCGCCTTTCGAAGCTTCCGCTGGTTCAAGACTTGTATTTGAGAGATGAGAGAGAGCTGAGTGACTTGTAATGTGAGATGAGTGAGCTTGAGAGACTTGTAATCTTGGCCTTGCACCCCATTGTAACCTTTGTTTCAATATCAATAAAGAGCTTCTTTTGCATAACTTGTGTTTTTTTTCTAATTTCTGCTGCTATTATTCAATGTCTCTGTATGGGACTTCTGTGCGACGACCCCGTCGCAGTCGCTGAAATCGGCAGTTATGGAACCCGCCTTGCACGAGCGCAATCTAGGCTCGTGCGGCATCACACCTTAGCGAGGACGATCGCTCCTACGGGAGCGGGGCGTGTCAGAGGCGTCCCGGAGATAGAACACCCACACCTTCCGTTGATGTTGCCGGTTGAGATGCAGAAGATCCTTCTCCAGGCTGAGTCGAAGAAGATACAATATGTTGTGGCTCCTCAATTGGAGTATCGCTCTCTGGAGTAGCAGCTCTCTGTCTAGAAGGCCCTTTGATGGTAACCTTCTTCTTCTTCTCCGGGAGGGCTTTCTCTGGAAGGGTAACAGCTGTACTTGATTTTCGTTTCCGGATTTTTCCAATAATAATAGGTCCCGCAGCTTTCTCCCCAACTCCCGTAGGGATAACTTCCAGATACTCATCTGGAACAACAGTTTCATCGGGTATGTCTGAAAATACCCTGACTGCTCTTCAACATTCCCTTCCCTGGGCCATCTAAGACTCCCCTTCAGGTTGTAACCATGGGCGAAGGAACGGATGGATGCATAAAAGCGAGCATACGTATGAAGTATACGTAGCTCGGTTGTGCTGGTAGCAGTCGATACTCTGAATTTTGCACCGGTACGAGCCGTGCTAAAATATCTCCAGGCTCTCGCACCATCAATTAGATTCCTATAATGGTAGAAGCTGGTGGAGGGATTACCAACATGAAGTTGGTCATATCCAAATTGGCGAGCGAACCGACTTGTTAGATACGGTTCGAACGCACAGTTGTCTTCATTCCTGTACATCAGATGGGAGGGTCTGATGCACATTAGCCATTTGAAAACTGGCGTAGGCAATGAAGTCCTTCCTTCATTTCTATCTTCAAACTGTATACCGAGGCAATCGGCTAGAACTTGTGGTCTTGTGCAGAAGAAGTTCCAATCTTGAGAATAATTCAGTACTGCTCGGGTGTCTGCCACAGTAGTTGAAGTCCATGTGGCTTTATTGAATTTTTAGAGGAAGACCTCCACATTATCTCCAGGGCCCAGTGGCGATAAACTGCAGTTATGATGTAGTAGCCAGCCCATCAATTAAGTGTAGGGCATCTCTACCCTAGGAAAATCCTTCCGGTGAGGAGCGTTGTTGATTAGTTCCTCACTAAAGGTTCTCAAACCTGTATTTATTCGGCACACCATCGCCGATAGCCGGTTGATTCTGATCTTGAATACCAAACGTACTGTCGGCCACAGTACGTTTCGGTGAATTCTGTCTACTGTGCTGATCCCGGGCACAACCCATTTCCGCAGCAACAGAGATAGAAAGCCTGCCAGTAAGGCTTCCCTCGAGATCTTCTGGCTACCATGCCTCAGGTGGCTCAAGGTTTCAGTCCCCGCATGGATATTTTTGATCTTTTTGGACATATACTGATCCGGAGACTTATATGAGATCATTAAACCATTGATCAGATCTGAAGGGATTATTGAACAAGGGTTGATTGTTGGATCCTTGTTTTCTTGAAATCTTCCATTCTCGTTCTTGGCTATCATATTCTCATGGTAGAATAGATAAGTTGTCCATTTAGTAGTATATGCCAAGTGAGACCTACTGTCATATATACTGGTGCAAATTAAGTAATGGCACATAAGCTCTTGGTAGACCTCAACCAATCGAGGATTTTCTTCTCTGATTTCTGCCAGTTCCTGATTGGAGGGAACATATTCTTCATAGGGCGTTTCACCCATCGGCAGCTACGAGATGAATTGCATCTCGTGCAGGGCGAGACCCATCTCACCTAGTGGAGTTACAAAAGTTTCTGTTGAACTCATATACAACTCCATTATAGCCAAGAATAGGTTACTGTTCATCGGTATATCCTGGCTCGTAGAGGCTACCGCTTCATACAGACCGATGGCTTCCAAGTCTGTCTTGAAGTTCTTTATGAACCAAGCACTAAGCTGGATCCAGTTCTGGTTATAAAGCGACAGCCACCCTGGTAGCCTAGGGTTGGCCTGAGGATATAATACTGCAGCCTTTATGAACTTGTTAATGAATATTTGGGTCTGCACCGGCTGGATCAGAGCTGAATCTTCACTCGGAGTGAATCCAGGTAACAGACCGGAGAAAGGGACGACACCACCGCTAGGCGCACTGATGTGGTAACCCATGTCATTGGCTCTATCCCTCTTGAAGATGATTCTGTCGGGCCTACCATGACTACTGGGAGTCAGGTTCCATAGCATCTGTCGGAGATGGGTGGCATGGACAAATGCAGACAGGGGATAATCTCTAACCATGTCGGGGAGATACATGGCTCTTTCTCCAAACTTGAACACCCAAGCCTCCTTCTTGGGGTGTGTTTGTGACTGGAAATCTATCGCATCTCCGAACAAAAAAGCTGGCTTTACAAATTGTTGGCCATCCAGCGATGTCAACAATTCTCCATTTATCATGGACAACAGCATTCTGTCCCCTTGAGCAGATATCAGATGTTGTCTCTCTGCAGGATATTTCGGATTTGACTGGGAAAACTCCACATGGGACAGGTTCTCCAAGTAATTTGAGCCCACCATACCAGCTAATGAGCCAAATATTTCTGCAAGTGGGTGAATTTGCAAATCTACTGCCAAAAGAAAAAGAAAAAAACAAGTTAGTGAAAATCTAATTTAAAATTTTTACGCAGATGATTTGGTCTGAGTTTTACACATAAAGATTAAGGACTCTGACTATGCAAACTTTACGCTTATTAAAGTTGATAAAAACTTTTAAAGTGTAAAAGTTCTTTGTTTTACGCAAAGTCTTTCACTTGTGAATTTTACGCCGGCACATATTGATGTGAGCGTATTGTAAATTTTATGCTGGCACATATTGATGTGAGCGTAATACGAATTTTACGCTGGCACATATTGATGTGAGCGTATTTCGATTTTTACGCTGGCACGTATAGACGTGGGTGTATGTTTCTATTTTTATGCTGACATATGGCGTTTAGCCACCGGCACCTGTTAGCCGGCTAATCTGGATATTTTGTCTTGCATAATTTGTAATTAAATCAGACTGCAGCTGAATACAATTATGTACCTATGACTCTCTGGGCTAGCTAACTTATAAAGCTAGATCCCCATGATCATTTTGATGATGCGTCGGGGACGCCTTACTGCTTTATCTTATATGATCATTATTTACTGCTTCTTGTTTGATTGATTGAGACCTAGATGCTCTGTGAGACCATAGGAGACTTGATTGTAGCATGCACCCCCTTGTCTCTTGACAGCCACGATCGCCGTATGACGTTTATATACCTCATATGGAGTAGCTGGCCTAGTCCGTCTCCGCATTTCGGTACTGGAGCGTGACATGACACGTATAACGTGGGCGTATTTTCTTATTTCAAGTTTTACGCTGGCACGTATAGACGTGGGCGTATGTTTCTATTTTTACGCTGACACGTATAACGTGGGCGTATTTTCTTATTTCAAGTTTTACGCTGACACGTATAACGTGGGCATGGAGTTTTTAGTTCGATTCTTCGATTCTACTTCTTCTCCGACGAACTCACGGCCGAAGTTAGGTAGTGCTCTACCTTTCATGGCCGGAGCCACAGTGGGGTTGGACTGTCGGTGGGCCGCCGATGATGGGGGCTTGGATGTCGACGAAGCGGCGGGCTTCTTGCCCTTGCTGCCGGCGGCGGACTTGCTCTTGGGGGCCATCGAGTCGAAGTGAGAGTATGTAGAGGAATAGAAAGAGAGATTGGAATTTCGAGAAAGAGTAAAAGTTCTCTCTCTACTCATAAAACTCTATTTATAGAGAATTTTGAATCGGTTCAAATTCCCAAAACTTACGCTGACGGTTGGATATCTCAATTTTTACGCAAACTGTTGACCATTGAGTATCCCGAATTTTATGCTGACTGTTGAATATCCCAGATTTTATGCTTCTGTTCAAAGTATTTCAAAATTTAAAAATATTTGAAAACTTTGAAGGGGGTCTTGTAGGTGCGTAAAAAGTGCTTCATGGACTATGTCAAAGAAGTTGAGAGCTCTACGCAAGTCAAACAGAGTCAGACTAAGACTTTACGCAGAGATTAAATAAAGTAAAACTCTACGCGAGTTAATTTTACGCGAGTGCTATCCTCGAAATTTTACGCTGGAGACAGGCTGTCAAGCTGCATTTAATGTGTGTGATTTTTGATCTGACAGAAGAATTTTCTGACAAGAACAGTGCACAGAAGCCGAGAAGATTTGATTTACGCTAAACCCAACACTTGTCGTTTAGTGTGCAGACAGGCTATTTTACGCTCAAGAGATTGCTTCTTTTACGCACGAAAGTTATTCGAGCTTTTACGCTCAAGGCTGTTGTGCGCGTAAAGTTTATTTGAACTAATTTTACGCTCAAGGCTATTTTTAGCCACTTTACGCGAGAAGTTTATTTTGGACTATTTTACGCCCAGTCTGCTACTTTACGCATGAAGTATATTTTGGTTCATTTTTACGCCCGATCTTTTCTGGCTACAGGAGAACGTGGTTTGCTTATGTGGCTTTCATGCCACACTTATCGAGGAACGTGTGTACGTGCTCTCTCCATTTTATTGAAGTAGTGGGACACGTGTCACCATGCGTAGAGATCAAAACTCTACGTGGGACACGTGTCATCACGCGTAAAGGTTGATTCTCATCGTGGGTGACAGTTACCAAACTTTGTTGCTTTTTACGCACAGAGGGTCTGGTCTATAAATAGAGTTATTTTTAACACAGACAGAGGGATCAAGAGATCAAGAGATACAGGAGAGGAGATTCTGAGAAAACTCATACTTTCAGAGTGATATTCCCAGAAGCATTTCTTCAACTTTTTCTCAAGAACAGGGTGAAGCAAAGCAGGAAAGCATTCGACTGTGCCATCAGTGCCGTTGCTCGATACCTTTTTGGTGACTTAGTTCTTCCGATTATTCGTCTTCTTCAAGCAGTTTCCTTCATCATCATCGTATGGTCCAAAGAACAAAGTGATCGCTCTCAGATCAGACTTCCATAGCAATACTTTCCAGAATAATTTGTACTTTTGTACTTTTTCTAGTTTTCTTTCAAAAGCCAATTTTAGGCATTTTGTTAAGTGAAACAGTATCCAGGTTTGTGGCTAGATGTTTGATTTGTCAACAAGTGAAAGCTAGCAGACAGAGACCAGCAGGACTGTTGCAGCCGCTAGACATTCTGGAGTAGAAATGAGAACACATAACGATGGACTTTGTGTCAGGACTGCCTCGATTCCAAGGAGGGAAGGATGCCATTTGGGTTATTGTGGACCGACTGACGAAGTCAGCTCACTTTATCCCCTTCAAGGTTGGTCTATCCACCGAGAAGTTGGCAGCACTGTACATGCAGCATATCTACCGGATTCATGGAGTTCCGGTAAGTATTATATCTGACAGAGATACCAGATTCACCTCTCACTTCTGGAAGAGCTTGCATGATAGTTTGGGAACACAATTGAAGTTCAGCACCGCCTACCATCCCCAAACTGACGGACAATCGGAGAGAACCATCCAGACGCTAGAGGACATGCTGAGATCTTACGTCTTGGAATTTGGAGGGTCTTGGGATGACCATTTGTACTTGGTAGAGTTCTCCTACAACAACAGCTACCAAGCTAGCATCGGTATGACTCCGTTCGAGGCACTCTATGGACGTCTTGCCGCACTCCACTTGCTTGGGACGACGTAGGAGAAAGAGTATTGCTTGGACCTGAGATAGTGACCGATGCAGCAGAAAAGGTAAAGATGATTAGAGACAAGCTCAGGATAGCTTAGGACAGGCAGAAGCATTGGGCTGATAGCAGTCGTCGACCACTAGAGTTCGAAGCAGGAGATAATATCTTCGTCAAGATTTCTCCTACCAGAGGAACTATCAGATTTGGCAGAGAAGGCAAGCTGAGCCCCAGATACATCGGCCCATTCGAAGTTTTGAGCCGAGTCTGAGAAGTAGCGTACCGATTAGCTCTACCAGCTAATCTTGAAGGCGTGCACAACATCTTCTACGTTTCACAGCTCAGACGCTACATCCCGGATCCGAGCGACATCTTGGACCATTCAGAGCTGGAGATTGGACCCAGCCTCACAGTACAAGAGAAGCCAGTGGGGATTTTAGACAGAGGTGAGAAAAAAACCAGGAACTCTGTGACGCCATAGTCAGAGTGATGTGGCAGCACAATTCTCCAGGCGAGTCTACCTGGGAGCGAGAAGACGAGATACGGGAGCAGTATCCGTATTTATTTGAGACCTGAGGTAATTCCTAACCCTATCCTTTAATTTCGAGGACAAAATTTTCTAAGGAGGGAAGGTTGTGAAACCCGTAAAATTTTGGTTAATTAATTGGATAATTTTATTAACTAAATTATTATTATGAATCATTATTAATTGTTAATTTAGGAAAAATTGTATTTTTAGAAAAATTATTATTTCTAGAATTTTTAGTGTTTGGTCTGACCGCCCCGAACCTGACCCGAAACCGTCTCGAACCCAAATTCGATTTTTCCGAAATAAATCCTTAAGTCCATCAGTAAATTATTATAAGTATAAATTCTATTTTTACTATTAAAAGAAAAGAATTCTTTTTCTTTCCTTTAAAATTTTATTAAACTCACACTCTCTCTCATTTTTAACCAGGAAAGGAAACCTTTCCTTTCCGCTCCCAAACGTCCGCAGCTGCGCCCCTTCCCTTCCGAAAACTTTCGACCCTTCCTTTCCCCTCCCCGTAACCCCCAAATCCTTCATATTTAAAACCCCTCTCAACCCCTTCATCATTATCACCACTCCCAACCCAAGCCCTAACCGAGCTTCCACTGGCCGCACCCCTCGGCGAATCCCAAGCCCGCCGTCGATCCGCCCGAGCCCGGCGACCCCGACGCCGAGCTCCTCCGCCGAGCATCACCCGGCCAGTGCCCCTCTCGGCCGACCCCGAGCGACTCTGTCACCCCCAGTTTTCAGAAACAGGAGTATTTTTATCATTTTTCATTTTAGAATTATTTTGGAATTATTTATTTATTTATGATATTATTTTGGGGTTATTTAAGTCGGGTTCGAATTTCAACTCAATCCGACTTGTATCGGGGACCCGGGGTAGTTTTGACTCTAGATGGGACCCAATATTAAGTTAAGCATGGCCCACAAAACCCAACATTTAAGTTAGTTAGTTAGACTAATTTTTATCATGTTAGAAAGGTTAAGTTAGAGACTCAAAACTTAACCTTTTTGATCCCAAACCTTCACATACACCTAATGAACCATAAGGAGACAAGTTGGGGGCATTGTAGACATTTCACCAAGGCCCATTAGGGCTATACAAGGCCGGCCATGCTAGGGAGAGTCTCTCTCCATTTTATTTCAATAGTTGCCTCTAATTTTACCCCCTTTTTAGTTCTTTCCCAAATTGAGAGCTTCCCTCTTGATTTGATCTCTCAAATCAACCCATCCTTCCTCCATTTTACCCAATATTTCAAGGAGAAGGTGCTAGCTTGGAGTGGGACTCAAAGAGCAAGGAGAGGAGTCCAATTTCTAGGGATTTTTGTGTCGAAACCGTGTCCTTTGGAGTTTTCATTGGAAATCCACTCCCAATAGGTAAAACCTTCTCTCTAATTCATGTTTCCTTGCATTTTTGATAGATTTGAACCCGTAGAAATCACCCCCATGCATGTACCACCCTTGGGTTTGATTTTGGGACTATTTGGAGTCCTCATTAGGAAGTTATGATGAGTTTTGTGGCACCCAAGGAGAAATTTCGAGGGTGGCCTACCAAGTGTTTGTAGGAATGTCCCATAGACATTTTTGTCCTCTAATTTCAGTTTTGGCATTGTTAGAGGGTAGATTAACCATTGTTAGGATGTTTGGATTAGTTCTCATTTGGATACCAATGTTTGACTCTATGTATATTAGCCTACAAATCGTATTTTTATGTAGAGATATCAAATCTATAGGTATATTAGATTAGTGGACTGTTTTGAGCCTACTTGGTATATATATTTATATGTTTGTGGATGTGTGGTGGTGGGTTGATGTGTGTTAGAGAGATGGGGATCATGCCTACCTATTTGGTTCGTGGGTTGGCATGATGGGAATGGTGGATTTGGTTTGGTATTGTGTGTGTGTTTGTGTATAGAGAGAGTTAGAGAGAGTGAGAGATTTGAGAGTGTGTTTGTATGGAGAGTTTGAGAGATTGATAGAGGGATAGAGAGAGTGGGATAGAGAGTATGAAGGGGGGGATTAGCTGCTGCTAAAGAGCAGCAGCAGTATCAAATCAGTCCCCACAAAGGGGACTGATTTCAGAACCTTTGGACAGCCCCCATGGACTGTGTAAGCAGTCCCATACCAGCCCTTTGGTACCACCAAAGCAGCCCCTAACCAGTCCATTGAAACAACCACCTTAGCTGCCACATACCAGCCCTTGTTAGCCTATTTCTTGTCCCCAATATCAGCCATTGGCCCTCCACAAAGCACCCTATATTAGCCCCTATATCTAATCCACACATCAGCCTTAAAACAGGACAAATTCAGCCCGTGTAGCAACCCCAAAATAGGCCACTAAATGGCAGCCTATAGCTGTCCTAAATGGCAGCCTATAGCAGTACCAAATCACTCCCAAAGCCCCTTCAAAACAGTCCTAAAATCAGCCCTACATGGCTGTCCCAACACAGCCCTTTGACTGTCCCAAATCAGTCTCAAAACAGCCCATATCAACCCCATTTTAACCCCCTACTTGACACACTTGGATAGAAAATATATCAACCTATATAAAGCCCCAATTCAGCCTACAAACCACACCCAATTCAGCCCAAAACTAGTCCTTCTTCACCCTCAAATCAGTCCACCTTATTTGCCTATATGGGTATGTGTGTGTGAGTCTAGATATGGGTATATAAGTGAGCCTATATATATAGCTAATAGCCTATAGGTGTGAGCATGTGTGTTAGCCTATATGTGACCATATATGAGTGAGTGAGGAGTGAGTGTTGGTGTGTGTGAGTGTTCAGTGAGATGTGAGAATGAGATAAGGGTAAGGTAATGAGGATAGATAACATGTAACCTAAGATGGACTGGATACCTAAGAAACCTATAGTTCTTGGTAGGTAAACCCTAGATAGGATAGTATCTAGCTACCCTAAGGAGCCTAGGCTAGTATCTTGAGTATTAGCAGGGTTTCTTTTGTAATGGGCAAGGTATTGGTATTTACCTTGTGAAGGGTAAATGTAGGTAATAGGGTATTGTTAAGATTTTGAGTTTGACTTCTAAGATGGGCTTAGAAATAGGTTGTCTTGGTAGGTAATGACTAGATAAGGGTAGTTTAGGCTAGTCTTGACCCCCATTGACCAAGAGTTGACTTTTTGACCGAAAGTCAACTTCAAGTCAACACTTGACTTAGAATTGACCCAGAACCAAACCAGAGTTGACCAGTTGACTAAAAGTCAACTATTAGTCAATATTTGACTAGTTTGACCTAGGGTTGACCCAGGGTTGACTCAGTGTTGACCAAAGTTGACCAAAGTTGACTTTTTGACCAAAAGTCAACTGTAAGTCAACCCTTGACCCAGATTGACCTAGTTTGACTTGGATTGACTTTCTGTGACCTTGTTTGACCTTGGTTGTCCTAGTGTGACTCAGTATGACCTAGTATGACCTAGTTTAGCTTGGTGTGACTTGGTTTGACCTAGTTTTAACTTAGACTTGTATATCATGACTAGATTAGCTTTTTTTTCATTATTAAACGCTGTTTGGACTCATGGCATCTCATCTATAGGTCTGCGATTACTCTGAGCATCTGTTCACCTTATCAGCTCAGGACCACAGACGAGTACATTCACTGATAGTTTTCATTGTCTTGATATCTGTTATATCCGATTCAGTTGTAGTGTCTTACTTGATTGCCAGACACGATAGTTCACGGACTAGTATATGTCGGATCCTGTCATGAGATGTTATTCCCAGATTACTTGGTATATTGGTACAAGACTCGACTTGTTACTTGTACTTGTATAGACATGGACTTGGGAGTGGGCTGATCACCTGCTTTTGAATCCCGTGTCATGACGTGTTATGTCCGGATCCTTTATACTACTCGGGGATGGAGAGTTATTAGTGGTTGTGTGATCAAAATCCCTACTTGTTCTTCACACTTGTACTCGTCACTTGTCCATAGCTACTTGTTCATAACTTTCCATGGTGACCGGCCTTATTCTTCACACTTGTTACTTGTTCGTAGCCGGTCAGATGGAAAGCCTGAACATGTTTTTCCTAAGCCGATCACATAACGCACTAATAATTCAAGGCACCTTTTATATTTATTTATCATAGGAGGCTAAGTTCTGTTCGGGAGAAGGGTTACAACCCCGGTCCTTGTTTGGTTTAAGGGTTGTAACTCGGCTTCCGAATGGTTTCCAAGTCATCCTATATATATACATATTGTCGTCCTATTCAGTACTCACATCTTGATATATAATTTCTGTTGATTTTATCTTGTATTTCATTATACTGTCTCTTATAGAATTTGTCAATTCATATGGAACTGCTGTTAGTGTTTGTACTTGCTCATTTTCCTGACAGGATACCGTTGATATATTACAGATGATTCTGAGGCAGATTATCCGACCTATTATGGGGTCGAGTTAGATGGAGTGGACCAGGACCGTGGCTTGATAGTAGAGCCACTAGACTTTGCACTCCCAGAGTAGTTAGTTTAGTTAGGTTTGCCTGGACTGCGATCCAGCTAGTACTTTCATATTGTAGTGTTTTATATTATATTCTGTAACTCTGTGATATTGTGTATAGCTTTGGGTTTATGTGGATTCTTGAACTTATTACCTTTCCATCTCATCTATCCTATTTCCTTTCCATGCTATCCACCTTAGTTTATTTTGTGATTGAGACTGTATTGCTATGTCACCTCCATTCGGAGTGTATATACTGTACAGGTACTTTTATACTGTTTTAGTCGTAGTATTTATAAACCCTATATACAGCGTTCTAACGTCGATTCTGCGGCGTAGGCTGGACGTAACCACGTGTTCGTGCCCCTTTTCTGGGTGCGGGTCGTGACAGGCTCCCGTCGCCGTTGCTCCCCGCGGCCCCAGGCCGATCCCGACCGCCGGCCTTCCACCGACCCCGTAGCCGCTTCCCGGCCGTGCCCCGAAACCCTCGCCTCCTCCGCACGCCCCGCCCTTTTCGTGCTTCCCTCCGGTCCCGAGCCGCTGTCCGCTCTCCGCGACCGGATCTGAGTGTTGTCCCGAGTTTTTTATTGTCTACGCAGATTCTTCCTTCTTTACTCATCTGAGAGCTCTACCCGAGCACCCGAGGTATCTTCCGTATTCCCGTGTTACTTCCATAGTGTCGATGATGACATGGTCCCCGATCCCGCTATGGGAATAGGATCGATTTGTAGTTTCGGATATTCCGAACTCCTTTTCGGAATAATTCTGTGGTTTTGACTTTGTTTTGTGATTTCTGTGGTTTCTCAAAATTTTCGAGTTAAGTTCGGATTTTCCCAGATTATCTCGTATATGGTTCTGTGATTGGTTATGTGGTTTTCGGTTTTCCGAAATTTCAATTCGGGTTTTCCGAATTTTATTTCAGAAATGTTCTGTTGTTTTTGGTTATATTTTATGGTTTATAATCTCTGGTTTGGGATATGTATTGGTGTTGATTGGCATTTTTCCAGGATTGGGTTGTCCCAATTATAGAGGAGGTACTGCCCAAATTTTCGGAAAATATATTAAAGTTTGAATAAAACTATTTCCAAATCCCGGCCTTTGCAAAACGAATTACAACTTGAATTGTTGGTTTTAAATATGGTTTTTGTATTATTTTCGGGCAATGATCGTATCGGTCTGGACCCTAGCAAAATGCAAACGAAATCGAAATTTTCGGACGTTGAGGCATAAGCTAGAATGCAACATGATATTTTGGACCAAGTCTGAGACTTACCGTATTTTTATATCTTTAAATTAAATAATTATTTTAGAACGTATTACTGGCCAATAGCATTTTTGAGTGCAGGACCTCGGCCTGCTGAATGGACCGCTTTCCGGCGTTCAGAGTTCACTAGTATTTTATTTAATTAATTGATGTAATAATTTGTAAGGGCATAAGCCCAGTTTTTATCCTTATTTCTGTGGCCCTGTATTTGTGTAGCGTAGCTTTTTAACTTTCTTTTCTGGTTTTATTGGTTTTGTCGTAGACATGTAAAATATTAAAAGAATATTATTTTGAATTATAGAAAATTTATAAGATTTTCTCACATTAAATAGATAGTAAAATTATAAGTTTGTAATTTAACAAATTCATAATTTCTCATTAAAAAGAAAGATTAGTTTTATATATATTATGAAAATACCAAGTTTTGCCAAATAACTTGTAACTACCATTATTTCCAATAAAATATTAAATTGATTTTTACTTTATAAATTATTAATAGTAAATCGCATTGATACGCGTGTTATGATAAAATAACATAAAACTTGACTAGGATCAAATTTTAGAGATTATAACTAGAACACCTAGATATGGTTCAAATATGTTTCTAAGAAGGGATTCTCAACTGTAGGATTTCGAGGACGAGTCTGACTTCTTCCCCAGTACCGATCTCAAATCCAGTTATAAACTAAGGCAAGTACGGTTATGTTTATTTTTCAATTTAATTATTAATTGTAATATTACAAGATTAAACCACATAGCTACACGGAACTCTCTCCTAGAGTATTGATTATGGGATTGGGGAGTAGTGTAGTGTTCTATGACCAATACCTTCATATTGCATAATTGTGCGAGCTTACTCCTTTTCATACGGGGATAAGCCGTATTGTATCACTAGGATAATATTGTACAATCCAAGCCGGTCATAATCATTACATACTCAAATCACATTATTTTCAATTGTGGAAAATTGCTGAAAAATATTGTTCAAGTATTTCAAACTGTTTAAATTGTAAATTTCTAATTATTAGTTGAATTGTTAGATTTTCATAATTGCACTTTACTCCTTTCCTGACTGGATTCCCCACCTCCAATAGGTTCCATTGATGAAGCAGAGCTATTGATTAATAGCTATTATGACCCTGAGCTCTACCCAGCTGTGCTACCAGAGTCCCAATCGGACGATGTTGATCTCGGGACTGATGAGCCAACTTTCTAGCTGATGACATTTCTTTTTTAGTTTTGATGTTTGGATTAAAAGACAGTTTTATTTTATCAGATGTATCAGATGAATCTTTTTGTTGGACAAGTTTTTAATATTCGTAATTTTAGAAGTTGTGACAAATATATACATTATGTTGTTGTGATTACCTGCAATTTGATACAGCTTACTGTCGCAGTCTCACAACGGTACAGGCTGGGCATGATCCGATTCGACCCAACAATTTGGGACCAGATCGTGACAGTCAGATCAGTGGCAACTCAACAAGAAAAAGGAATAGTAGCGACAATGGAAGAAGTTCAAGTTCCAAAGATAGTTGAAGAGTTTATTGACGTGTTTCCCGAGGAACTTCCAGGTCTACCAATATCTCTAATGGGTGGTAGACCTGGAAGTTCAGATCGAGCTTACAGAATGTCGGATCACAATGGACTTTGTGACCGCTACCGATACTCTGTAAACTCGATCAGAATGTCGGATCACAATGGACTTTGTGTTTATCCGACTTTGTGACCGCTACCGAGTTTACAGAATGTCGGATCAGAATATCGGATCACGGTTTATTACAATCCGACATTCTGTAAACTCGATCCGATATCGATAGCGGTTTATTACAACCGACATTCTGCTCAGAACAACAGAGGCCTGCTGGATTATTACAACCGCTTCCTATCCTGGAATGGAAGTGGAAGCATATCACAATGGACTTTGTGACCGGTTTACCGAGATCACCAAGTGGTAAGGATGCTATTTGGGTGATCGTAGATTGGCTTACGAAGGTGGCATATTTTCTTCCTTTTAGAGTAGGGCAATCTACAAAAAAGTTGGCAGAGTTGTATATGCAGCAGATAGTCAGGCAGCATGGGGTCCCTGTCAGTATTGTGTCAGATAGAGATACACGTTTTACATCACATTTTTGGAAAAGTCTACATCATAGCCTGGGTACCAAGTTAAGATTTAGTACGGCCTACCACCCACAGACGGACGGGCAATCAGAAAGAACAATTCAGACTTTAGAAGATATGTTACGAGCTTGCACCCTAGATTTTGGAGGATCTTGGGAGAGTCACCTGCACTTAGTCGAATTCTCGTATAACAACAGTTATCAAGCCAGTATCCAGATGGCGTCATTCGAAGCACTATATGGTAAGAAATGCAGGTCGCCACTGGCATAGGATGATATTGGAGAGAGGAAGATGTTAAGCCCAGAAATGATTGTTCAGACGGTTGAAGTGGTTAAGGGGATTAGAGAGCGACTTTGAGTTGCGCAAGATCGACATCGTCATTGGACAGACCAACATCGTAGCCGCTAGAATTTTCTGTTGGGGACCACATGTTCTTGCGGATCTCACCTACCCGTTAGGTTATTAGATTTGGCGTTCGCGGGAAGTTGAGTCCACGATACGTGGGCCCATTTGTTATCCTCGATATATAGGGTAGGCAATGTTGCTTATCGTTTGTCCCTTCCACCTTCGTTACGTGAGGTACATGATGTGTATCATGTATCTCAGTTACGAAGGTATGTATCGGACCCAAGCCATATCCTCGATCATTCTGAGCTAGTTGTTGGTACCAACCTGTCTTACGAGGAGCAGCCTGTGTCCATTTTGGATCGAAGAAAGAAGATACTCTAGAACCGAATAATTAGCCTTGTCCGAGTTGCTTGGGGTCATCACTCCTTAGGAGAGTCAACGTGAGAACGTGAGGATGATATCCGATCACGGTATTCGTACCTATTTGACTCACAAGCTATATCTCTTTTCGTGTACCTTGATTGTCTTAACTCCTCATGCTGATCACCCTATGAGTAGAAATTGCTTGATGCCGTAGATTGATAAATATAGATATATTACTTGCTATTAATATTGTAAGATGACTACTTGCTCACTAAAAATTGCTTGTACTTGGGTTAGTCTAGCTCTGATGTTTCTAGCCTGCTTGGAATTGAAATTCTGCGGACGGAATTTTTCTAAGGAGGGTAGAAATGTCACTCCCCGTTCCCAGAATACGTATTTTTATGCATGTATTGCTTGAATGTATTTATTTAATGCTTATCATACATTTATTATGCAATTTCATGCTAATTAATTTTTTTGTATTTTATTTTCTGCTTTTGCTTAAGCTCTTGGTTTATTTTTGTTGAACCAACTTGGTTTAGCTGGGTTCATCATGATAAGGGGTGGATGGCCTAGATCTTGTAGGTAGGAATGGGTGGTGGAGATTTTGACTTGGACTTGATATTAATACCCCTTTACTTTTCTCTCTCTTCATTATCCTCATTTACTTCTTCTTCATCCTCTATTACTCTCCCACCAACCTAGAGAGCTTAGGCAAGTACAATTTGCTTCATGATGGATGTCAAGTATTATTGTTCCATTATCTTTCTTACTTGATTTTAAGTCTCTTTAGAACTTGGAGTTTTTGGTTTTTATGGGTATATTTTTGTAGATCTAAGTTTACGTTACTTTCGTTTTTTTTGGTTTTGACCTATCAAACTTCTTTGTTTTCAAAATCTAGTTGTTCTATGTTGTAGAAAATTTCGTTCTACCCCATTTTGACCTATGGAAGTCCAAATTTGGACTTACAGGGAAGGTTTCATGGAGCTTGGAAGCTATGGATTCCATAGCCATCCTTCTCAGCATCTCTAGGTACCCATTTATCCTGCCGCATGGGATTCTGATTTGACTCTGGCCGCATAGATGGGTACCCACTTACCCTGCCGCATAGATGGGCATCCATCTACTACCGTATGGGATTCTGATTTTACTCTGGCCGTATAGATGGGCACCCACATACCCTGCCGCATAGATGGACATCCATCTACTGCCGCATGGGATTCTGATTTGACTCTGGGCGCATAGATGGGTACCCACTTATTCTGCCGCATAGATGGGCATCCATCTACTGCCGTATGAGATTCTGATTTGACTTTGGCCGCATAGATGGGTACCCACTTACCCTGCCACATAGATGAACATCCATCTACTGCCGCATAGGATTCTGATTTGACTCTGGCCGTATAGATGGGTACCCACTTACCCTGCCGCATAAATGGGCATCCATCTACTGCCGCATGGGATTCTGATTTGACTCTGGACCCATAGATGGATGCCCACTTACCCTGCCGCATAGATGGGCATCCATCTACTACCGCCTTTTGGCTGTTTCTTGTCCCGAATTGACATTGATTGTTACTTTGACTAATGATTGATCATGTGTTCCTAGTTGGAACTAGAAGACTGGCTAGTCGTCTTATTGAATTGAATGAGACACGTTCATGCATGAACCATGAACCATTACGATCGACTAGCCGATCCGAGCATTGGCATATGGACACATGTTGACTCCTATTTTTTCTACAAAAGTAGCATGTGTACCTTACGGTCAAGGCATGATTATTCCGTGGCTAGGCTTGATTGTTGCATTACGCTATGTAAGACCTACAACCTAGCTGCACGGGTATCATTGTAGAGTTATACATATCGTACTCTGTACGAAAGTATTTGCCATGAAATATAAAAGAGCAGAACAGTTTTATGGGAGGACTGGACTTTTACTTCACATTACAAACTCGCTTGTACAAAGAAAGCCTAGGGACGAAAACCTAGGTACAGCAATCTAAGTACAATTGTTTATTTTTGATTCTGGGGGATGACGATAGAGGCTCGGGAAAGCGACGGCAGTTCTGCCTTACTCCTTGGACGATCGGACGTAGCCTTGGCTCCTGTGATGAGATGCTTGGCATTGACGAAGAAATGCCCTTCTTGCTCTCCTCGTATTACTCTTCTGGCTTCTCTCTCTCTGGATTGATCTTTGTAGATTTTTCTCTCTGATTAATGGGGGAGCGTCTCTCTGTATGTGCGTATATCTCTTTTTGCAAGGGAATGGCACCCTGCTATTTATAATAGTAGGAAGCCTCATTAGGGTTTGCAATGATTGCCCATTCTCAAAGTGGCGACGACCTGGTAAATGATCAATCTGGACCATTAATCTTGAGCGTGAAGGATCTGGGCCATTAATGAGGATTATGCCAAATCATGTCAGTCATTAATGTTGATTGCAATAAATCTCCATCATGATGATTTGCTGATATCCGCAAATCTAAATGAATCAATTTAATTCATTCTCTTGCCACGTGTCCCAAATCATTGGGATCTGATCCAAAATTTGATTATCTTTAGGACACGTGTCCTGTCATCATTGTTGAGCCGCATGAGGAGCGTTCATATTTGGGCCGCATGAAGGTCGTCATGACCGAGCCGCATGAAAGATTTCATGACCGAGCCGCATGAATAGTCTCTATACTCGAACCGTATGAAGGTTGTCATGACCGAGCCGCATGAATATGTTCATGACCGAGCCGCATGGGGGTCTTCATGGTCGAGCTGTATGAGAGTCTTCATGGCCGAGCCGCATGGATTTCTTTTATGGCCGAGCCGCATGGGGGACCTTCCTGATTGAACCGTATAGGTTTCTCTGCACTGGCCGCATGAACTCGTCTAGTCTGGCTGCATAAACTTGCCTCGAAGCTGTGAAGATTTTCTTCAGTTCCCTAGGAAGATAGTGCTTTTGTGTCAGCCATTATGACTACTTTACGTCAGGGCTGTCAGCTGTCAGTTGTCAGCCGTCAGAGTATTAATTGTGTTTGAATGACGCTGGATACAGCTGTTCTGAAAAGACACGTGGCTTTCCTCTGCGGGCCGCATGGAGTCCACTCGAGCTGCCTATGCGTTTGAGCCGCATGGGACTCCTAAGCCGCATGCGGCCCCTTGGCCGCATGGATCATTTTTTTTTCTTTTTTATGCTTCTACAAGACCCCCTTCAAAGTTTTCAATTTGTAAAATTGAAATACTTTGAATAAGAAGCATGATTATGCCAGAGCCGCATGGATGTATTCTGTCCTAGCCGCTTGGATTTGACCAGCCGCATGATTACCTCAACCGCATAACTCTCTGAGCCGCATGAGCTGTTTTGGCCGCATGAGCTTCTTGCCACGTCTTTCTGCCACGTGTGCAAATCTTCTGTGAATCTTCTGCATTTAATGCTCTTGATTTGCTGCAGATTTTAAGAGCCGCTTTCTTGGGCCAAGATCCCAAGAGTCAGGCTATTATTCAGCCGTTTTGCCTCGATGACCGAAGAGTCGGTCATCATATTGCACGCGGATCGAGGCGTTCCTTCCTTGTCTAAATAGGAATACTTTCGTTCTAAGGAATCTCCTTTGCTCTCTTCGATATTTCTAACTCCTTTCTATCCCAAGCACCTATGGCTCCCAAGAAGGCTGCTGCGTCGAAGGCTGCAAAGGGCAAGGCGGTCGCTTCTGCGGCGACTGTGGCGACGAGCGTGGCCACTCCTCCGTCGACCGCTGTTCACTCTGTTCATCCCGACGTTCATCCACCTATCGCTGGTAAGGGCATTGCTTTAGAACCCTAACTGTCATGGCTCTGCTGCATAATTTATGCACAAGCCGCATGTGCAAGGTTCGTCGATATGACCACATAAGCACTTCGCCCAGGAGGCCGCATGGGCTTGTCATACTCGATCTGAGCCGTATATATATTTTTGGTTTGGGCCGCATGAGCGTAGTTCACTTTTGAACCGCATAAGCTCATCTTCTTGTAGCCGCATGAGTCTGTCTGTTCAGGGCTGCACGAGTCTGCATGGACTTTGAACCGCATAGTCTCACCTGAATCTGAGCTGCATCAGCGCCTAGGTTTATCTGTTGAGTCCATGTGAACCTTGAACCGCATAGGCCCTTCTGAACCCAAATCGCAGAAGCTTCATAAACTCATCTGAACTTGATTTGTATGGACGCGTCTGACTCGAAGCCGCATAAGGCTGTGATGAACCGAACCGCGTGGACTCATATGGTTCTGAGCCGCATGAGGCTGTGACGACCCGAGCCGCATAGACTCAAATGATCTTTCAAACGCTTCTTTGTTTTGACTATCCTCTAATCTTATTTCTTTCGTCTCTTCTTCAGTGAATCTACCAGTAAATCCTGCGGGGAAACTCCTAGTGGGCTCGAATCAGTTTGCCTTGGGCGTGCGTCTTGATGACTTAGTTAAGTACGTGTTGAATCAATTTCCTGCTAATGAGCCTTCGGGGAGGTTGAACGCCATCGAGAATCAGACCCTCTATTATCTCCGTGCCATGATGAATTCTGGGAAGTTGGATGGATCATACCTGAAGCCCTCATTCCTCTTCGGAGACGCTTTAATCATAAAGAATCTCCGAGTATTAGAGATCTCTGAGTACTGGGATTTTACTTTGGATGGGATGGCGATCCATATTCCTCTCATGGAGCGTCTTTATCCTCTGTCGTGGTTCAATATGGTATTGTTGGACAGGAAGATGGTGTGTAGCTTGACTCCTACCCAATCAGGGATGTTGATGGGCGACATCCATTATAACCCGAACATTAGGTCAGCGTACGCGGGTAAGGATTCTGTCCGCCGGTACATGATGGGACTGGCCCCAGGTACTTTCATGAACGTATATGGTCCCAACTTAACATTCACTCAAGCTGATACATTCCTGAATCGACTCGCTCGTAAAAAATCTTATCCCGTTGGCAGACTGGCATTGCTGAACTGGATAAACCCCACTTCTACGTGGGCCCATTTGACCACTTGGGTTCTGCAGACCTACGGGACATTCCTGTGGGAGGTGGGACTCTATCATGCCATCCGGGGCACCTGTCACGGGCTTCCTATCAATAAGCCATTGTTCGTGGCGCTCCTGAAGATGTATAACCGGCGAACGGGGACGTTCTTTGCACCCGAAGGGGAGTTGGGGCTTGCTCTCCATGAGATGTATACTGTCTCCAAGCTTCCGTGGGGGAACGAACCTTTCGAGGTGTACACCCCGTCGAACGAGGAGTTCGAAGACCTGAACCGACGACTCCTAGGTTTTGTTACGGTGTACCAGGAGTTGCTATGCTATCATAGTGCTTGTCACCAGATGGCTATAAAAAAGGAGGATAGCTTAGAAGGGAACGCTCCCCACACCACATCCTGGGTCAATTATCTTTTTAAAGTTGGCCTTTCTGGCGAGGTTATTCCTCGAACCCCTCAAACCCAGGGAGAGATAAAAGACCTGATGTTGAGCGTCAAGAAGTTGCGATCTAATAGCGACATATTCGGGAGTCAAGCTGACTCTCTTAGCTATTTTTACTACGGTACCAGACAGATGTCTGAGAAAGCGCTTCTGGCTGGATTTTTGATGATATGGCTACGGAACTGTGTAGTCTCGGGGGGGGGGTAGGTTCTATTGAGAGGATCAGCCGCCATTTCATTCTTCCTGCCGTTAAGCTGGTATTTAGAGTTAGACTGGCTCTTCTCCCGGCTATGGTGTGTAGTATACACCATGGTCTTCGAACATTCTCGTCCAAGGTTATTGCCCGCAAGAAGACGCTGGAGTTTGAGCGCATAGAGCTACCTTTCCACTATTTTATGGGGTGGTTGTTGATGCACTACAAGTCTTTGATGGGACCTGGAACAGCGGAAGATGCTACAGACGAAGACACTTTCCTTTTCCAATGCCATCACCAACCTTGGGAATACAGTACTATGCCAGCTTGTCGGAGGGCGCTAGCGAGGGTGGATGGGTGTGACTTTTTCGTGTCTGTTCCTCATTTTTCCGATGAGGAAGTGAGGGATGTACACCTTGATGGTACCGGACCTCCTCACTTTCTGTCTCCGAAGATGCTCACCTGGTTGCGCAACATTTGCCCCGCGCATCTGGTTTATCGTAACCGTAATAATGTGTACTTGGAGCCCTACCTGCCTAGTAGGTTTTCCCGTCAATTTGGCTATAGCCAGTTATTCCTTGACTGTCCCAGCCCTTGCTTGGGCTTTGAAGGTAGCGTTCTTGATGGTGTCAGGGCATGGAATTATTATGACGCTTATCATACCCGGGCCAGCTTCTCGGTCCCTGATACTAAGGCGCCGAAGGAAATTTTGTACGTGGCTGCCTTGTACCATGTTATGGCGAACAAGCCTCCTGTCAATTTTGATCCGAGTACCAGTTTCATCGTGGGTACCGGTTTAGAGGAAAAGCCCAAGGGGGCTAAGGCTAGAAAGCAACTAGCGCTCCAGACTCCCCTCCCTGAATCAGAATCTTCCGAGGCGGCTGAGGAGGATGATGATCATGATAGCGAAGACTCTCTTTCTTTTGGGGGTGAAGAAGTAGCGGATCAACCACTTGCCACACCAGACGAACCGGCGGAGGATCCGTCGTTTGCTACACAAAAAGAAGTAGTGAGGGAAGGACAGCCTCCCGCTGTGCCTGGTCCCTCATGCAAACGAGTCAGACGTGAGTCTTCTGACGGCAGAACGACCTTTTCTGTGAAAAGAGCCGCCGTTAGGTCTCATAGGTTGCTTATTACCGAGAGGGGAGAGGATGTTGACGATGCTCCGGAGGTAAGACTATGTTGGAGCTATCTCCTTATCGTGGTTTTCTTTTTCTTGGAGATATGACCAAATCATTTTTTCTTTGTAGGCGTCTGACGAACCAGGCTCTCATGAACCGTCTGTTGCTCCTGAGGTCGATCCGGCCCTTGCTGCTTTGATTAGCGGCGTGTGTGCCGCGGTCCTTTCTGCGGGGGCTCTCTCAGCGGCGGCTGAGGACTCCCAAGTTGCTGAGGCCCCGGCCCGGGATGACGAAGGTTTCCTCGGGCCTGTCTCCGAGTTTGCTGAGTTTCAGCAAGGCGACACCGATATCGTCGCATCCCCTCCCGAGGGTGCCGGGGCGGAGGAGTCTATTATATTCGACTCGGAGGCCGCTAGTGGAGAGGTTGTGGTGGCCGTAGGCGGACCTTAGCCTCCACACTCTTCCGCTGGTAAGATAGGCCAAATATTGACTAGTGAGGGGGCTTATTTGCTCTATCAACATATCCTCCAGGTCAAATCGATTCATGGTTGTCTTGGCCCTACAGGTCCTGACCCTTTACTTCCCACAGCGGATGTTCTTGGAGAAGGCTCGGCCTGCTGCTATCTGGGGGAAAGGAGCATTTCTTCTCCTTCACCGACTCATGTCGAGGGGCCTCCCTCCAGCTCCGGGCAGATGGGAGTGGAGCTTGTTTCGGGAGCGATGGTCTCCGCCTCATCCTCTGCTGCTTATACGGCTTCGGAGATTGACTTCTCGGCCCTGCCGAGCATTCAAGTTCTGCGGGCTGCTGAAGAGGAGTTGGCCGCTGTTCAGGCGTCCTTCCGCACGGAGTTTGTTTCCCTTGTGGCAGGAGCGGCAGATTCTGTTACGTCTTCTTCAGTGTTGCCAGCTACACTCCTGCTGACGCCGGCTTCTTCGGAGGCTCTGGACGAGGTGTCTCAGGATGTGGTCGACAGCTTCTATCGCCATTTAAAGAGGGGCGTAGATGCTGCCGTAGAACGGGGGACCCCTTTTTCTCTGTCCCTGCGGTGCGCTCGGGGTCAAATTAAAACTTTGTAGACTCTTCCTGGCGGGGTAGGGTTGGCTGCGCTCCTGGAGCCCAAGTTGGCAGAGGCTGATCAGCTCGTGACCCGATTGCTGGTGTTACGGCAGGCTGACTTGCCTGCTGCGATTGAACGAGAGCGGGGCTTCCTTATTGCCTCTCGGGATAGGATAAAGCTCGCTCGAGATACTGCCGGGCCAGTTGTAAAGGGGGACCTTGACGAGCTTTCCGCTTCATATGATAGGCTGGGTCGTCGAAGTCAAGCTTGTAGGGCTCGAGAAGAGACTGCTTCTCGTGGAATAGCTGACACGAAGGAGCGGATTCTCGCACTTCAGAGGGAACTGGCCTTCCTAGAGTCGGAGTTGAAGGCTGCTCATGCGGAACAGGAGTCAATCGTTCAGGAGGCCGAGAAGGTTTCCCGATCTTCTGTTAACCTGGAGCGGGCTTTCAAGAAATTCGAGGACAACTGGCCAGCTCATGCTCATCTGGAGGACGCGGCGGTGCTGACCCAAGAGGCGGAGCGTCGAGCAAAACAGAGGTTTGAGCGGTCGGTTGCCTTGCTGACGGACCGTCTCACGGCGTTATGTGCCCCGGAGCAGTGATCGGTTTTCTGTTTTCTTTTGCTTTTTTTCCCCTCTTTTTTTTTCTTTTTATTTTCATTTTGTAAGGGATGTGATCCCAAATGATGTAGCATTTTGAATTCTGAATAAATGAGCATATTTTAACTCATTTTCTCTTTCTTGTACTCATGGTGTTTGTGGAATTGAACCTGCTGGAGGATTATTTGTGGACCTGTTACCCTGGGCGTACCTTGGTTTTAGGTACGAGTAACAAGTTTTGGAGAGGAATACCTAGAACAACTTCGCGATAAGATAGCTATAGAAGTTTTTGGTATTCGAGAGAATGCCAGGGAGCAACTGGGCTCCCGAGCATGATAGGGGAGGGATGAGCGTGTACTGGAGACCCAGTACAGCATCTGTGGTCGACTGAGGACATTTGTGGTCATCAGAGGACATTTGTGGTCAACAGAGGACATTTGTGGTCAACATAGGATATTTATGGTCAACAGAGGATATTTGTGGACCTATTATCCTTGTCGTACTCCGGTTGTGGGTACAAATAATAGGTTGAAAGGGAACCGACATACTTACTCAGAGGTAATGAGGACATGGCAAGTATGAAGGTTTCTTCTACGGAGCCTTCCCACTCAGAGGTAATGAGGACATGGTAGGAGTGGGCTCAATGAAGAGGGGGTACATAAAATGACTCAGAGGTAATGAGGACATGGAAGTTTTATGTAGGGGGTGATTTGTTTTTGGCGGAAGTGAAACGACTCAGAGGTAGCATCGACATGGTCATTTTGGAAGTCTGTGGACCCGTTACCCTTTTTGTGCACTGGGAGTGCGGGTAGTGGATCATGAGGGAGGATATCTTATAGGAAGAAAGTTCAGAGGTATGATCATACATGACTTACTATCTGAAAGAGTGACCGGGATGTGAGTTCAGAGGCACCAGCGGGTACATGACTCGATATTGTGAAAGTGTGAGTTCAGTGGCACCAGCGGGCACATGACTCGATAATCTGGAATGTTGAAAAAAATGAGTTCAGCGGTACCAGAGGGTACGTGACTCGAAAATTCAGAGAACTATGAGGGTGAGTTCAGCGGTACCAGCGGGTACATGACTCTATGTATGGAACCAGAATATAAGTTCAGAGGTACGGGGAGGTACATAACTCTACACTCTGAGATGTCTTGAGGATTTTGTTTCAGGCATAATACTTCTTCAGGAACTTGCCGTTGATGGGCAACATGAGCAAGTCTCCATTTTGTTTTGCGAGGCGGTAGGCGCCATTGGAGAATACGGCTTCGATGATGAACGGGCCTTCCCATTTTGGTTGAAATTTATCGACGGTTTTATGCGTCATAACCATCGGCCTCCGAACCGCCAGAACGAGATCGCCTACTTGGAATGTTCTGACCTTGACCTTCTTGTTGAAAGCTCCGGAGATTCTGGCCTGATATAGTTCGATTCGCTGTTGAGCTAACAGGCGTTTCTCGTCTAGGGCCTCTAATTCCTGTAGTCGACGATGGTGGTTTTCTTCTGTCGTCAACTGATGTGTGAGGGCGACGCGGAGTGAGGGGATCTGAGTCTCTAATGGGAGGACTGCCTCACTGCCGTACACCAGGAAAAATGGTGTGTTCCCGGTGGCTGTTCGAACTGTGGTGCGATACGCCCATAAGCATTCGCCGAGCTTCTCGTTCCAGTCGCACTTGTTAGAAGACACGAATTTCTTGAGTAGCTTGATTATGGTTTTATTGAATGCTTCTGATAACCCGTTGGCTGTTGGGTTGTAGGGTGTCGAAGCAATGTTCTGAATTCGGTGCTTGTCGCAGAACCGATAAAATACGTGGCTTGCGAACTGTGGCCCATTGTCGTGAATGATCCTTCGGGGCAGTCCAAAGCGGTAGATGACATGATGCTTAAGGAAGCTGATCACGTTTGAAGTTTTCACCTCTGCAAATGGGATGGCTTCCGCCCATTTGGAGAAGTAATCGGTGATTGCGAGTATGAATCGGTGTCCTCTGGACGAAGGTGGGGTGATTGGGCCGACGATGTCCATACCCCATGCTTCGAATGGCCAGGAGGCCACAATCGGATGTAGGAA
Source organism: Iris pallida (assembly GCA_029216955.1). Classification (NCBI taxonomy): domain Eukaryota; kingdom Viridiplantae; phylum Streptophyta; class Magnoliopsida; order Asparagales; family Iridaceae; genus Iris; species Iris pallida. Next base: position 20,870,691 of record JANAVB010044218.1, read on the forward strand.
TTCAGATGGCTGGTGGATGAAGTCGGCATAGATTTGGCAGGCTTTGCACTTTCGTGCATAATCTATTGCGTCTGCAACCATCGTGGGCCAGTAATAGCCCATTTGACGAAGGCGGTCTTGCAGTTTCGGGCTAGGTTGATGGGCTCCGCAGACACCATCATGGGCCTCGCGCACGGCTTCCATGGCTTCTGTATTTGATAGACACCGAAGCAGCAACCCATCATAGGATCGGCGATACAGCATTTTCGTCTCCGTATCATAGAAAAATCTGAGAGAACGTCTTCTGATAGAAGTAGCTTCCTTCGGATTCTCTAGCAGGATGTCGTATACTACGAAATCGATGAATGGCTGTCTCCAGTCTGGTGCTTCGTCGACCGAAAGGGCGGAGTAGCTTTCCATGCATTGAACATTATCCTTAGGACAGACCAGTTCACGGCCTATTATGTCGACCTGATGACGAGCGTAATTTGGCACAGCTAGGAAAGCGGCCAAATCAGCTAGGGCATCAGCCTCAATGTTCTGGAGTCTGGGAGCATGTTCTATGAAGAATCCTCCCAGAGACGAGATGATGTCGATTGCTATTCGATGATACGGGATCATGTCTTCATGGCGGACCTCGTACGACCCCCGAATCTGATTGACGATTAACTATGAGTCGCCGTATGCTTTAAGATACTCTACCCCCCGTTCCTTTGCAAGTCGGAGGCCAATGACCAAGACATTGTACTCGGCCACATTATTTGAGCAGGGATCTGTGAGTGAGTAGGCCCGGTTGATCACTAAGCCGGAGGGAGAAATCAGCACCACTCCAACTCCAGAGATAATGTTGCCTTTGGGTCCAGTTCTCGAAGCGCCGTCGAAGAACATTCGCCAGATGGCATCATGGGAGACTGCATTTGAACTGGTGACCTCGTCCGGTATTTCTTCATATACCCTAGTTGTCTCCGAACCTGGATGGGCTGCTAGAAAGTCTGCCAGAGCCTGGCCTTTAACAGCCTTTTACGGGACGAAGATCATGTGGTATGGTGATAGTAATATCGCCCAGGTAGCAAGGCGAGAGCTGAGTGCCCCAGGTTTGGTCATGAGGACCCTGAGGGGGTTGATCCGCGATATCACGTGGATGGTTTGTCCCGTGACGTAGTATCACGTCTTCTGGATTGCGAACACGAGAGTAAGGCATTCCTTTTCTACGGCCGTGTATCGGTATTCTGGGCCAATCATCTTTCGACTGAGGTAGTATATAGCTTGTTCGTGGCCCACGTCATTATTCTGTGCTAACAGAGCACCAAGAGAATGTTCCATAGCTCGCACATAGAGCAGGAATGGCTTCCCAGCAACATGAGCTACCAGGACAGGAGGATTCGATAAATATTCTTTGATGCTGTCGAAAGCGTGCTGGCATTCCTCATCCCATACGAAAGAGACCCCCTTCTTCATGAGATGGGTGAATGGTTGACATCGTCCAGAGAGATTAGAGATGAATCTCCTGATGTAAGCTAGCCTGCCTTGGAGGCCTCGGAGTTCGCGGAGATTTCTCGGGGGACTCATCTCCATGATTGCCTTTGTTTTCTCGGGGTCGATGTGAATGCCCTGAGAAGTGATGACGAAACCCAGGAATTTCTCGCTGGAGACACCCAAGAATGATTTCGTAGGGTTCATCTTTAAGTTGTGTGTTCGCATTAGGTCGAACACTGTCCTGAGATCTTGCAGATGATCTTCCTTCGAACGGCTTTTGACGGCGATGTCGTCGACGTAGCATTCCACTGTCTTACACAAGTGGTCTCTAAAGATGACGCTCATAGCTCTCTGGTAAGTAGCGCCAGCATTCCTTAAACCGAAAGGTATAACGGTGTAGCAATATGTACCAATCGGTGTTCGGAATGATGTGTGCTTCTTGTCGTCAGGGAACATCTTGATCTGGTTGTATCCTGAGAAGCCATCCATGAAGGACATACGTTCGAAACCGCAGGTGTTGTTGATCATAATATCCGTGATAGGGAGAGGGAATTCATCTTTAGGGTATGCCTCATTCAGATTCCGGAAGTCAATACATATTCGAATCTTCCCATTCTTCTTGAGAACTGGTACGATGTTGGCTATCCAGTCTGGATGCTGCTCTTCGCGAATGAAGCCGCTGGCTATCAGTTTGTTGACCTCGACTTCAATAGCATTCATGACATCGAGGCAAAATCGTCATTGCTGTTGCTTGACAGGTTTTGCATCCGGACGAATATTGAGTTTGTGGAGTGCTATCTCGGGGTCCAATCCTGGCATATCTTCGTAGCTCCAGGCGAACACATCGATATACTCCTTGACGAGTTAGAGCAGCGACTCTCGCTCTTCATCCGTCAGGCTTTGGCTGATGAAGATTGGTTTTGGGGAGGCTTCATCACCAAGATTAACTTGTATGACCTCATCTTCAGTGGGGGGTTCTCTTTGCTCGAAATGCTTCTCCCATTGTTCATCTAGCTGTTGTGTCCATGGTTCTAGCTCAAGAAGTTTGGGGATGTCTTCGTTTTCTTCATAAGCATCGGCGAATGCTATGTTGACTGACAAGACTTGTCTGAATACATCTCCGATGCTGGTATCAGAGTCAGAAGTTGGTGATCCGGTCGAATGTGAATGCCAGTCACATTCTTCATATGAACTTTCAGGGGTCGTAGTGGGTGTTACATATCCTAATCCATATCGAGTCTTGCTATAGTAGTCCCGTGGTTTGCCAGCCGGGACCGGGGGCTTCAAAGGTAATCGTCGTCCAGTACCGTAGTTCAAACCCGGTGTCGTTTCCAGATCGTACCCCTATTTCTGCATGAGATATTTAGATTGGGGGCTATAAAGATACAGAGGTAGTCTTCCGGCATCCGATCCAAGGTCGACTTCTTCTATGGTGAAAGGATGCGGATCGTCCTTCCGGCCGAAGATGATTGGATGGTCCCCTCTTTCGATTATTCGGTAAGCGTCTTCTGCTGGAGTAAGCTGGATTGTGGTGTAGACATTTGTCACATGTGTGTGTAGGTGAGTGCCTATACCGTGTTCCATAGCGTACATTGTACAAAGCTTATTAAGCTCAAGGTAGTTCAAAGATAGCCCTTTATTGATGAAGTAAGGTATCTTTTCTAGGAGGATTACATCATCTGCGGAGGGGACATCAGTGTGGGAAGCCACATACTTGGCTAGCTCTGGTTCCTCTTCGGCTACCCCCTGTGTGAATGAAGACTGAGAGGACGACCTGGGGAGTTTGATCGTCAGCGGTTCAGTTGATGGATCTGAGCGTGGAGTTGTTGGCAGACTAACGACCCCTAGTTTGGTACTTGATGTCGGGCGAGAAGTGGCTGGTTTGCTAGCAGTGTCAGACCTCGCATCGGGGTGACGACCCTTCTTGGGAAGGCGTATCGTCAGTGGCTTGTCGGAGAGATTGAACTTCTCCGTTTGGGACTGACCGACACTCGGTAGTCTGATTGTTAGTGGCCCCGTTGTGGATCTTGGCACTTAGCCAGACCTTGGCAACCGGATTATCATCTGCTCTTCTTGTGCCGAGAGGCTGATTGCGTCCTTACGCAGAGTGGCGGTAAGGGGTGCAGACCTGCCCGGTTTGCGAGCTTGGAGGTGGATCGTCAGAGGCTCTTTTGATCCTGTGGCTGTCTCGGTACTAACTGGTACATCTCCTTCACCAAGATGCTTCTTCGATTTTTCGTACAGGCATGAGTCTGAGTAGTAGGATTCGACCCCTTTGAAGGGATCGATATCAGCAAATTCCGTCCTCACGAAGCCATGTTTGTCGACATATTTGAAGCACTGGTGCAGCGTGGAAGGCACGATCATATAATCGTATATCCATGGGCGCCCCAAGAGGATATTGTAAGAAGTGTCTACATCGATGACGTAGCAGGTGACTTCGGATTGGAGGTCGCCAATTTGACACTTCAGACGAATCTTCCCAATAGGGTAGCTCTTGTCCGAATTGAAACCGCTGATGGTGGTGCTTGTAGGTGTCAGGCGATGCATTGGGATGCGAAGATGATGTAGCAGACCCTTCGGGATGATACTTATGGAAGAGTCGGGATCAATGTGCATCCGATCCACCTTTACGTCGCCGATGTATCCAGTATAGTATAGTGGGCGATCGTGCAGATTAGTTTTGATGAGCATATCTTACGGAGTGAAGACGATGTTTGGCATTGCGCCAGTGCAGGCACTATCCTGGAGATCCACAGGTGAGTCCTCCCCGGTGAGGTTGGATTGAGCCAGATAGGCTTCGGCATTTTGGAGTGCTTCGCTCAATGCAATACGAACGTCCTTGGAGAGCCTTAGGAGTTCGTACAGTGACAACTTGGCCGGTGTGTTAGCCAATTGCGCTAAGATGTCAAAGTTGTAGGGCCTCTCCAGCCCTTGGGCTGCATCTTTTTGGAGGGATTTGTCGAAACGAGTCTTCCTCGGCCTAGGCTTGTCGGTCGTCGAAGGCTGAGCCGGTTCCGGAGCATCAGTTGTAGTGGGTTGATGATTTTCAGCTGGATTGTCAACCACAGGTTGGGATTGCGCCCCAGACCGCGTGACGACGGCTGTAGCTACCTCGATGTCTGTCGAGATTGTGCAGCAGGATCTAATTTTTTTATTCTTTTTCTTGTAGATAGAAGACGATGTGGGCCGAGTCACTTCCGATACCAAGTCTGGATGGATCCACATGACCTCCCCTCGTGATATGGTGAGGGGTACTAAACCAGTAGCCTGATCTCGGGGAGGTGGAAGATTAGTAATCTCTATTGTCGCCAGAGGGATGGGGACCACCCCGTCTTGAGTTTCCGTCGGAGGGAAGCTGCCGAATTGTACCGACACCATATTGGCTGCCATCGTTACCTCTTCGAAATCGATGGCCAAAGCGTTCGAATCGATGAGGTTTTGGATGTACCGTTTCAGCTGGTAGCAGTCGTGTGTAGCATGGTGGACGTAGCGATGATAATGGCAGTACTTTGGATTCTCCATCTCTGCCGGCTGCGGTTCCCGTCTTGGTGGAGGAAGCTGAATTCTGTCCCCTTGTATGAGCATGTCCAAGATGGGCTTGACGTGACCGTCTTCGAAGGAGTAAGTGATTTGCGGCCATTGTTTATCTGCCGACTTTGGCTCGAGTTTCTGTGCCGTGTCGGCCACCATAGCCTGCTTTCCTTTACTGTCCCGATTGTTGGAGGGGCAACCCCCACTATCGTTGTTGGGACGCTTGCCCTTGTTTTCTCCTTCCGAGATGTGCAATCCCAGCTGGCGAGCCTTCTTCAATCGTTCTTCGGCGCTTGTGGCGCTGATGATGAGCGTCTTCCAGTCCTTGAATTAACTTTCGTCCATCCAGAGACTGATTGTTGGGAGGAGTCTCTTTTGGCAAATTTTAATCAAGGAGGAATCTGGATTTCCAGAGGGCATCTTCATGGCGGTTTGGCGGAACCGCTCAATATAGTTCCTTGTCAGCTCTTTCTCCCCTTGGACGACGTCCATGAGGGTGGACATGGTGATGTCTTGTCCTACTTCGTAGAATCTCTCCAAGAACATGCGCTTGAAGCCGACGAAGGAGTGGACGCAGTTGTCTGGCAGGTTGCGATACCAGTCGAAGGCGACTCCTTCCAATGCCCCGATGAATAATCGTGTGAGAATGGCATCGTCATGGGGCAGATGGTCGGTGGTGACCTCGAAGTAAGTGATGTACCGACTTGCTGAGGTCTTGCCATCATAAGAATTGATATTGAACAGCTTATATCTTGGTGGGAATGGAACATCCCTCCATGCAGCAGGGTACGGTTGCCGTATTCTGGGGTCTTGAAAGTTTTTTCGAGCGTAGAACATGGCTCGGAGCTCCTGGACCTCTCTTCTCGCTTCGCGTGCTTCGTCCACGGCGGTGGGGGCCGTTGTTTTCGGAGGATTGTTGCCCGGGTTCGGTGCCCCCGAATTCGAGTCCGCATTGACCGCGGGACCCGTGCTTGTTTGGCCAGGTGTCCCTCCTTGCAGAGTTGGAAGGGCCGCTTTAATCTCGTCTACAGACTTGACCAAAGCAAGCAATATGGCCTCGAGACTGTCGATGCGCTGCGATCACTGGAACCACCTTGGTTGTTGTCTGTCATGAATACCGTCTTCACATGAGGAGAGATAGACGGAACGGTGGAGGAAGCGCCCTCCGAATCGTACCCCTGTAGTGAGAAGTCATCGGGGTATGTGGGTATATTCCCTTCTGATTCAGACTCGGAAGGAACAATACCCCCAGCCTCCGAGTTCACCTCGTCTTGGGAGTTGTGGATGTCGTCGAGGACATTGAGGTTTGCTGTATCCGATGGGAGAGTTGTCTCCCCTGGCTCGTCTTCTTGGAACATCGGATTGATGTGAAGGCTCGGAGGGGTGCTACCCCCAGCCCCAGCAACCTCCTGCATTATGGACGACGAATCTTCCACTGTAGCAGATTTCGTCTTAGAGCGAGTACCTTGGAAAACTCCGGTGGTGGGCACCCGCTTAGACGACAATCTTTTAGTCGCAGTGGTTGAGATATTCGGGCTGGGAACATTCGTCTTCTTCCCCATTCCATCAGTAGGGACTTTCCGAGCAGAGTTGCAGGAGACGACGGGTAGTGCCTCGTCTTCTGAAGATGGCTATTGCAGTCTTTGAAAGACAGACTGCCGGTCTTCTTGCATCGTCGTGCTATTGCAGCAGCAGTTGACGATGACTTGGGTGCAATGACGTTCGTGGGAGGACTCTTTACACCCCGATGCATCTTTTCTTTCCTTGCGTTTGTGGAGGATGGCCTCACGCAAGTCACTTGCTTTGCTGGCTCGGGAATTCCGGGCACGCGAGTGTGTAGGCCTCCCGCCTGCTCCCTGATTCGAAGGTAGCTCGTATACTTGCCTTCGCTCATTATTGGGAGATTCTTAATGACTATCCCGCCCATTGGCCGCAGGGGGCATGGTACGAGTAGCCTTATACAACTTTCCATTAGAGGCCCGCGTGACAATCAGTGGGACGCTCCGATAGTCAGAGGTTGGGGCAGCTGACTGGGCTTGGTGAGCCCGTGCTGCCCTAGACTTCTTTCTTTTAGCACTTACGGGTGCGTAATAGGAAGAGTCCAAGTTGGATACCACAGAGTCTGGCTTATCATCCAGAGAACCATCAGGGTCAGGACCGCATGAGAGACGGTCGAAGACTGATCGAGAGAAGCGTGGAACAGACGCTATGCGGCTAGGATTGGAAGCCGTGCAGGCTGTCTGCATGCGACTGTCTTTAGCTGACGGATGAGTTGTTCTTCTGCGACTAGGAGTCACGACCGTGCAGGCTGGCCGCATGCGATTGGCAATTATGGCCGCATGGGTTTTCTGCAAGCGATTGACTTCAGTAACCGCATAAGCTTCGTCCATGCGGTTGGCAACTGTAGCCGCATAAGCTATGCGGCTGACAGATGTGGCCGCGTGGGTTTTCTTCCTGCGGCTGGCGGATGTAACCGTATAGGCTTTTTCCATGCGGCTAGAACCCTTATGCGGCTCGGATCGCATAGAGTTCCTCTTTGCCCCTGCAAGTCCAGCATCATAATATTTTCTTCTGCCGGACTTGGGGACAGCAGAGTCGTCTATGATCTGAAGTGGGGCCAAAGGAGAGTCTTCTCCGCCGTTTTGAGCGACAGAGGGTATCTCTGCAAGAGCTTCAGTAGGAACGAATGATCGGGGTCTCCACTCCTTGCGGGCCTTCTTTGTGCGGGCTCGCTTCTGGACCGGGCCAGTGCTCTTGTCGGAGAGCATTTCTTCGAATGCCTGTTGGTCGAACCGGGCGACCATCTTCTGTTGCATGGAGCCAAGCTTGGCTGTATCCGATTGCGTCACCAACTCCTCAGCCGTGGAGAAGTTTGTCCCCAGCAGAGTCGCCATCGTGTTTGCTATGAAATATAAAAGAGCAGAACTATTTTATGGGAGGACTGGACTTTTACTTCACGTTACAAACTCGCTTGTACAAAGAATGCCTAGGGACAAAAATTTAGGTACAACAATCTAAGTACAATTATTTATTTTTGATTCTGGGGGGTGACGATAGAGGCTCGGGAAAGCGACGGCAGCTCTGCCTTACTCCTTGGACGATCGGACGTAGCCTTTGCTCCTGTGACGAGATGCTTGGCGTTGACGAAGAAATGCTCTTCTTGTCCTCCTCGTATTTCTCTTCTGGCTTCTCTCTCTCTGGATTGATCTCTGTAGATTTTTATCTCTGATTATTGGGGGAGCGTCTCTCTGTATGTGCGTATATCTCTTTTTGCAAGGGAATGGCACCCTGCTATTTATAATAGTGGGGAGCCTCATTAGGGTTTGCAATGATTGCCCATTCTCAAAGTGGCGGCGGCCTGGTAAATAATCAATCTGGACCATTAATCTTGAGCGGGAAGGATCTGGGCCATTAATGAGGATTATGCCAAATCATGTCCGTCATTAATGTTGATTGCAATAAATTCCCATCATGATGATGTGCTGATATCCGTAAATCTAAATGAATCAATTTAATTCATTCTCTTGCCACGTGTCCCAAATCATTGGGATCTGACCCAAAATTTGATTATCTTTAGGACATGTGTCCTGTCATCATTGTTGAGCTGCATGAGGAGCGTTCATATTTGGGCCGCATGAAGGTCGTCATGACCGAGCCGCATGAAAGATTTTATGACCGAGCCGCATGAATAGTCTCTATACTCGAACTGCATGAAGGTTGTCATGACCGAGCCGCATGAATATGTTCATGACCGAGCCGCATGGGGGTCTTCATGGCCGAGCTGTATGAGAGTCTTCATGGCCGAGCCGCATGGATTTCTTTCATGGCCGAGCCGTATGGGGGACCTTCATGATTGAACCGTATAGGTTTCTCTGCACTGGCCGCATGAACTCGTCTAGTCTGGCCGCATAAACTTGCCTCAAGGCTGTGAAGATTTTCTCCAGTTCCCTAGGAAGATAGTGCTTTTATGTCAGCCATTATGACTACTTTACGTCAGGGCTCTCAGCTGTCAGTTGTCAGCCGTCAGAGCATTAATTGTGTTTGAATGACGCTGGGTACAGCTGTTCTGAAAAGACACGTGGCTTCCCTCTGCGGGCCGCATGGAGTCCACTCGAGCTGCCTATGCGTTTGAGCCGCATGGGACTCCTGAGCCGCATGCGGCCCCTTGGCCGCATGGATCATTTTTCTCTTCTTTTTCATGCTTCTACAGAAAGTACTCAATCAGAATGGTCATGATCCATGGCATGAGATTTCAATTAACATAGGATTGTTTTCCATAAATAAATTCACTTTATTTATTGTGTTTCTGGGAAAATTACAACTGTAGGAATCCGATCTAAAAGACGATCGCTTTATCCCTTGGACTATGCGAAGAAGAAAAGCTCTCAAAATTTTGACAGTAAGTTAGATAACTATGTATCTGTACAATGAATAAAAAAAAGAACTCTATTTATAGAGTCAAAAATAACTGAAAGGATAACTGTCTTCACAACCTGTGCCTAGTTAAAAATCACGCAGGATTTAACATACGCAAGGTTGTGAGCAGTTACTGGATGTGGCCTGTAACTGTTGGACACATGGCAATCATGCATGAGTCGTGTGCAAGTTACAGGACACGCAGGCGAGAGATCAGTGGCATGGCTGCCACGTACTCCAATTTGATGAAATCCACGCAGACTTGTTGAAGACGAAATCCACGCAGACTTGGGTCAGAAAGCTTCAAAATCCATGCAAACTTGGGGCAAGAAACTTCAGAATCCACGCAGACTTGGGGCAAAAAGCTTCAGAATCCACGCAGACTTGGGGTAGAAAGCTTCAAAATCCACGCAGACGTGGGGCATGAAACTTCAGAATCCACGCAAACTTGAGACAGAAAGCTCAAAATACACGCAGACCTGAGGAAGGAACATATAAGTTCAAAATACACGCAGACTTGAGCCAGAATGCTCAAAATATACGCAATATTGAGGCAGAACTGCCAGCTGTCTTGATTCGACGTGCCTCGACTGACATAAAATCTCTGACAGTGATTGCTTTTGTCAGTCGCATTAAATGACAAGAAGCTCTTTTGGTATGCCAACTTGGTGAAGGCTGAGTCTTGCTGAAGAAGATTTCAAAAGTCACGCAATAGTCGGCTGTGATCTCTCGAGTTCCGTGCATACGTGGCATACGAGAAGACATTCTTCGACTGTCGTACTGTCAGTCATAATGACACTCTGACAAAATGATGAGCTGTCTCCCAGCATGATTTTTAGATATTGTCCTGATCAACTCAGCGTGACTTTGAGACTTTGTCCTGATCAACTCAGCGTGACTTTCATTTTTAAGGCCTACAAAACTCCCTTCAAAGTTTTCGAAAGTTGAAAAGACTTCAAAATTTCGAAATACTTTGAAAACATGCAAATGAACTTATTAAATGTCATGATGACTCTTCATTTTTCGAGACTGATTGCATCCAATTTATGGTGGAATATGAACCGCCGGCGAGCTTCTTTATATAAACGGGAAGAAAATTCAGCTTTGATCTTCATCTTACGTCAACATGACTCCGAAGGAAGAAGCTGAAGAAGAAGCAAGAAAGTTGGGTTTTTGTGCCCATGGCGACCCTACTCTCGGGGGTAAAGAACCGGAGCCTTTAGTTTTCGAGTTCAAAGATGACCCTACTCAACTAGCCAAGAACTTCCTAAGCCACTTTGGTCTGGACGGCTCGTCTTCTTCCAATGGGCGCAGCCTCGCAGAGCAGCGTGAAACGCTCAATGTTCTGTTACATCGTATGGGAGTCACTAGTATAGAGGAATTGGGTGTCAAGCTCAGTCGCTTTGAAAAATAGAGCGTATTTTTTCATGCTTCTGTTTTCTATAAAAATGTTGCACTTCTTTTCCTATGTAAGGTCATCAGTGCCTCTTTGTCTTTGCTTATACTTCGAACAACGTGCATTAATGAAGAGTATTAGGCGACACTCTTTGAATGTTTCAAATATTGTGCTATTTTCCAAAGTACACGTGACACTCATTCCGTAGTTATGAGCGCTTTTTACTCGGATCTTTCCCAAAAATAGGCTTGTACTTCGACCCTATTTAAATGGATAGGTGAGTTTCACACACACTCATCTCTTTATTTTTCTTCTCTGAGAATGAACTTTTCGCAAGATTCCATTCTCAACAGGAAAGCAATGCTTTCTGATGTTGCATTTTTGTGCACTATGTCATCAGACATTGGTTTGCCAATCTTTAGCGCCAAACCGTTTAATCTTGATGGTGAGTCCAACATAGTATATGTACCACTTTTCACTGTTGAAAATAAGCTTTTGTTTCTGACTGAACAGGGTACGCCTGTCTTTGTTTGGCCAGTGCACGTCTAATGATAATGGCGTTTCTGTTGATTAATTTCTTTTTCTTTGCTGTTTTCTGCAGGAGTTCGACTGAAATTTTTTTCAGAACTGGCATTGGTGATTTGGATGCTGTGGAGAATATTCTTCTGACACCTACATCAGGGAGCTCATACGCTTTTGATGCGTAAATCAGACAACTCAGAACTCTTTGTGGGATAGAAGGGTCTTCTTCCAATGGTAGGAAGAGCCTTTATACACGGAGAGTTGGACGGTGGAGTCAACTCTACCCCGAGAAATCGGGTAGTAGAGTTCCTTTCATGGCAGAACTAGGAATTGTATCCCAATGTTGGATACATTCCTATCTCCTTTGAGAGGTCGCTCCCAATCCACCAGTTGTATTGGCAGCAACACGCCTTCGTGCTGCCCTACTCTGTGGTTCTCCTCTCGTCTGAGAGATAAGACCAGAGTATGATTCCTGCTGGACAATCAGGAATTGCCACCAACAACGAACCCACCAGAGAAGATCAAAAGAAGAAATGGATCTCCATTAGATTATTGTTGTGTACATGGAATAAAAATCCAAAATTTGTAATAGATTTCCATTATGATTTGTAAGAAAGTCTAAGAAAATGTAATAGACTTTTTATGATAAAATGAGAGTGGAAATGATAATTCTTCTATGCTCAATGATTTGTATTTGAATGAATTGTGGACATGATAAACTTTTCTGATTTAGAGTACATAATACTATCAGAGGTAATATGGACGTGATAATATGTAGAAACTCAAGAAGAAAAGATTGATTTTTATGCAGAGGTCAAGAATAGAAAATAACAAATGAGCAGGTAGATTCGGCATTTATCCAGAGGTTATGAAAACGTGATAAATAACGAATCCCCATAATAGAGGATTATGAACGGACGAATCGTCAGATGAATGTAATAAATGAACGAATGAACCGTCGGATGAATGTAATGAACAGATGAACCGTCGGATGAATGTGACGCTTCGTTATTTGAAGAACTTCTGCCTATAAATATAGCAGAATTCTGACAAGAATGAACACTTCCATTCTTCAACATAAAAATGTCATCTGAAGAAGCATCCAAGAAAGCTGGAATCGCCCTAAAGGTTCAGAAAGGCACTGAAGAACACCCTGCTGATCTAGTTCAGCCGAAGGAAGTAGAAGTAGGCAAAGGTTCGTCTGCACCCAAGCCACCAAGGGACATTCTGGACTTCCTGCTCGAACCAGGAAGGACTGAAGGAGAAGAAGCCATGAGGATGGCCGCTTGCAAGTTCCTCGTGGGTTCCAGCAAGAAGGTTCTCGGCTCTTTTGCTGACCATATTTTCGAGAAGGACGGCAGTGGCCCGCGTCCAAATGTAGAGAAGGATGATAGTGATCTTCCTTAATATCATGTACTATGATTCATGATTAAAATTTTATTTATAAACATGAACTTGTCTGATGATTACAAACATTTATACAAATACTTTTTAAGAAATTTGCCATTAATAGGCATCATAACCTTTCGACCATCCAGTTCTGAGAGTTGATAAGCTCCATTTGAGAAAATTCTGCTTACGACATAAGGACCTTCCCACTTTGCGTCAAATTTGCCCTTGCTCATATGAGTCATAGTCATAGGACGTCTGACTGTTAGAACAAGTTCTCCTTTTTGATACGCTCGAACTCTGACTTTCTTATTAAAAGTTTTTGAGATTTTAGCTTGATTGAATTCAATACTCTGTTGAGCAGATAATCGTTTCTCATCCAAAGCTTCTAATTCTTGAAGTCAAAGACGATAATTATTTTTGGCGGTAAGTTCATTAGCGATTGCTATCCTTAAAGAAGGAATTTGAATCTCTAATGGAAGAACAGCTTCACAACCATAGACCAGAGAGAAATGTGTACATTTAGTAGCATTACAAACTGTAGTACGGTAAGCCCACAAGCATTCGCCAAGTTTCTCACTCCAATTACGTTTGTTAGTAGAGACAAACTTCTTTAGGAGTTTGATGATGGTCTTGTTGAAAGCTTCTGCTAATCCGTTAGCTGCCAGATTATATGCGGTAGAAGCCACATTGTTGATCCGATGATCGTCACAGAATCGAGTAAACTTCTGACTGACGAACTGTGGTCCATTATCATGAATAATGCGTCAAGGAACACCAAATCTGTAGATGATGTGGTGTTTGATAAAGCTGATGACATTGGACGTCTTGATTTTAGATAAAGGAATAGCTTCAGCCCATTTGGAGAAATAATCGGTTATTGCAAAAATAAACCGATGACCTTTTGATGACGGCGGATTGATCGGACCAATAATGTCCATGCCCCAAGCTTCGAAAGGCCATGATGCTGCCGTCGGATGTAGAAATTCTGAGGGTTGATGAATAAAATTTGTATGGATTTGACAAGCTTTACACTTCCTTGCATACTCGATGGCATCTGGAACCATAGTGGGCCAATAATAACCCATACGTCGAATACGGTCCTGAAGTTTTGGTCCAGGCTGATGTGCTCCACAAATTCCATCATGTGCTTCGCGAATGATCTGCTGAGCCTCATCACCGGCTACACATCGAAGAAGTAGACCGTCATAAGCTCGACGATATAAGGTTTTTGTAGTATGATTGTAATAGAATCTGAGTGATCGTCGTCTGATAGATGCTGCTTCACTCGGATTATCTGGAAGAATATCATACAATACGAAGTCTAAGAAAGGAAGTCTCCAATCTTTATCTGTATTCTGAGTCTCAGCTAAATTACTGAAGATGAATTTCATGCTAGAATCAGATGAAGATGATAAAGATTTACGACTAAATCCAAATCCTCTTGTTGCGTTGACATCATGTGATGTTGATTCTTCAATGTCAACTGGAAGTCCTAGAGTCAGGTTATTTTCGAGATGAAATAGCTCTCGATTGCGGACAACAATTATCTGTTGTCGTCTAATCGGGATAGCTAACACCGCAGCAAGATTAGCAAGAGCATCAGCTTCTGTGTTACAAGCTCGCCTAACATGCTCAATGAAGAACTCTTCAAATGAAGAAGCCATAGATATAGCCGATCTATGATAGGGAACCAGATCTTGATGGCGAACTTCATAAATACCCCTTATCTGATTGACAATGAGTTTAGAGTCTCCGTACGCCTCTAAATGTTGAATATTCAGATGTTTAGCGAGTTGAAGACCAATGAGTAATGCATTATACTCAGCTACATTGTTTGAACATGGTTGATCGAGAGAATAAGCCCTTTGGATAGCAAGACCTTCTGGCGACACAAGAACGATTCCAACTCCAGCGACAATATCACCATTAGGACCTATTCTTGAAGCTCCATCAAAGAATAAACGCCAGGTAGGATCTTCTTCAGCAATTTGGTTTGAATCTAGGACTTCATCTGGGATTTCATCATAGAGTTTTGAATCTTCTGGAATTGAATGAGCAGTCAGAAAATCAGCTAAAGCTTGTCCTTTGACTGACTTTTGAGGAATATAGTGCATATCGTACTGAGCAAGTAAGATTCCCCAGTTAGCCAATCGAGAATTCAAAACACTAGGTTTCTTCATCATAACCCGTATAGGATTAATCCTGGAAATGACATGAATAGTCTGGCCAATGATATAATGTCGTATTTTTTGAACAGCGAACATCAAGGCTAGATATTCTTTTTCGACCGGTGAATATCGAGGTTCAGCTCCGGTCATAGTGCGACTGAGATAGTAAATGGCTTGTTCATGACCATTTTTATTCTTTTGAGCAAGCAATGCACCCAATAAATGACTCATTGCTCGGGTATATAGGAGGAATGGAATTCCTGAAACGGGAGGTACCAATACTGGAGGGCTCATCAGATACTGTTTTATATCATCGAATGCTTTCTGACATTCATCATTCCAGACGAAAGAAACACCTTTCTTCATGAGTTTATTGAATGGTCTGCAGCGTCCTGAAAGATTAGAGATGAATCTCCTGATATAAGCGATCCTTCCTTGAAATCCTCGTAGCTCTTTTAAGGTGCGTGGAGGACGCATCTCTTGGATGGCTTTGATCTTCTCGGGATCCACGTGTATACCTTTAGAGGTAATGACGAAGCCGAGAAATTTACCACTAGAGACGCCTAAGAAGGACTTAGTAGGGTTCATCTTTAATTGATGCTTACGCATTAGATCAAATATAGTCTTCAAATCTTGGATGTGATCCTCCTTTTGTCGACTTTTGACTGCAATATCATCAACGTAGCATTCGACTGTTTTTTGTAAATATTCATGGAATATAGTGCTCATGGCTCGTTGATAAGTTGCTCCTGCATTCTTGAGACCGAATGGCATAACTGTATAACAGTATGTACCAATCGACGTTCTGAAAAAAGTGTGCTTCTCATCATCTGGAAACATTTTAATCTGATTGTACCCAGAATACCCGTCCATGAATGACATCCGTTCAAACCCACAGGTATTATCGATCATGACATCAGTGATTGGTAGAGGGAATTCGTCTTTAGGACATGCCGTATTGAGATCGCGGAAGTCTATGTAAACTCTGATCTTGCCAGTCTTTTTAAGAACAGGAACTATGTTAGCCACCCAATCGGAATGTTGTTCCTCTCGAATAAACCCAGAGGCCATGAGTTTATTAACTTCAGCTTCAATTGCATCCATGATGTCTGGACGAAATCGTCGCTGTTGTTGTTTGACCGGTTTAGTGTTCGGCAAGATATTGAGCTTGTGAGTTGCAATTTGTGGATTAAGTCCTGGCATATCTTCATAACTCCAAGCGAAGACATCAATGTAGTCACGAATAAGTTTAATCATGTCTTGCTTATCAGTTTCTGAAAGACTTTCACTGATGAATATTGGTTTGGGAGATCCCTCTTCACCAACATCTATTTGAACAAGTTTATCTTCAGTCGGAGGTTCTTTTTGCTCGAATCGGAACTTCCATTGATTATCTAACCTTTGGGCCCATTGTTCTGATTCAGGTGAGATTTCAAACTCATCTCCGTCCTCCTCACTTTCTTCAGAACGGTCAATGGAGACCATGTTGGAAGACAGAATGTTGCAGTAGAAATCACCGATACTCGTATCAGAATCCCAAGAGGTGGTACTAGAAGAATCAGATCTCTTATCTTCGTCAGATTCGGGATCTTCATGAACAATATTGATAAAAGGAGTAGGAGCAGTATAGCCCAATCCGCATTTCGTCCTCCCATATTTCAGAGGAGGGATCTGAACAGGCATTTTTCTCCCTTTTCAACTGTTGAGGCCAGTTCTGAAGTCATAGCCCATATTTTTAATGATGTCTTTAGATTGCTGACTATAACGACGTAGTTGTAATCTTCCAGTATCATCGTTTTTGTCCTCGTCTTCTAAATCAGAAGGATTTTGGGGCCCTTTGTAGAAGAATATTGGCATGTCTCCTGGCTTTCTGCTGGGAACTAGAAAGTATGAAGATTGTACTGGTTCTAGGGATACATCTGTATGAACAGTCTGTACAACTCCTATGATTATTGTGTTCAAGTCATCTAACAAATGTAAATAACTATGAACATAATTACACACATCAATATACTGCAAAGATGGAGGCTTTTCATTAAATTTAAAAGCAGCAGTATTTACATTGGGAGAAGGCTGAGCCTTAGAGATCTTAGCCAAGTCAATGACTAAAGGAGGAGAAGAAGAACGAGAAGAAGCTTTGTTTCGATTAAGATCGATAACAAATGGCTCAGAAGAGGTGAGCTCCCTTGAAGTCTGAGATGGAAGAGTAATCTGCCCTCCAACTGGGATTAGCAGAGTATCTTGTTTTATATGTGAAGATACAGGAACTGTAGTACGCCCACTGACAGAAATGATCAGTGTATCTTGAGTAGACGACTGAGGTAATGGAGAAATCCGTCCACTCACTGGAATGATGAAAGAACCTTCTCCGGAGGGTTTGGGAGATTGATGCTGAGTATTTCGATCTTTAACAGGGATTATTAAAGTCTCACTCTATGAATCTTCTTTCTCCATAGCTTGTATCACTCTTGTATACTCTTCTTTGTACATCCGGGAATCATTGAAATATGCTTCAACCCCATGGAAGGGATTTATATCAGCGACTTCCTTTTGTACTCTTCCATTGCTATCAATGTATTTAAAACACTGATGAAGAGTAGAAGGCACCACATTATTTTCATGAAGAAATGGTCTTCCCAAAAGAAGATTGTAAGATCCCACGATCTCGATCACATAGAAAGTGACTTTGGATCTGAAATCGCCTATCTGAAGTTTCAGATGAATCTTTCCCAAAGGCTCGCTTCGGCTCTGATTGAATCCCAAGATAGTAGTAACTGTCTTGGAAAGCTTGTGAAGAGGAATTTTTAGTTCATCCAACAGACTCTTTGGCATTATGCTTATAGCAGACCCTGGATCAATGAGGATACGATCTATCTTCATCGTATCGATATAACCGGTATAGTAGAGAGGCCGATCATGTCGATTATCCTCCAGTAGCATGTCATCTTGTGTAAAAGTGATATTTGGGATAATCTCCAACACACTGTTGCAATGTAAGCAAGTGGCAGGTTCTGCATCTGGCTTCTTTAACTGTACAAGACAAGAGTCAGCTTGAAGAAGTGCTTCACTTAACGTCTCTCGAGTCTCTTTGGAAAGACGTAGAAGTTCAAAGAGTGACATTCTAGCTGGAGTATTAGCAAGTTGAGCTAAAATATCGAAGTTATAAGGCTTCTGAAGCCCAAGAGGAGAAGACTTCTTGATTGGTTTATCAAATCGAGCCTGTTGTTTGCCTTTCTCAAGAGCTGTAGGCTTGGAAGGAGCAGGTTCAACTGGTGCAGTGGAAGGAATAGGTGCAGTGGATGATTCTTCTTCAAGAGGAACATTAGGAACATCTTTATCAGTAGGAGGGATATCAGGAGTATCCTCAGGATTCTTGGAATAATCCTTTAAATAAGGTTTCCCTGTTCGAGTAGCACCAGCAAGTGCTTCTTCTTTGTCTTTTGGCTCTGTGTCAGGAGTAGACCCAAGAGAAGTCATATGACATGACTTAACCTTTCCAGCCTTCTTAGACTTTCGAGAAGTAGTCTTTTGAAGAGGAAGAGATTTAAAATCTGCCACTAGATCAGGATGTATCCATATGATTTCTCCTGTTTCCATAATGATCGGCATTAATCCTTCATATTGTGGAGGAAGAATATTCACTATATCAAGAGTTGCCTTGAGAATAGGAATGATCCCACTTTCAAGGAGTTGAGGAGGAAAATCTCCAAATTGCATAGAGACGACGTTAGAAGTGACGGTCTTCTCTTTTGGAGTAAGAGAGATAGCTCCAGATTTAATCATTTCTTGGATCTTTTCTTTCAGTACATAACATGTACGAATTGTGTGACCCAACATTCTGCGGCATGGACAGTATTTGGGATGATCTGTCTTACCAGCTTCATCAGGTTTCTTGATTTCAGGTAATTGTATTTTATTACCTTTCAACAGACATTCAAAGATACCAAGGACATCATCGTCATCAAAAGAGTATTCTTCTTTAGGATGAGGTGCTCTTGGTTGTTGAGTTGCAGATGTAGGAGAAGTTTGAGCATTTGATGCATCTTTGCTCTGAAGATTAACTTCAAGGGTTTCTTTTCCCTTGCGAGCATTGTTTTTAGCATTATTGTTAGTACCTTGACCTGTTTCTTTGGGAGTCATCTGCACTCCTAAACCTTTAAAGGTTTCAGCACTAATTTCTGCGGCCTTGGCACTAACTATGAAGGAAGGCCAGTCTTGGAATTGAGTAGATCCTGTCCACATGCTGATAATTGGTAACAAATTTGATTTGTATGTGTCGATGGTGACAGCATCAGGAGTTCCAAGAGGCATCTTCAGAGCTTCTCTTCGAAACCGTTCAATGAAATCCTCTGTAGTTTCATTATTTTTCTGCTTGATTCTAATAAGAGCAGACATAGTCATGTCATTGAGCCCTTCATAGGACCGTTCAAGAAATATTTGTTTGAAACCGGCAAATGAGGTAATACACCCATCTGTGAGACTTCTATACCATTCATAAGCCGTTCCCTTGAGACATCCAACAAACACCCGAATAAGGAGGGCGTCGCTTGGTTGCAGTTGATCAGTCATTACTTCAAAGTGATTAATAAACTGACTTGGAGAAGTGGTTCCATCATAGAAGGAGATAGTAGGAGGCTTGTATTTAGGAGGATACGATACTTGCTTCCATTCTATCGGATAAGGTTGCTTGATGCCTAACCTTTGTAAACCATCTTTTTGTTTGAATGCCTCAAATTGAGTTTTGAGATTCTTCAATTCTTCAGAGAAAACTCCGGAGGATTGTGGAGTTGTAGCTTGTAGAGAATAGTTGGGAGGAGGAACAGTATTGTAAGCACTACCCCCAGCTCCAGAGAGACTAGGATTTGGTTGAGCTGGTCCAGGAGTATTGGATTGTACTGCTGGAGGAACTTGTACTGGACTTACAACAGTGTCAATTGGTATGGCATCTAGTATAGTCTGTCGATTTTGTATCTGTGTTGCCATGAGTTCATACATCGACTTCATAGTATCAGCCATAGACTTTATTTGCTGTTCCAAAGAAGCAATTCTTTGTTCTTGAGGAGTCAAGGAAGAAGAAGGTTCATCAGTATTCCCATCAACCATATAAGTCGTAACTGTACGAGAGATTATTGATGAACTGGTGGATGTCGTTTGTTCTGAATCATTGCTTTGTGCATCAAAGTCAATTATAGGAGAACTACCCCCAGTAGGAAGAGTTGGAAAGTTAGATTCTCCAAGGAATTCAGAATCATCTTCAGAAATCAAAGTTCTTTGACTAGAGGCCAGAACTCTTGCTCTTGTGCCTCTATATACTCCATCTGGACTATCATCTCTACCCCCAGTATTCCGAGAGGTCATGTTGACAGAAGCAAACAAAGGCTCATCTTCATCAGGCATAGGTTCATACTGAATCCGATTGAAGACAGATTGTCGTTTTGTTTGACATCTGCATTGCATTGTAACTCTCGGCTGGAAGTCACATTCATGATCAACATAGTCCTGAACCATTGATTGACATCTGCATTGAATTATGACTCTTGGCTGGAAGTCACATTCAGCATGATCCATTGACACAGAATTATTCCTTCTCTTCTGTTGAAGGTGTTCTCGTAAATCTGTCTGTGATAACTGAGGTACATCAGAGAACAATCTTTGTGTATTTTTAGGAATATATTTCTGGTTCTTGGATTTTGATGGCTCTTGATTATATAGGGAGTGATTAATATGAGCCACATAATTTCTAGCATACTCTGCATCTGGATCTCTTAGCTTCATTTCCGATTGGTGTAGTTTCTTAACACCAGAAGTGCTTTCCAAACGAGTTTGATTAAGTTTTGTTCTTAGATCAGTTGGAGGTAACACATTGGTTTTTGAAACTTGGAGTTTTCCTTCCATTGATCTGGATATTTACAGAGAAGGAAGAGTTGAACCACCCCCTTGATTAGGAGTTGGTAACAGACCCTCTTTTCTAGACAAATTCTGTGCCCAATTCAAAGAAGTCGTAGAAGAAGACATTAAAGAATGTTTCTTCTTAGACTTATTCAAGTTTTGAGACATAGAATGTCCAGAAGGAATAGTAGTCAAAAGACCATCTCCTTTTCTTTGACTAACAAAATTGTCAGTCAAAGCTGTTTCTGAAGTAAAGACTACAGGAGCAGAAGAAACAACTAAAGAGTTATTTCTTTTCGAAGGGACTTTGTGTGGAAGACCACCCCCAGTTCTAGTAGAACTTGGTAAAGAAGAAGAGATAGCTAAAGAGCTATTCTTCTTAGATGAAATACACGCTGAAACAGGCTTGGTTAAAGAACCAGTGCTGTTAGCGTGACTTTTGATTTTAGAATTACACGCTGGAACAGATTTGGCTAAGGAGCTAGTACTGTCAGTGTGACTTTTGGGATTGAGATTGCACGCAGGAACAGATTTGGCTAAGGAGCCAGTACTGTCAGCGTGACTTTTAAATGTGAGACTGCAGCTGGAACAAATTTGACTAAAGAGCCAGTACTGTCAGCGTGACTTTTGACTTTGAGATTGTACGCTGGAACAGACTTGGCTAAGGAGCCAGTGCTGTCAGCGTGACTTTTGAATGTTGTCGTCTTTGAGCGCACAAGAGTGTACGTGCTTGTAGTAGAGTCTTTGCCAGTGTTAGGAGTAGACACTGTGGCAGAGACTCCACCATTGACTGCCAACTGATTCTTAGGGACATAGATAGAGCGTCCCTTTGACTTGGCAGTGGTGATAGAGGCTGAAGTGGGCTTGCCACCCTTAGCCCGCTGCATTTCTTCGTAGGCGAGTTGATCGAATTGGATCGATATCACCTTCTTCGTCGAGCCGACTGACGAAGTGTCGCATTGAGTTGTTGCCATCTCAGAAGAGGAGATGGTTTTCCCCAGTAGAGTCGCCAATTTGTTTTCCATAAATAAATTCACTTTATTTATTATGTTTCTGGGAAAATTACAACTGTAGGAATCCGATCTAGAAGACAATCGCTTTATCCCTTGGACTATGCGAAGAAGAAAAGCTCTCAAAATTTTGACAGTAAGTTAGATAACTATGTATCTGTACAATGAATGAGAAAAAGAACTCTATTTATAGAGTCAAAAATAACTGAAAGGATAACTGTCTTCACAACCTGTGCCTATTTGAAAATCACGCAGGATTTAACATACGCAAGGTTGTGAGCAGTTACTGGACGTGGCCTGTAACTGTTGGACACATGGCAATCATGCATGAGTCGTGTGTAAGTTACAGGACACGCAGGCGAGAGATCAGTGGCATGGCTGCCACGTACTCCAATTTGATAAAATCCACGCAGACTTGTTGAAGACGAAATCCACGCAGACTTGGGTCAGAAAGCTTCAAAATCTACGCAAACTTGGGTCAGAAAGCTTCAAAATCTACGCAAACTTAGGGTTTTGTTAGGATGATAATTTGCATTGGCACTTGCGCCGATCATTATGCTTAAATTTGTTAGTTATTCGCTAGGAAACACGGGCGCACCCAAAAGTGGTGCCTCGTCCATTTCTGCAATGTGTCGAACACTACAGGTGACACAAAATTTTGAGTCTATGTCCATGTCTCCTTGTCTGGATCATGTCGTGTTGTGTTCATGTTTGAGAAATAGCTCAGTTGATCTCATATGACATTTTTTTCCTAATTTTTTTGAAAATTTTCTTTGCAAGTGTGTGGATATATCATGAGTGGATTATTAGTATTACGGCCGATTCGTTAAAGATGTTTCATGATTGTTAGTAAATAGTTGCAGCATGGAATTTGTTGGGTGTTTCTATCATAATGGATCTGCCATTTGGTTAAATCACCATGCAATGACATCTGGTGTGGAACAAGAAATTGGAGTTGGCAGCACAAGTCCTTATTGGCAACTTACAACTATAATCAGACCCTTTGTATTGTGTTACTTCAAAAACGGCCTTGATGTGGGAACAATATGCGAATATGGTTGTGTTGTTGAGTTGTTGCCAATATGCCTTGATGTGGGAACATTTTTTTAACAAAAATCATTTAGATGGAGCTCCTATTTTTGTCTTCCAACTACATTTTTATGAGGTTCCTTATATAGCTACTACGTTTTTAAGATACTCAAGATTTATGAATGTAAACCTATGTTGGGTTTTCATTTGGGCTTGCTAATTCATATCAGAGAGGTTACTGTATTGTTATGAAGTAGAATGCAATACTTAGCTCAATACTCACACGTTCTGAAAATCTTTTATTATACTGGCACCTTACTGATTGGACTCGGATAAGGAGCTCACTGGGCCATCTTCCCATCTGCTGACTCTGAACTGTTTGGGTTGAGAAATCTCAACTTTGGGGCATTCTAGTACAATTTTCTCACCA
Source organism: Iris pallida (assembly GCA_029216955.1). Taxonomy (NCBI): domain Eukaryota; kingdom Viridiplantae; phylum Streptophyta; class Magnoliopsida; order Asparagales; family Iridaceae; genus Iris; species Iris pallida. Next base: position 20,893,932 of record JANAVB010044218.1, read on the forward strand.
TGTCTAAACCTGTAGGCACTTCGATCTTCTCTGGACTTGCTACTAGTGACATGTACGACTATGAAGCAAAAGAGCAGTCTCGTGGTTACTTTGGCGAAGTACCTTTATGGAGTGGAGGGGTCTGTGTGCTTTCTTCCTAATTTCTTTAATAATGTCAAGTCCCTTTGTTACTACAATTATCTTGAGCATGATTCTTGTTCGCACCAACTTGGTCTATGTGAACCTCAGTTGAAGTTCTTGATTTGTGATTCTCCAAGCCTATGATGGCAGTGGGACCATGAAGATATAACTTTTGTTCAGCGTATACACAAGCAATTCGATCTTATTCTTCTAATATCGTTACCGTTTCAAATTGATCTTTATAACTCTGAAATGCTTGATTCCTTTGAGTGATATCCCTTTTTTGCTATAGGAAATTAGCCTTGCCTTCACTTGGTTCAGTCCATGTCTCTGAACGTATGATAGTCATTCATGAACAAATATGAGATCAAAGTGAGCATGCATGATCTTAGAGCAAGGTATGATAAACTTTCCTTTGTCCAACTTTTTAGCTCTTGGTAATACATGCGATGTTTGGGTTGATAAACCATAAAGAGAGGAACAAATCCAAAGCCAACTGTCATACACATTCATCCAATGTGGTATTAAAGAGTGGCCTAGCCTTGGTCAACAAACTCTATTTTGGTACTTGTACAAAGTAAGGTTTCCTGCAGAATTAAGGAAAACTATATCCTTTGTTACAACCTACCATGGCATATTGATTGTTTGCTTAAGTTTGTGTTTGTTTTCTCTTCATAATGATTGATGAATGATATCATTTGCTCAAGATGCAGAACTTTTGCGGCGCCTCCCGGCTACTATATAATTTTGAAATGCCACCTATCATGTCCAAAATTCTTTTTATACTACCAGTTTCATTCCAGGTTCCTAATCCATTGATAATTTGTTGAATATATTATGTCTTCTTTATCTCTGTGATAACAACCATTCCAGTTGCTTGAAGCATTGAACCTATTTTACTTGATGTTTGCGATTTGCTGATCTGAAATCAGATAACAGATAGAGGATAGAACACTTAAATAGTTGTATTTCATTAGAACATGTGCCCCAATGCCAAAAGTTGATTCTCATTTTGTTGCCATATAATGATTTTTATGGTCTACTAAATTGCACTGAACTTATATATTTGCGAGATCTATATTTACTTCTGCATCCATGCTCCATTTGTAGGTAGACTCTGTAGAAGGGCCAATGCCTCAGACCAGATTTGTTTTAAAGAAAGCATTAGAATTTGGGCATGCTGTTGTGGTAGTTGTTAACAAAATTGACCGGCCTTCAGCTCGCCCGGAATTTGTGATCAATTCAACATTTGAACTCTTTATTGAACTAAATGCAACAGATGAACAGGTAATTGTTGATATGCTCTCTTCACTTCATTTCCTCCTCCAATTTTTTTTGTGCTGAGCAAATATCTTTGTCTAGCTGTCTGCCTAAAATATTGCTATATGCAGTGTGATTTTCAAACGATATATGCAAGTGGCATTAAAGGAAAGGCAGGGCTAGATCCAGATGATTTGGCAGATGATCTTGGACCGCTTTTTGAAGCCATTCTTCGATGCATACCGGAACCCAAGGTTGAGAAAGATGGTGCACTTCAATTGCTTGTCAGTAGTCTTTTTTTTCCCTCTTGATGCTCATAGGAATTGTCTTTTATATGTTAGCTCCCATGTCCTATCTAGTATCTATGTTTTTTATCTGGTAAATTAGGAGTGAATCATATACATGTTTTATTAGAGGTTAGTAGGAAAAGTTTTTAGGATAGTTCTGAAAATTGGTTGAAGTTCAGAATTTTAATCTAATCATACCAGGCCTAGCTTGCCATTTCTGTGTCGTGTCGGATATGTCCTCATTGTTTGCTACCGATATATCTTTGGAAAGAAGGCTATTCATCCTTGTCTAAACATGGGGTTTGGCTATGGAGCACAACTCCAATAAGTATCCTCACAAACATTGATATCACTGTTTGCCTAGTTGTCAACCTGAAGTCAACCCTTTGAATTGGTATCGATTCTAGGTCGAAAAAAATAGGAGCAAGAGAGGGGCTTGCCCTGTAGTTTACAAGGCCAATTGGAAGGTAAATAATTAGATACCTTCTTGTCATGCAAATAAACCCAAAGGGGCAAAACACACCACACCGTACCTATCCGTTAGCTGACAAGTTTTCATGACCAGCCTTGTATGGGGTTAGCTGTACCTTTCTTTTTTACATTTAATTTGGTTGTAGATGGTCTTAGGAAAGGACCAGAATGCAATTGTCTATAGCATAATCTTTATTTTCAGCAAGTTTTATACGATTAGACCAAGTTAGTTTTGTTCGTGAAACTAATCTAGCCAGATCATTTTTAGCATAAGGATGTTATAATGAGTACCTAGAAAATGACTAACCTGGCAACTTTCGTTGCAAGAAAATTTTCCGAAAATAATTCATTGCTTCCCTTTTATTTTATTTTCCCCCTCAATTTTATCATGGTTGATCTCAGTGAATTCACTCTCTGCAAACATGTGAGACTGTGGTATATTATAGTTTATTTTACTATGATGAACTTCTCAGTTGTAAATAATCTCTCTTGCATGTTCATTGCATGCATATTTGTTGTCATAATGCAAAAATATTGTCCTTAACCCTTCATATTTTTTTTATGTTCATTCATCTTTTTGTTTTGGAGGTGCTATAAATGTCTGACCACTTGCAGAAAAAAATATATAAAATTGGTGCTTTATGATTGGTTCACTATATTTCCTTTTGTGAAGTACATATATATGTATAGGTGTATCTGTGTCGTAATTTTTAGTTTTTGATAAGGTGGACGTGTGCAGGTGTACCAGTGAGTATTATCCACATAGGTGTAAATATTGGTCATCAATAGGGATATCAACTATGGGTGTGTGCAATAATTAGGATATGGCAGTAACTATGGCAGAGTAGAAGTTGGATCAGAAGGAGTATGTATCAGTATAGGATCAAAAGGAGTATCACTGTGATGGTTGTATGTTAGCACATTTCAATGCAGAGTATCATAACAACAAGGTACAAGTGTTAACTAAGAAATAAATATCAAATAAAGTCAAGTATGTGCAGTTCCTGTGAAGTGAAGTATGTTTAATTGCAGCAGAATACTGTGTTAGTATATGTGCAGGATTCTGCAAGCACATAACAAGGTGATGCATGGTATACTGAATGAGTGTAACAGAGAGTATATTGTATTCCTAGATGTTTATGTAGCATTTCCTACAAATTTGGACCCTGCAGATGTGTGTAAACATGCAATACCTGGAAGTGGTATGCACAAATCTGCAGATATAGACTGTTAGTTAAGTGTTGTGTATCATCACTGAGAGTGTGTTGTATTAGAATACCATGTGTTATGTATAAACAACAGAATAGAGGTACTTATGCAATTTATTTGAAAATAACAAGCTAATTAAGACCCAGTTTACTAATTATGCAATTTATTAATGATTCCTGATTTTAACATGTTTCATAATGTTGTATGCAGGTGTAGCTTGTTGACGTTATTCAAATTTCCATCATTTGGTTGGATTATAGTTTTGTGATTATGTTTCGAAGAACAAATTTTTGGTGAGACAGAGATCCAAGTAGGTATACTACAGAAGTTGTGTCATCCATGGGTCATCTAGGAGGGAGTTTGATGGTTGCTTGATTCAAACTTTTTCTAGTTTTAATTTGAATATTAGCGGAACTAAAGTGAATGTTATCATATCCTTTACTTCTCAATCATTTCGAAGTATTTCAGTTTGTATGGAATAATTGTGACTTCTATTAAAGTGTTATCTGATTAACATTATGGATCTCTGGATGTTTGGAAGAAATGTTTTGCATGTTTAATAATTTTCTTAATTGTTGTGTTTAACTTCATGTTTTCAGCCAAACTTGAATTTAGAATAGTAGAAAAAGGAATGTATGAAAGTATAATATGTTGTGCCTTTCCGATATCATCTTTTAAAGTGTTATCTTCAAAAATATGATGGTAGCACAACTTATTATGTGTTTCATGTCTAGTTTAGAAATTACTAGATTTAATTGTGGTTCAAACTAAAAATTGGAATGCAAGAATGAAATTAAAAAAAAAAGAAATCAGAAACACTAATAAAGTGTTGCAAAACTAACATAAGATCATGCAAAAAAATGTTGCAGATTATATTTAGGAACAATCTTAAAGTGTTTCAAAATGATATTTAGAAACATTTCAAAGATGTTCCAAAAATAATTTAGAAACACATTATATATGTTCCAAAATCTAATTTTGAAACGCCTTATAACTGTTCCAAACTTAATATAGGAACACTTTATAACTGTTCCAAATATTGTAACGCCACTTTTAGGAACGGTTATGATATGTTCCTAAAAATATTAGGCACATATAAAAACTGTTCCTAAATGCCTTTTTTGGTGTAGTGACATCATTGATCGTATTATACGGTATTCTTCTACCCGTAATACGTAGCCGGCTGAGTCATTCCCCCGCTCTCCGGTATTCTGGTTCTGGGACGTGATAAGGTTTGTCTTACTTTTTTAACTATTTCGTACAAATAATAAGAGTATTTTTTTTTAATAGTGAATGTATATACTGTTAGTCCCACAGTGCAATTTCGATGGAAAACTGAGAAAATAAAACGATTGTAAAAACAATATTTTTGCAGCACTTCAAAGAAGGTGCTTGACATAGATCTTTGGAGGATTCTGGATAACGAAAATCTAAAATGATTTTGTTATATCAGCAAATGAAAGTAGTACTTCTAAAAAGAAGTATCCAATCGAATTGCTAGCAACAACAACGATGACAGACGAATGGTGGAAGAACAATCTGCTGGGTGAATGATCACCGTTGCTCAAAGCTTAATTCATCCCACACGAACAGCTTCCAGGAACCAACAAGTTCGTCGGAGAACTTTGGAACACTCCGGTCTTCTGACTCTTCTGATGGGAACGGACTCCTGTGCAAAGTAACGATGGTGCAACGCTTCCCTTCTCTCTCAAAGTTTGTGGGAATTCGTAAGAAATTTTGAACACTTGTCTTTTTCTTATCTATTTACACCGTGAGAGAGAAGAGACCTTATATAGGCCCGCGCTGCAACTGCCCAGTTAGCAGAACGTTCGGGACGTAGAAAAAATTTCTCCAAACGTGCTGTAACCGCTCAGATCATGCACGGACACGATCTGAGTCAACTGGCGCACAGCGCCACTTGCGCCAACCGTGCGCCAACAGGCAGCTAAGCGCACTATGCGCCTAGCGACGATGCTGACGTACTAAGTGCAAAGTGAGCAAACAAAATGCCATGAGCCCGAGTCCAAGTCGTCAATGTAGCGCCCCGCTTTCGATAGGCGACGGAACTTCATAATATGCTTGCGCCGAGTCAGATCGGCCGGGAACTTAGATGGCTATCTGACTCGATCGCTAAGCTTGGTAAACGTTAACGCCTTGCGGCATCGATTCAAATCGATTTGGACGGAAGTTACGAGAATCGATCCAACTAATGGAACGACTTCTGTTGGAATAAGTCCTAGATGCAGCGGGCTGCGTCTCGGCGAGTGAGCTCTCTATAAGAGTCCCTTCGACGGGACCGGACCGCTGTATGGTTTTCTTGAAGCTTTGCCGCTGGGCTTGATTGAAGTGCTTTCGCGTCGTTTTCATGGATGCAATTACAAATTTTGATGCAAGGGGAAAAGAAGGAAATCTAACAAAGTGTTGATGCATTGCAGGAGCTCGTGTAACTAAGGATTGACGTTGCGTAGCGCTTTGACGACCTGTACAAAGCAAAGTGATCGGTGGATGATTCGGCCCCTTCTTTTCTACTCTGTTCCGCAAACTTATTCCTTGCTTCGAATTCATTCAAATCGAACGATGCCAAGTTAATTGCATGTCAATCCATTAAGTCCAAGAACTCGGGAAAAACGTATAAATTTAGAGTAATTCACTCTGAAAATACAAGTCTATCACATAAACCAGAAAGTTTAAGGTTCTAGTAAAAAGATAGACTATTTCAAGTGCTGCAAAATATTATGAAACGTCGATCGTGGGTTATGATGCCTCGGACAATTTGGTGCCTACGGGACGCTAAATCGGGAGTACGACTTGGGAAAAAATAAATTGTTGCATAAGTTGGAGGAAATGATAATGTCGTTCAATACTGTCCGCGCTATACAAAACCGTTGCATATGTTAAACTGTTCACGCATTGGCATGGTCATGGACAGCTTGTGCACAAGTTGATATTTTTCCTCGAATCGATATCCGGGGCATCGGAATCAAATCGACCTAGGGGGAATGAATAATCGTGCTTCGGCACTGATGCATTGCGGGACCGTCAGTCAGGCTTGCAACCTAGACTGAGCGGGCCGAAATGCCGTTGAGATAGTCCCACGTGATGTGTAACATCAATGACCGCATATAAGATAGTAGCATGCTCACCTATTGTCTTATGCAGGTGTAAATATTATCTTTGTTTTTATGCAGGGACGAGCACGACCGTGGTAAGAAATATGTTAAACTGCTATGGTTCACTGTATGCTTTATTACGCAAAGATGGCTATCGAATATGAACTGAATTCATTTAGTTCTAATAGAAAGACAACTCTAAAGCATGCCTACCCTAACAATCAGAGTCGGTTTAGACGAGTGGGTTCGTCTCGTCCACTTAGCAAGTGTGCTAATCCCATTCCCCCAATTTCCTCAGGTGCTACGGGCGCGCTCAACTAAACTGGAGCTGAAGTACGGAGAGGCGTTTTGAAGCTCTTCCTATGCTGAAGTATTTTGAAGCCAATTCAAGTCGACGACTTTGTATAAAGGGGCGAATGTATGGGACGGCAAGCGTTAGTTCAGGCAACTTGTCGAATGTATTTCCTTATGTTTTCAATCAATGTAGCCGCAACGGCATCCAATGTAATTATGACTTGCACTTCGTTGCAAGCTATGAATGAAAACTATTTCTATCTTCCTATACTGCGTCTTATATTCTGATGTGACTTGCGAAGTTTCGACTTGGCGTATTAATATCAAAATGAAAAGATAACCATTTGAGAACTTGTCATCTTGCCTTGCACGAGCGCAACTCCAGGCTCGTGCGGCATCATGCCTTAGCGAGGACGATCGAATCGGCAAAGTAACACCGGGGACGAACGGTTTGTCGACTCGGGGCGTGACAGTCAAGTCCCTACGAGGCTTAGCTCCATTAGAAATTAATTCCCAAGAGCAAAAAGCATGAATGATTCATTGTTGATTTGACCTTTTTTTTACTAGAAAAATACCCCCATATGGCACACCCATGTGCACCTCCACATCACTTGTGCATCTCTAAACAAGCATAGCTTATATATGGAGATATATTTCTTTTGGCCTAGCCGATGTGGGACTAAAGCTTTTCAATGCAAAGGCCAAAATCCCAGTATATACTAGTTTCTATCTTCTGAATAGAAGCATTTACTAAAATATACTAAATTTAAAATAGGATAGCTAATTTTAAAAACTAAATTTCAACTTGATACTCTTAACTACTTAAGTTTTTCAACTTGATACCATAAAATTTAATAAATATACATTTTTTAAAATTAATAAAATTGAACTTCAAAATACATATATTGGTTTATTATTTTCAAGACACACAAAGAAATATACATAATTAGACTTCGAGATTGAAATTCAAAATCAATAAAACATTTACTGTCTTAAAAATCAAATTCAAACCGAACTTTTTATAAACTGGACCAAATAATGAACCCGTAATAAAATATGGCAAATGTTAAAGGTCATCCCCTTTTTACTAAGGGCAACCATCCTACTAAGGGCAACCATGTTTTCTATTTATTTTTTTTACTAAGGGCAACCTAAAGTTCATAAGTTTACTAAGGGCCACCAAGTGGATAAAACCAAAAACAAAAAGAAAATAAAAAACAAGAAGCATGGAAGCATGGCGAGCTCCTCCCACCGACCTCCATGGCTGCGGCGGTGATGGCTGCCTCGCGGAGGGTGGCGGCGGATCCAAGGCCCAGAGGCTCTTCGTGAGTCTTTCCGACCATGGTCGTCCTTCAACGCTGTCGGAGCCACACGCCTCCTCGTCTACAACGGGTCCGTTGCCTTGCTGCTGTTGCTGACGACGAGAGGATGGAGGCGAGGGAGCCGTGGCTCGGAGAGGAGGGAGTATATGAAGAATTAGGGTTTGGGACGACGGAACGAATCGAAAAAAAAACAGAGACGAGAATGGTTACGAGAGTGAGAACATGACTTACCAATATTGAGGAGGACATGGGAAGGAGACAATGGAGATTCACTGGAATCCATCTCCTCCTCCCTCTCCTCTCCTCTCTCTCTCTCTCCTCTCTCTCTCTCCCCCCACCAGCACTGCTACCAAAAGAGTCTATTTTTGTGTTTGTTCTCACCGACTAGTCGGCAAATTAGCGGTGAAGGCGGACTGCAGGCAAGCCATGCAGTCACTGTAGGTAAAAAAAAAAAAAAAAAAAAGAGAAAAGATTGCCAATCGAGGACTGCAGGCAAGTCCTACAGTCCTCGATTGACAGGAGCATGGTGGCCCTTAGTGTTTTTAAAATGACAAACTTGTAAATTTTTTTTAAATTTTAAATTGGTGCCCTTAGAGCATCATTAGTAGTTGGGACTCTCCAATGCAATTTGGAGCCCAAAATTTCAAAAAAAAAGGTAAATGTAGAATGGGTTGGGTTTGTATGAGAATAGTAGGAAATGATAAAGTGAGCTCCGGTCCCAAAAATTGTGTGGTCAAAAATTAATGTAGGAAAAAAATAATATAAAGTTTAAAATCTAGAAAGTTGTGTTCCAAATTGGAACTTACTATTCTACAAAACGAGTTTCTACAATCTAGAATCTAGAAATTGGGAGACCCAACCCTTAGCACCCATGGATGGGTTGGGACCGAAATTGTAGAAATTGGAATTAGGGATGAGACTTATTATTCTACAAAATGAGCTCCTACATTCTAAATCTAGAATCTAGAAAATGGAATGGGCCTTACTAATGATACTCTTAGTAAAAGGGAGTGGCGTTTAACATTTGTCTAAAATATTGATGTGTGTGAATTATAATAATAAAAAACTTATATAACTGGCAGTTGTTCTCTTTTCTATTTTTAATGCAAAACAATCAGGGCTTGGAAATTTGCATCCATCGTTTCCACAAATTAGAGGGGAAGGCATCAAAATTAGCTTTAGTAGGAACAATGATGGTGCCTTCCAAAGTTGGAAAAGGTGAAAGAAGAGATTCGTATAATCCAAGACAGCTGCTGCTGCCTCCTCTCCATTCTTCACGCGCCGCAATCAACGATATTCCTGTCTTCACTCGCCCAATCACAGTGAAATGAAGCCATGCTCGAAGGAAGAAAAGAAAAAAAAAAAACCTCAATTCTGACCACGAAATGCGACCAGGAACTTATTTTATTGAAAAAGAAGACGAAGGAGAGGAAGAAGATGACAGCCAATCCTTAATCGGCTCGAATGGCTCATGGCTGTGGCTTCAGCTAACATTTCCTTTCTTTTTTTTAGTCGTGACAGTCGGATTAAGGCCTCCTTTGGTACACGGAAAAAGAAAGGAAAAGGAATCAAATTTTGTCCCTACTTAGATTGATGGAATCATTTTAATTTTTTTTCCTTCACTAAAAATTACTTCTTTTTTTTTCTCAATTTTCTTTTTTTTTTTTGTTTTAAATTTCTTTAACACCCAAACATAAAATGTTAGTCTATAAGTTTATTTACAAGTTTATTACTTGAAAAATTGGGGCTAGTCATAAGTAACAAAATTGGGGCTAGTCATAAGTAAATAAAAAAAATTGTTACAAAACTAGTCCAAATGTTAGTCATAAGTAACAAAATTGGGGCTAGTCTAAGGTGAAATTTTATAAGACCTAAGGTGGAATATCAAATGAGACCTAAGGTGGAATTTTTTTGTTACTTATGACTAGTCCCAATTTTGTTTAATTTATTTACAAGTTTGTCACTTAAAAAATTATCCAAAACTAGTCCAAATGTTAGTCGATAAGTTTTTTTTTTTGGTATTCTTCCTCACTTTTCTTTTCCCAAATGCTAAAAAGTTATAACTTTTTCTTTTCCAAATCTCTTTTAAGTTGATATGTAAATTTCATCTTCTACTAACTAAAATGTGATTTAGTATTCATTCTACATGGATTTGAAGTTTTGAACCCATTTTAGGGTTACGAACTTCAAAAATCCGTCCACAGTTACGACGGGACGATGATAGAATGTCAAAAATGTTAACAGTCCTACAAGTTAGAAGGACTGTAATTTTTTTTGACAATCATACATAAAAACATTGGACATCATATTTTTTTTAGGACTGTCGAATTTTTTACAGTCATCCAAATTGGTAAGACTGTCAAAAATTTGAATGTCCTAGTTAAAATATTGAACAACATATTTTTTAGTACTAACGTAATCAAAATAATTTTATTTTTATATAATCATTAAGTTTTTATAAGTATTTTAAATATATTTTAGAGATAAATAAATTATTTACTCGGTTTAAAAATAAATAATTATCTACTCGCTTTTAAAAATACTCAAAAAATGTAAATGTATCTTAGAGATGGGTCTCTCAATTTTTTTTCTTTTCATTTCAAAATAAACCTTCATATATACCGTCTATAAATTTATTTTAGAGATAAGTTTCTTAATTTTAAATCTATTTTATAAATAAGTCTCACAACATCACATTAGATTGAAAATAACACAAATAAAAATCTAACAATGTCATCACACAAATAAAAAATATACAGGACCCTAGAAAATTTGTAGAGTCCTATAGGTTGTCAGGACCGTAACTTTTTTCTACAGTTCTGGAATGGACTGAAAATACACATGACTGAAAATATTAAAAATTGCGAAAAAAATTTACAGTCCTGAAATGAACTTAAAATACACCGAAATGTAAAAAATTTCTATAGTCTTGACAACATACATTAAAGTAAAAAATTTCTACAATCATGAAATGCATTTAATTAGAGGGACATATTTAGCTAGAACTTAATTATTTAGTTAGGTGCTTAAAATTTTTCTTTTTTTTAGTATGCTAAAATTATGGTAGGCAACTAGTTGGGTTTTGAGGTGGCACATACATGTCGCCAACTAAAAGAGATGAAACATGGGTTGGGAGTCACATGGCAAGTTCCAAGTTGGTTATTAGAGTTCCTATATAAAATTTTAATCAAACACTAACAATTCTTATTTTAAAAATAAAAAATAAAAAATAATCTGTATAATTATTTTTAAAATAATTTAATTTATGTAATATTTATAAAACATAGCAGGTTAATGTACATGTTCTGTATATGAATTTTGTATATGCAACTTCCATGTTTCTTTTAGTTGATTAGATTTGAAAATATTCACGAGGACATTTATTTGTGGTGGTGGATATATTGGTCCATGGATTAATTTTGTTCCATTTTTTGTTCCCGTTAACTTTTGTTTTGTAAAAATAATAAAAAAATAGAAACCAAATACAGTGAGGAGGTACATGTTTCATCGAGGACATGTTTGATTTGAAGAATTAGAACATTGAAAAAAATTATTCATTTTCTATATTTGTATGTAAATAAAAGAAAACGAAAAATAGTCTTTGAAGAAAAATAAATAAAAGGAAATTATAGATTTTATTAATGCAAATTATTTTACAATTTTCACAAAAAATTAGGAATAAATAATTTTGCTCAAAGATATATTTTGACTATATTCGGACCTCTTTAAACATAGATTTTATTAATGCAAATTATAATTTTGAAAAAAAATGTAAGAAAAAAGAATAGATTTACTTTATTTTCCTTTCTTTTTTCGCAATCCAAACCAGAGATGAAGGCCTTGTTTGCTCAAAGAGAATTGGAAGAAAAAATAAAAATCCTTAGAGAAAGAAAAATGAATATTTGGAAGATGAAAAGGACCATATTTTTTTTCTATTTTCTTACTCTTGAAAATTAAACCTTTTTTTTTTTTTATTTGGCATCCAAACAAAAGAAAGAAACACTCCGCAAACCAGGCAGAAGAGGAGACATGGAATATGGATCAAACGGGCCGGCTTATAAGCCGCTCAGCCGAAGCTCCTCAATCACACCAGTCAGTCAACATTTCCTACACCTGGCCGTTCCTACCGTACACGTGTCGCTCCACAATAGGCCGGAGCTCACTGATCACTCCGGACCTACGCGAGCAGTAGAACCCGTTGCGTGTAATTGAAGTCCTCCGCTCTCCCCCTTTCTATATAAAGCCCTCCTCCCTTCCCCCCCTTCCTCCCCAAGAGTGTTCCACAAACAAAAACATCATTCCACTCCTCGGTGAGGCTGAGTGTTCTTTCACAAAAACCCTCCAATTTCCTCCAAGTCCTTCTCTGCAAAAAATAAAAAATAAAAATAAAAATCAAATTTTAATTTTTTTTCTTCCTTCTTCATTTTCTGAGCCAAGAGGGTTTGTTTTTCTACACCCATCAGGCTGTTTTTTATTTAGTACTTTGTGTTTTGAATTTTAAAAAAGAGGCATATTTTCATTTAAGCCCTCTTTATTTTAAGTAATATTGCCGGTCGGTTGTTCTTTGGTTTTGATTTAAGAACATGGCTGCAGCAGCTATAGATATCAGTAGCCAACAGCAGGAAGTGGTATTCCCTCCGGATCCACTTACGGCGGAACTGATGAAAGCACTTGAGCCTTTTTTCAAGAGTGCTTCCCCCACTTCCTCCACTTTTCCTACCACGAGTTACCACCAGAACCGTCAGTTCTTTCCTCATCCGGATCTGAACCAGGTCGGTCCGGTCGGGCTGACCCAGCTGAACCCGGTCCAGATCCAGCAGATCCAGTTCAACTACCAGCAGCAGCAGATGCAGCAAGAAGTGGCGGTTTCGAGAGCGATGCAGTCGAGGAACCCTTCCCTCGGCCTGCGGTCGCAGCCGATGAAGCCTCCGGCGCAGCAGCCGCCGCGTGCGCCGTCGAAGCCGGCGAAGCTCTACCGCGGCGTGCGGCAGCGCCACTGGGGGAAGTGGGTGGCGGAGATCCGCCTCCCGAAGGACCGCACCCGCCTCTGGCTCGGCACGTTCGACACGGCGGAGGAGGCCGCGCTGGCCTACGACAAGGCCGCGTACAAGCTCCGCGGGGACTACGCGAGGCTGAACTTCCCGGACCTGCGCCACACCGCGGCCCACTCGGGCTCCAGCCCGCTGCAGTCGTCGGTCGACGCGAAGCTGCAGGCCATATGCGAGGGCCTGGCGAATGCGAAGGGCACGGCGCCGACGCCGAAGGGGAAGAAGGCCGCGAAGGAGGAGGCGGCGGCGAGTGGCTCGAGCTCGGGCTCAAGTTCTTCGTCTTCTTCTGGGAACGAGAGCTGTTCGAACTCGAACTCGCCGGCGTCGGAGATCGAGAGCCTGGACTTCACGGAGGTGCCGTGGGACGAGACGGAGAGCTTCCAGCTGAAGAAGTATCCTTCTTGGGAGATCGACTGGGAGGCCATACTGTCGTAGCTAGTTTTTTTTACTTTATTTTCCCTAGCTCTTGCAAATGGAGTTTTTGGCATTTGCATGGCTTCTTCTTCTTCTTCTTCTTTCTTTTTTTAGGGTTTTTCTAGTGTTGTGTGCTGCCATAGATCTGGTTCTTGCCGGTTCTTTTTTCTTGGCAGAACCAGATAGAGGCGGAAGTAACTTTGTAATTATGATGTAAGTTTTATTTCCATTCCTGTTAGGTGTAACTATATATATATATATATATATATATATATATATGTATGCATGTATGTATGTATGTAATGGTTTCCATTCCATGTCAGTTAACATATGTAATATGCGCTTATGTATCCTTGTAATTGTTGTTGCTTTATGTTTCGCGTCTCTGTGTTGGTGTAAAATCACTGTTCAAGATATAACCACTATTATTGGAGCTGAAATTTCTAGCAACAAGTCATAATCGTTTGATATATAGTCATAATCATTATATATATATATATATATATATAATCTCCTTTACTTGGAACTTTGGTAGCAACAAATTAACATGAATCATATATATATAAGAAAGATTTCGGTATGGATGATTACTATATATTTCTTTCAGGGATGATTCATGAGAAAGGACTGTCCCGGTAGATTTTGGATGCTAGAAATATTTAAAAAATGAACATTTGGGTCTTGACGATATCGAAATTATGGTTGATTCATGTTTTGATCATATAAACAAAAGGAAGAAAAAGAATATAAACAAAAATGGCTTTCGGACCGGGGGAGGACCGCATGCTGATGTGCCCCCTATTGGCTCCAGTCGTCCCCTGCTAGCTCCAGGCCCAACATACCCCTCGGTCCGGGAAGCAAAGTTGAAGCATAAAACACCAATCTCTTCTTCAAATTTTTAGGTTTTTTCTAAGGGCACCGCACTTTTTACTTGAGAACAGCCAAAAAATGTTCAAAAAATTACAAGTTTGTCATCCATTTTTTTACTTAGGGACAGTCCAATTTTTTCCAGCAAGTTGGACTGCCAACAAGGTGGCAGTCTTAGGACTGCCAGCAAGTTGGCAGTCCTCACATAAAGGAGGACTGCAACAAATGGCAGTCCTAGGACTGCTACCTTGTAGGCAGTCCTAACAGAAAGGAGGACTGCCAACTTAGCTGCAGTCCACGTCGACGAAGACACCCTCGCTTGCCAGCAGCCACGCTCCGCCCCTCTTCCTCTACAACATCCTCATCCGCGGCCACCTCCTCAGCCGCTCCCCCCGCGCCTCCCTCCGCCTCTTCCCCCGCGTCCACGCGTCCCCGACCCCGACCGCTTCACCTTCACCTTCGCCCTCAAGGCCTGCACCCGCCTCCCCCCGGCCTCCTCCCCCTCCTCGCCCCCCAGCTCGACGCCCGCGCTGCCAAGGCCGCCCTCGCCTCCGACCCCCACGTCCGCAACAAGCTCATCCACGCCTACTCCCTCTCCAGATGCATCGCCGACGTCCGCAAGGTGTTCGACGCAAGCACCACTCCCTCTCCGGACGTCGTCGCGTGGAACACCGAGTGCTCGCTCGCCCTCCAGTCCCAGCCCCGCTTCCCCCGCGCCCTCCTCCGCCGCGCCCGCGCCCTGACCTCGCCCTCGCCGCCCTCCCCCGCCGCGCTTGGCGCCTCCGCCGTCCGCTCGCCTCCCTTCCTCTGCCCTAATTTTTGGGCTGTCCCCAAGCAAATTATGGGTGCCCCCTAGCAAAAATTGCACCTGCTTGGACTGCCCCCAAGTAAGGGATGTCCCCAAGTAAACTTGGTGGTGCCCTTAGAAAAAACCAATCTTTATCCAAATGACTGGCTACGGATATGCTACTTACTGCTGATCAATATGCTCTTTTCATCCTGATCAGTTATTTGATTGATGAAACTATATTGCCACTTGCACAAGATCATGGAAGTTATGAGGATGCTATTTCTGCAAGCACTCTTTATCTTCTCTATATTTTAGGAAGACTAGTGAAGGATATTGGCATTGCTCCTCCTCGACCAACTTAGATTAAGCAATAGTGGCCAATGATGTAAGGTTGCTTGTTCTTTGCATTAACCTAATTGAATGAATGGCCAATATAGCTGATTAAGCAAGGTTAGCCATCTACATCTTGACTTGTATTTTGGTTTACTCCTCGTACTTTTTTCTTGTTAATTTAGAGAGAGTTCCTGCAGAATTGATCGATATATGCTTCTTAAGTCAGTAATAATTCAGTTACT
This sequence comes from Iris pallida, assembly GCA_029216955.1. NCBI lineage: Eukaryota > Viridiplantae > Streptophyta > Magnoliopsida > Asparagales > Iridaceae > Iris > Iris pallida. The sequence continues at coordinate 20,909,699 of JANAVB010044218.1, forward strand.
CAATAATCTGTCAGTTGACCTTGATATTTTTGACAAAGTCTCTTGCTTACAGCTAACCAGTCTTTACTTTTGTAGGTCTACCATTTGCTTCAAGAACTCCTTTTGCTTGTAATTTATGAAAGTCCTATTCATAGTTGGTCAATCCAACTGTTGGAGGTTACAAAGTTGGCTTCAGAAAAAATCTTCAGAGGAAGCTTCTGCACAGACCAAAGATTTGCTTGAAAGAATCTTGTCAACTTGGAGAGAAGTGGTCCATGACTAAACTTGATGGGAGAAGGTCAGAGGATGATGATGGTCACTAATCATAATTTCTTACCACAAGTTATATCATAATTTCTTAATTCACAAGAATTTATTCAGTACATGTTGAGTGGCGTTCAAAAAATTTCACCAACAATTACAAATTATTTATCACGTATGCTTTAAGAGACTTAATAGTCATCAGCAATACGTTTTTTTAATCAAAATACAAATTGCAACAGAGACAATAAGCTTCAAGGGGATTTGGATATCGAAATTACTGTTTATATAGGCCAATAAACAATAATTTTGAGATCCAAATTATAACTTCGATCAATTTTTAAACCCAAACTATAATAGCCATATATATGTGAGTCTTTAAACTAAATAGTCCTAAATTCTTTAATTAAAATACAAATTGCAGAAAGAGTAAGCTTCACGGTCAAGTGTAGGAACTGAGACTGAGGTGAGAGGAATCCCTCTTTTCCTTTGTGCTCTGAAAAGGACCCAATGGTCCCATGTGTCACTAGCCAGGCCTCGTCAGTCGTCACGTTTAACCAGTCCTTTATGGCCCATCTCAGTCACCAATGAGTACCATTGATAAGGCCTCGTTTGGTTACCGGAATTTGAGCTTGGAAAAGGAAAGTGATTCCTTTCCTATGTTTGGGAGCCAAAGAAAAGTTGTTGGAAAGGAAAAATGATTTCCAAGAGGTAGAAAAATAGAGGGAAAAGTGGTTCCTCCCATTTATCTAAGGAATCACTTTCCCTCCAACTTTTCCGCATTTATTACAAAAATTTTTGACCAAAGTATCCATGTTCATAATATCATTTACCATTTTTATCCATAATATCTTTTAGACAAAAATATTTCTAAGTAATAATTATTTTTATTAACACGAGAGTATTTTTGGAAAATTGACTTAATTTTGTTTCCTTTCCTTACAAACACCAAACACTATAATGGAAAGTAAAGATATATTCAGGCTATAATCCCGATCTTTCCAAACACCGGAAAGGAAAGTTTATAGGAATTATAATTTTCTAAAGGAAAGAAAATACCAAGGAATCAGTTTCCTTTCCTTTCCATTCCCCGAACCAAACGAGTCCTCAACAGATACCCTACCCCTGACCAAAACCAACGAGTCCATCATCTTTGTTCACCCATAAAAAAACTAGATATATATTCACATTTTCTCTCAAGAGTTATTTTATATTATTTTATTCAACTTAAAATTATTTTATAAATAATTTATTAGACATCTATCCTAGTTTTGATCACTAATTTAACAATTGATAACTTTTGAAAGAAATCGTGAACATCCATCCATCCTAGCTTTAATGGATGAAGAAAAATGGATTCAAAAATTATTTCCTTCGAACATCAGAGCATCCACAGTGGAAATGGTTTAAAGTGCTACATTTTTATTTTAGTCAAAATTTATAACATTCAGGACTGCAACGTGCTATTGTCCACACTTAAAAAATGCTAACAAGCCAAGAGGCTCTCCAAATTTGGAACGTGTCTTAGCTTGTGAACAGTATCAAACTGGGCCCACCAAGAGAGGAAAATGAAGGAAAATAAAGAAAAAAAGAGAGAAAAAATGAGATTAATTTGGAGTATGTATTTGGAGTGTGCCGTTATGTGCCAATATGAAGAGGACACTCCAAAGATAATAATTTAGACGATTTTTAAAAAAATTGAGCATAGTATGGAGCGTTCACCACACCACAAAATAATTTCACTTAAATCTTACGTATAAATCTTGCTTGGCCACAAGAGGTTGATTGAGAATTTCTTTGCTAATCTTGAGACTTGAGCAAGAGAATTCAAAGAGGACAAGAAAAGAAAAATAAAAAAGTTTTATGGACATATATTTTAACTTGACTAATATTTGGAGAAAGTAGTATAATATAATGTCTCTACTCATACTTTTATGTAATCCTAGCCTTTCCCAACAAAATTGAATCATCTGTGAAGCAAGCAGAACTATGTTGGTAAGGCTTTTTTATAGAATGACACAAATTTTATGACTGCCTACCAGTCTTTAACATTATACTTCCATGAAACATAGACACTCCAAAAGTAGGTCCTCTCTAGTCTAGTTGTATTAGAACAGACATCCGGAGGGGCAAGCAATTTTTGATCCCCAAATTGTGTCTGTTCGTGAGATTTCAAAAAGAAGAAGAAGCACTATGTCCATATTATTGAACGCCTATTATACATGATAAACATTTTGAAATGTAATGTACAAGAACACGTTAAAATTGGTACTGTATCCATGTTCTCGTATAGTATTTTTTGTGTTCGTACAACATAGATTAAATACTTAGAGGGGAGATGTAAAGAATGAGTAGATAAAATACTTTAAAGCATGTTCTGTCTTTTGATGACAGTTAGACTAATAAGAGATCAAAGCAGTCAGAAACTCAGAATTGTAATTTTTTATGCCATGTGAATGCTTCAAAACAAAGAAAAGTGAGCTGTCCACAGTGGCAGAATATTTATTATACAAGATGAAGTTGGCAGTGTGCAGTCCAGAGGGGTCACACTAATCAGCCTTTGGGATCTCAGTTGCTGCACATTTCTTTTAAGTTTTCTCTCCCTCCACTAACTTTGAAACCCCATTAGCCATCCAATTCTAAGTCAAAGATGCGCAATAGAGGCTTTTTCCAAACATGCACAAACTAATATGTCACAATGTCAAATGGCTATTGTGATGCTCATTAGAGCTACCAAATAGTAGCTTTTAGATTTGCTCTATGATGTATTAGTCCATGGATATTGCTTGTTTCAAGTCAAATTGGCTCTTCAATGTCCAATATGGTTACTTCTCCAAAGGGGCATTGTTCACTATCCACCACCAATCTCTAAACTCAATAATAGATATAAATATTGATCAAATTGTATAAATTTCCAGTTGAATCCCCCCCCCCCCCCCCCCCCCCCCCCCACAAAAAAAAAAATGTGTACATGTAGTTTGTGTTGTAACATTGGCTATTTTGTACATGTAGTTTGTTGTAACATTGGCTATTTTTTGCAGGAATGATATTTCATGATCTTCAAAGTGTTTGGTGCATATCCATATCTTAATTCTGGAATTACAGATTTTGAAAATTTCTCTCCAGGTCTCCTAAACGTTATTTGCCCTGATGACAACTTTGATCCTATGAGTTGAATATGATGCTCTGGTAGAGATTTTAACTACCTGGATTTGGATGCAAGATCCATGGGGAGTGCGCGAATAAGAACATTATGGATGCATCACCAAGTCTGGACACTGGTTTTCTGTTACTTTCAAAAACATGGTTGTCATTTGATGCCCTCTTCAGACTCCATTCTCATGAATCTCATCCTGCTGCGTATCTTGGAGGGCATTTCAATGGAAAACACAACAAGATCAAGTGGAGATTAAGAATTCAGTTTAACTTTCCAATTTCCATCTTCTTCTTGATCGCCCTCTGACCATGGTATATGAGTGAATCTAGTATTCCAGAAACTGTAAAGAAACCTGAAGAGAAATAAAATAAACGAATACCCGTCACTTTAAGTACGAGGAAGCAAGGAATATCATGCTTGATGCAGCAGGAAATAAAATAACATCTATTAATACAGTTAATTACTGGAGATGAGGAAAATTGTCCAACACAATATAATTCAGGAGTTATATTAATAATGACTATTTCGCAAGCTTAATTAAAGTTCACTTTGGATTTTGATTTCCATAAATCCAGTTGGGAAAAGAGTGAAAACAAGAGAAGTAAAAAAAATAAGTACAACATGAATACTGTATTTTCCGTTACGAAGCTAAGTTATCCACCCAAACTGTAAAGAGAATGGAATTTAAAAAGTACCTCCAATTATGGCACAAACATTTGTCAAGAAATGTAAGAATGAAACATGCTCATCTGTGAACGTCACCTGCAATGCACATTCATGTGTTACAACGGGGGTGTAGAGATCTTTGCTAGAACAAATTCAAATAAGTACTAAGAGTTAAATTCCTGAGATCCCCAAGCCGCCAAAACCCCCCCCCCCCCCCCCCCCCCCCCCAACCCACCCACCCACCCACCCACACGACAAACCCAACCCACCCCACCCCAAATATCTCGTGCAATAAACAACCTTATTTACATTTTTAAAAAAAAGAACATATTGCCCCCCTCCTTGAAAGCCTGAATTTCAATACAAGACCAAAATACCCCTCCAGCTTGAGTATGCACACGAACACACAACACAGACCCAAAGGTTGGATGGGTTGGCAGTGGCACTGATGCCAACGGCAACATTTAGGTGGCAATGACAGTTGATGGGGAAATCTGATAAGGATAGAATAGATAAAATAAGGGGAGAGAGAGAAGGGAATAAATATTTTTTAAAATATTCACTTTAAGGGGCATTTGGTAGGCGGAATGCAATATTCCCGATAATTTCATATTCTTGGGAATCTAATTCCCAAATATCATATCCATGGGTATTTAGTTACAGAATGGCGTGTTTGGTATAACACAAAGTATTCCACGAAATATAGAATTCGTGTGTTTGGTATCATAACTAAGTTTCCTATGACATTTCTGAGCCTACTTTCCTGAATTGCCCCTGCCTCAAGATATTATCATAATATATAAACTATGAATCTTAATATAACACATTATGAGACACATGCATCATTCTGATGATGGTTCAAAGCAAGCTCGGGCTTGGATCAGTTTCAGCTTTGGGTTCGGGTAAGGTTCTAGTTTGATCAGGTGGGTCACATCGGATCCGGTTAAGTTCAGGGCAGGTTCGTGTCTAATCAGTTAGGTTTCTGGGTCGGGTCAGGTTTGGGTCGAATCAGATGAAATTTGGAGTCGAGTCAAGTATGGGTTCAACTTGAGTTGGGTTTGGGTTGGATCGGGTGAGATTTTTGTATAGTCAGGTAAAGATAGGGTTCGGTCGGGTCCATGACAAGTTTTGGTACAGTCGAGTTCGGGTTCAACTTGAGTTCAGGTCAGGTGAAGTTTGGGTCTAGTCGCGTTTGGTCGATTCCGGATAGGGTCGGTTTTGGGTCTGTTCAGGATAGTTTGAGCATTCTTAAAAATTATAATATTCCCTTAGGTGGGATTACAGAACGCCCACCACTCATTCACCATGGGATTAGTATTCGGTGGGAATATGATGGCCAAGAGAATGCATCATTCCTAGAAATCTTTTATTGGACTCATGCCAAAAACAGTTATTTGGTTCCCATCCATACTACCGCAATACCAAACGGCCTTTACACGACTACTCTGGACTTCTTTAAAATTAGCATTTGACAGGCAGAGGCAGAAAGGTGGTGGGGGTGGGTGGGGAGATCATGGCTTGCAGTAATTTCATTCATTTTGAACATCTGCCATCAGAGATAATTTATTTTGTGCCAAGTAGTTGAGATTAGACCTGTCAATGGATAGTCGAAAATTCGAATCCGAGTCGATTCCGTATCCGAACTTTCGGATATTGTTTGAAATTTCGAATATCAGATTTGGATATCCGAATATTTTTCGGATATTATCTTTATTCTAATATGAATTCGGATATTAAGGTATTTGAATCCATTAATATCCGATCAGACTTTCAATTGCAAATTTCGGATATTCGAAAATTTATATATATTATAGTATAATGTATATGTAATATATATTAATTACTAGTGAAGATTAAAGGATTTTATTCTCAACTGAGTTTTATATAATTCAATTCATTTATTACTTTTCTACATCTATATTTTAATATAATGTATATACAATAGTAATATATATTAATTATAATTTACAACATAAGATGAAAGGGCTCAAATATGTAAAGCAATATATATATATGTTGAGAGTCAATAAGGGACTTTTAGTCCCACATCGGAATATGTAGTATGTAGAGGAGCTAGACTCCCTATAAGTAGTGTAGTAGTCCATCAATAAAATTCATCCCACCATTATTTTCTACATGGTATCAGAGCCATAACCTCTCTCTCTCTCCTCCCACACACACAAAAAAAAAAAAAAAAAAAAAAAAAATCTCCCTGCCGAAGCCTCCCCTCCCCTGCCGAAGCCCCCCCCCCCCTCCCCTGCCGAAGACCCCCCCCCTCCCTCCCCTGCCGCCGACCTCCACCCTGCCCTCCCACCAGATGCCCCCCTCCCCCCTCCCCTGCCGACGACCCCCCCCTCATCCCACCCTGCCGGCCCCCCCTGACCCGACGACCCCCCCCTCCCTCTCCTCCACCAGCAGCCCCCCCCCCCCTCCTTCCCTAACCCTAACCCTAGCCGCCATGTCTACAAACCCTAACCCTAGCTAGCCACCTCTTTTATTTTCCAAAAAAAAAAAAAAAAACAGCGTCATTCGAATCATAAATAAGAAGGCTGTCAAATGATTTATTTGCACCTTCTATGATTCTTAGATTGCGCTGTTTGGAATAAACAAATGCTTTATTTGTTGTTCCTTCACATCAGGATCTATACAGAGACTGTTCATGTCTTCTCTGGTATCCTAACGTGTTCACTTTACATGCGCGCGCCGGTGCTGGTACAGATGATAGCGCATTCGTAAAGTCGAGGAAGACGTCGAAGACGACGACGACCAAGAAGCCGAAGACGACGACGACGACGCCGACGACGTTGGGAAACTGACGACGAAGAAGACGCCGAAAAAGACGAAGAAGACGACGAACAGGGTTCAACAGTTGAAGCAGCGATGGAAAAGATCAGTGGCAAACTGACAGCCGAAGAGATGAAGGCCTTGGTTGATGATATCTTATCAAAGAGATTAACCGAGGGAACCCCGCGTGTGGTCCATACTGATGTGGATCCGTCACCCTACAAAATGGGAAAGCTGGAGAAGCTGGAGACGAAGTTGGACGGCACGTCTAACTACTTGAAGTGGTCGCGGCAGGCGATGCGGACGCTGAAGGGACGTGGATTGGTTGGCTATGTCAATGGCCAAACCAAGGCGCCAGCCGATCACTCCTCGAAGGAGTTTGCTGTTTGGGAGATTGTCAACAACGTAGTAGCTGGGTGGTTGACAGCCTCATTAACCGACCAGGTGTCGGGCAATGTAGAGGCGATGGAGGCTGCTGCTGATATATGGCAGACTTTAAAGGATATGTACTCAGGCTCGGGCAACCCTATGCGGGTCTTCCAACTGCAGGACGAACTCGATAGGGTGGCCCAGGACGAACGAACCATCTCTGAGTACGCAGCACTGTTGAAGAAGTACTGGTCGGATCTGGATCACTATGATCCTCTTGGGATGGAAGATGCACAGGTCGAACCAGCATTTGCGAAGTACTTTCAGACGTTCCTGGCTTATATTTCGCGGCAGCGTATGATGAAATTTCTGAAGGGGCTAAACCCTGTGTTTGAGCAGAGAAGGAATATTCTCCTATCCCAATCAACACTTCCGACCTTGGAAGAAGCTATCGCTGTCATGACACAGGAAGAAGCTCGCTTGAAGTTGATGCCCAACAAAGGCTCCTCTCAGGGGGAGCAAGCTGTGGTTGAAAAGTCTGCCCTTGCTGCATTCAATCAGCCTCCATCTGTAGGTGGTGTTTGCCACAATTGTGGTGACTCCGGCCATTACATCAGATTTTGTCCGAAACCCTTGCGGACTCAGTCTGGTGATCGCGGACGGGGTCGTGGAGGACGACGTGGTGGTAGAGGGGGATATGCTGGTAGAAGGGGAGGACACAAAGCAAATCTGGTGGAGGAAGGAGGAGAAAGTCAACTGGCCGAAATAACCCCGCTTGAGCGGGAATTCCTTGAGAAGTTGCGAGGCACTAAGATGGGTTCGCCCGACAGTCCTGGGGCGTCCTCTACCTCGGGGGACCATATCACTTGCTTTGCCCAAACCAGCACAGGTATACCTGCACGTGCTCTTGCGTCTGTCCATCAGCCAGGCTGGATTATGGACTCTGGGGCATCCCGCCATGTCACGGGGTCCCGTGGTGAGTTTCAGGACTATACTCACCTACCGTTGCCGGAGAGTATTCAGACTGCTGATGGTACCTCCAGACCAGTACTGGGTAAAGGCACTGTCGCATGCACCCCTTCCATCACTCTCACTGATGTCTTACATGCTCCGTCTTTTCCTGTCAATCTTCTCTCTATTAGTGCCATTATCCATGATCTTAACTGCACTGTTTCCTTTGACATTCCCACGGTGACTTTTCAGGAGAAGGGGACAGGACGACGACTTGGGACTGGCACATGGCATAAAGGGTTGTGGTACTTGGACAGGACTGGACTGGACAAAGCATTGGCATCTCTTGTAGCGGGCACACAACTGGAAGTTTCACGACGTAGTGTAGAAGACGAACTGCTACTCCACCACCAGCGTGTCGGCCATTCTTCTTTTCAAGTTATTAGTCGAATGTATCCGTCCTTATATCAAAGGGCGAATAAGGAGAAGTTATTTTGTAATGCTTGTGAGTTGGAAAAGCATACCAGAAGCTCGTATGTGAGCTCGGGCAATAAGAGTTCAGCTGCCTTTGACATGATACATTCGGACGTATGGGGCCCTTGTCCTACAACCGGTATTAACGGTTTTCGATGGTTCGTCACTTTTATTGACTGTTATACCCGGGTAACATGGGTTTACCTTATGAAGAATAAAAGTGATGTCCTTGAAGCTTTTCGGGATTTTCATCGCCGAGTGGAAACACAATATGGTGCTAAAATTAAGTGTTTCCGGTCTGACAATGGAACGGAGTATACGAACAAGAGGGTTGCTGAGTATTTTTCCACTCATGGAATACTACATCAAACTTCGTGTGCTTATACGCCGGCACAAAATGGTGTAGCCGAACGGAAGAACAGACATCTGCTGGAGGTTGCACGGACGATGATGCTAGCTATGAATGTCCCGAAACACTTATGGGGGCAGGCTGTATTGACGGCCTCCTATCTCATCAACAGAATGCCATCTCAAGTCTTAGACTGGAAGACACCGTTGGAGATGCTTACTGGGGCAACCACATACACTGTTCCTCCGAAAGTATTTGGGTGTGTGTGTTTTGTCCAAGATAATAGGCCAGGAGTTGGCAAACTGGATCCTCGAGCAGTTAAATGTGTATTTGTCGGTTACACGGCAACTCAGAAGGGATATGCCTGTTGGAGCCCAGTTGAGCGGAAGATGTTCGTAAGCATGGACGTTACATTCAGAGAGCTGGAACCATACTATGGTTCGGATGAAGGTTCAGCATTTGGTGACACACCTAACACAGAGGGTGTTAGATGTGAGGGGGAGATAATAAGCCCAAATGTGGTAGTCGGATCAGTCCCGTGTCCGGTCATAGAAAACTGGACGAAAGGGGGAGGAGAAAGCAGTGACTCCGATACAGAGAATGAAGAAGATACATATATTACGCAGGGGGAGCAGCAGACAAAGGAAAAGGAGCTCCAGCAGACAAGGGAAAAGGAACTCCAAGTCTACAGAAGGAGACAGCAGAAGTCCAGTACTGTGCCTGTGCCGTGCCCTGTGCCTACCGTACCAAGTCCCTCGTCTACTCCTGCCCCAACTCTTGAAGATGTTGCCCCCGCCCTGAATCACTCTGATTCCGATGCGGACCTCTCTGACTCGGATGGTACGATCCCTTCACCACCTATTGCTCCCGTAAGGAGATCTTCTCGCAGCAATGCGGGTAAACCTCCTAGTCGTTTTGATGATTATGAACATGACATTGCCAACTACTTGTTTTATTCTAACATTTCTTCGAATTATCGAGCCTTTATTGCATCATTAGACTCTACTTCGTTGCCCAAGTGTTGGCAGGAAGCAAAGAAAGATCCAAGGTGGAAAGCTGCAATGATGGAAGAACTTGGGGCACTGGAGAAAAATAAGACATGGGAGCTGGTTCCATTACCCAAAGGGAAGAAAGCCGTGGGGTGCAAATGGGTGTACACAGTAAAGGAGACGCCAGAAGGAAAAGTAGAGCAGTACAAGGCGAGGTTGGTTGCAAAAGGATTCACACAGTCATATGTCATAGACTATGATGAGACGTTTGCCCCAGTAGCAAAAATGAGCACCGTAAGAACTCTGGTCTCCATTGCAGCCAACTATGGGTGGAAGCTATACCAGCTGGATGTGAAGAATGCCTTTCTTCATGGGGACCTGCAAGAGGAGGTATACATGGAACTCCCGCCAGGATGCTATGCGACGGAATCAGAAGGAGGGACGTCGCATGGAAAGGTGTGTAAACTGAAGAAGTCGTTATACGGGCTCAAGCAGTCTCCTCGAGCCTGGTTTGACAGATTCAGAAAGGCTGTTACGGGCATGGGATACCGTCAAACAAATGCAGACCATACGGTCTTCCTCCAGCATGCAAGAGGCCACATCACTATACTTGCTGTATATGTGGATGATATAGTGATCACAGGTGATGATGAAGTCGAGATCGCTAAGCTGAAGTCAAAACTCGCGAAGGAGTTTGAGGTGAAGGACTTAGGAGCGATGAGGTACTTTCTAGGTATCGAAGTGTGTGAGGGAGAACAGGGAATTGTTCTCTCACAAAGAAAGTACGTACTAGATCTGCTGAAGGAGACAGGGATGCTGGGATGCAGAGCAGCCGTCACTCCCATTGACCAGAAGTGCAAATTGGGAGCAGAAGCAGGAGAGTCTGTTGATCGTGAAAGGTATCAAAGGCTTGTAGGAAGGTTGATTTATCTGGGACACACTCGCCCTGATATTTCATTTGCGGTGAGTGTAGTGAGTCGCTACATGCATGATCCAAGAACGGGTCATATGGACGCAATATTTCAGATCTTGAGATATCTGAAAGGAACGCCGGGAAAGGGGCTATGGTTCAAGAAGAATGGACGCATAGAAGTTGAGGGATACTGTGATGCAGACTGGACGAGCTGTATAGACGACAGAAGGTCTACCACAGGATACTGTGTTTTTGTAGGAGGAAATCTGGTCTCATGGAGAAGCAAGAAACAGTCTGTGGTAGCACGGTCGACAGCTGAAGCAGAATACAGAGCAATGGCTCTGGGAGTGTCAGAGTTGCTATGGGTGAAAGCATTGCTGACAGAGTTGAAGCTGGATAAGGGAGCACCATTGCGTCTTCTGAGCGATAGTCAAGCTGCAATAAGTATAGCTAACAATCCAGTCCAGCACGACAGAACGAAGCACATCGAGATTGATCGATTCTTCATCAAGGAGAAGCTGGAACAAGGGATACTGAAGATTGACCATGTCCGCTCAGAAGAACAAGTTGCAGACTGTCTGACTAAGGGTCTTAGTTCATTAAGTCTGTCGAAGCTATGTAACAAGATGGGGATGATCAATATCTATCGCCCATCTTGAGGGAGAGTGTTGAGAGTCAATAAGGGACTTTTAGTCCCACATCGGAATATGTAGTATGTAGAGGAGCTAGACTCCCTATAAGTAGTGTAGTAGTCCATCAATAAAATTCATCCCACCATTATTTTCTACAATATATATGACCGGCTCAAATTGAATTTTCAAGAGAAGATGAATCAAATAGAGCAATATGTAGAGTAAGTAAGTTGAGCATTCTTGGACATTTCAATAGAAGAAGAAATGGCTTAAATGAAACAATTGAATTTGATTTTCGGATATTCAGATAACAACTAAATTTTTAATATTTCGGATTTCGGATATTCGAATAATAGCATTCGACTTTTTTTTAGCTGATCGGATCGGATATTATCCGATATCCGCTAAACTAAATGGTTACGAATTCGAAGGGTCAAAAGACACATCGTTCGGATATCGGATCGGATTCGGATATTAAAAAAAAAAAGGATACAAATATTGTCCTATCTGTACCGATAAGCATCCGTTGACACCCCTAGTTGAGATAGTATATTCAAGAACAATAGAAAATATGTAATGATGGATAGTTAAAACGAACAACAAAGACATGAATAGAAGATGCCTGAAACAAATGTTCTTCATCCTCCAGTTAACATCAAAACTGACTTCTTCTACGAGATTCACTTTAGAAAGACCCCAATAAAAGTTAAAATGATGTAAGATGGTATCTATGTGCGTAACAAGGAATCAACAGGAAATGGCACGTGTAGATGACAACATATATGATATTGAACATGTCAAGATTGTGGAATGGAGGACAAAGTGACCTGGCAGATAAAACGGAAAAGGCAATGGCCCAAGGTTTGTATTTAGCACGTCTTATATGTCAAAAATATTAGTAAATGATGGTAAAACCATTAGTATAGAAAAGAATTAAAAAGTACATCCTATCAATTATCTGAACTCACAACTATATACTTCCAGAATTCTTACCTTGATGGGGGAGAGGTCATAAAAGAAAAACACTCCAGGAAGTGATTGAATTCGACCTGTATCAGACCTAAAATGCTCTGTCACAGAATACTGCCCAAGCAAATGCCAATGCATCTTAGGAGATAATTAAATAAATCGAAAGAGATAAAATTGTTACATTCAATTACCTGATTGGATTGGATAGTATGCCCTTGTATGTCTGTGTAAACGGTAGGAACAACCTACAAGAAATAGGCAAAATATTTCAGATTAGTCACTTTTTCTTCAAGCATGCAGCACTAAAGGAACAACAGGAGGCAGCTCAACATTTTGGCAATGCAACAAGAAGAAACAGCTGGGAGCCTTTAGGTGACGGACAAGATATCTGACCTTCAGGTTCGCCATATCTAAGAAATTAGGAGAAAAATAAAATAATACTGGAAATAGCTCAGAAGGACTAACCTTTAAGAAATACTGATACATCCCATATGGTGTTTTTTGCACCCACTGCACTCTGGAAATGAGCAGCTAGATGAATCATTAAGATCTCAAGCAAGAAAAAAAAAAGATGTGTATAGCATTAGTTCCAATGACCGGTGAAGAAGATATGGTTAAGAGGAAATTACCCATCAAGAGGATTGACGACACCTGGAAAGTATTCTCCGAAGGCCAATTTATTGATTTTGTGGCTTATCTGGCATAATACAAGGTCAGACTTAGTCTCAAAAGAAAAGATCACACTACATCTTACCTGGTAGCATACTGTCCAAGAAGCAAGATATCAAAGTTTTCTTGCTTATACATATTGATAAATTATTAAATATCTTATAGCCTAAATTACAACCCGATACCCTTAACTATTACAAACGTTCAACTTGATACCCTCAACTTTGATATGCGTCAACTTGATACCCTAAAATTTAAAAATGACCAATCTCCCCCTTCTCCGCGCTGCACCCCCAAGCCCCACCCCCTTCTTCCTCCGCTGCGCACATGCTGCTACTTCCACCACCGCGGACGAAGAGAGAGGGGGCGGGGTTGGGGGGGGGGGGGGGGGGGGTGTTGCAGCTGCCGGAGGAGGCGCGAAGCTGTGAGGGGGGCCGCGGGGGTGCAGCCACCGGGAGGGAGCGGGGGGGGGGGGGGGGGGGGAGAAAGGGACGAGGGCAATATGGTTATTTTTAATTTTTAGGGTATCAAGTTGACGTATATCAAAGTTGAGGGTATGAAGTTGAAAAACAGGAATACTTGAGGGTATGAAGTTGTAATTTAGCCTATCTTATAATATATCTTCTTACATTGAAACTGTCCTTCTGGAAAGCCGTCAAATCATGCATGTGAATATTTGATTGCTGGAAGCTTTTTCCTGGGGCAAAGTGAAAATTTCCAGCCACCTTATTCACGTCCAGAAAACCAAAGATACTGCACCCTTCGCCTTCTTCATCTTTGATCCTTTGAAGGAAACCCTCTCTTTTGCACTACATGTCACAGTAAGTTAGGATAACAAACAAAAATAGATACACACAGAGACACACACAGTGCTACTACAACTAATAGGCAGCGCAATATCTAATTTACAGTAGGTAGCTGTATTTCCCTTTAGTGCTTTTCTTCACCCTTAATTAGATTAAAACTCCTACATCTGACAACCATTAACTGCTTGTTTCATTTGGTCGTTATTTATAAAACTGCTATTCAGTCATTATTCACATAATTTGTGCTTCGTACCCCGACTTTTATTAACAGACTCCAACCAGAATAACTTTGTGCTAAACATCACCCAAATCAAGTTCAGACATGTTGCATTAATATATCAAACCACCTAAAATTGTTGTAGGCTAAGGACAAAAAAGATTGTTCCAAGTCCAAGGTATAATTATTACTGATGTCAGGTGGCATACGGTTGTCAGTAGAGAAAGGAGACAAAACACATGATCCTGGCCGATTAGACCCATAGTCACAAGTTTCATATCCGGGAAAAATTCAGCCATCTTGAAATTTAGGACTTAGGAAAAAAACATGGAAATTTGACAAATATTCTTATGAAATTCACTATAATACCTAGTCTCGTTATTGTTATTTCAAATTTGAGCTTTTGGAAATTGAGATTGGCCATATCTCAGTCCTGCTTTCTTGAAATCAAGGTATGAACCATGTCTGTAGAAGAAGAGGTAAAGGATAAACAGAGGACTTAAACTGTATACAGTTCATTTGCATGGGATGAAAGTAGGGAGTTAATAAAGAGTAAAAAAACAAATAATTCACAAAATTCAGAAGTTGACAGGAATAGGAAAACCTAAGTTGTTTGTGTTGGTGTTTTTGCCTTTGGACTAGAAAAGATAGTCCCACATCGGCTACACCAAATGGTGAGTATCTCAATATAATGCATTGCTTGTGTTGAGGTGTGCACATGAGGTGTAGTGGGACACAAGTTTGTGCCATGTGGAAGTATTTTCCTAGAAGGAAAAAGGATTAAATCCAACAAGGATGCAAGTTAATTTTTGTTGTGCGGACTCGGACTCGGACGCGGACTCCAAGATGTCTCGTGCATGCACGGGAGGGTTCGGGGGGTAGGCGTGGACTGGCACACTTCTATGCTGATTGTGGGATGATCTAAAATATCAAACTCTATTTTTGAGTATTGGTATTTTAGTCCCACATCGGATAGGAGAAGAGGTGAAGTCTCAACTCCACTCTATAAATAGAGCCCCTTGGCCTCCTTTGAAAGATGCACCAAGAAGAGAGAAAAGGGAGTCTGTAAAGTCCAGGAAACCCGTTCAAGTCTCAAATATTGACTTACGAGCGTTCCAGAAGTTCTCCTGAACTTGCTGGTTCCTGGGAGCTTATCCGTACTGCGGGTATAGCTTTGAGCGCCGGTGTTCTACACCCCAGCGAGATCCGTTCTTCTTCTTCCTCCCTCTTTCTGTTGCCTTCGAGAATCTGAGACTCAACCGTTGTTGATCATCTCTTGTTGCCTTCGAGAATACCGTCGCTTCTCTTTAGAAGTTACACGGTTCGGTTGCCTTCGAGAAATATTACGAAATAATCTTTTTAGATTCTCGTAATACAACATCACCTTCTTTAGGGTGTTGTTGCCGGAAACATTGTCTTTACAATTGTTTCTGAATTCGTGTTTTTCCATCGATTGTTCGTCAAGGGACTAACAATCTCAAAGCTATACGATTCGATGGAAAACACTCGTGCTTCGCTTGTCGATACCGGCTTTAACAAGTTGGAGAAATTCGACGGTGAACACTTCCAGATCTGGAAGCGAAAGGTGACTCTGAACCTTCAACTCGTGGATGTTGATCACGTGTTGGATGAGGAAGAACCAATCGTTCCAGCAACAGGATCTGCTGCTGTTCTGGCCGCTGCTACGAGCAAGCAGACGAAGTGGAAAAAGGATAACAGCATATGCAGGCTGCTGATCCTGAATTCCATGGAAGACTCTCTGGCCGAGTCCTACACAAAGAAGACATCTGCCAAAGAGATCTGGGAGTCCGTGGGGAAGCTGTATGACGACGACGAGGCCCGGTCGAAGATGTTCATGGTTGAAAAATACCACAAATGGGTCTTTGAAGACGAGAAGACCATGCTGCCCCAAGTGAAAGAGTTCCTGAAGCTGCGCCAGAAACTGGAGGACGATAGCATGCCCCTCGTCGACAAGTTCGTCGTTGGAGGGATCGTGGCAAAACTTCCTCCAGGATGGAGCAACATCTATGCAAGGATGCATAGGAAGAAGATGAAGATTAGCCTGGATAATCTCCTCAGCGAGATTCATGTTGAGGACGAGATGCGCTCTCAACAGAAGTTGGACGCCCTATCCAAGCAACTAGCAACGGCGAATCTGGTTCAAGCCACCAGAGAGAACAAAGGGAAGCAGGCGGCTTCTCACCACAAGAAGAAGGACTTCTCGAATCTGAAAGTGAAGGGTCCAGGATTCAAGCAACAGAAGTCCAAGTCCCATGTGACTTGCTTCAACTGTGGCAAGAAGGGTCACTATAAAAGTGAATGCAAGTCCAAGCCCAAAGAACAAGGTGAGCCTAGTAAGGTTTCTTTGATTACTAATCTAGTTGCCATGATAGCACAGGTTGCAACTGTGGGGGCTGACTTGGACTGGTGGATAGACACTGGTGCGACCTGTCATGTCTGTTCAGACAAAGACTGGTTCGTCTCTTATGAGCCAACTTCAGAGAAGGTCATAATGGCAAACCAGACACAAGCTGAAGTACTGGGGATCGGGACGGTGGAGCTGAAACTCACATCGGGGAACACTCTGACGCTTCAAGGTGTGAAGCATGTTCCAGTAATTGCTAAGAACCTGATCTCTGGAAGTCTGCTCTGCAACGCAGGCTTAAGGATGGACATCAATGCTGGCCAGTTGGTGATGTCCGAGAAGGGTACATTCTTCGGGAAAGCTTTCCAAACTGAAGGAATGTATAAGATTCAGCTTGTTGGAACCCAGCATGATAAGATAAATGCAATCACTTTTTCTGATTATTCTCTTGAGTTGTGGCATAATAGACTAGGACATGTTCATTGTAAAAGGATTAACAGAATGTTTAGTCTAGGACTTATCTCCAAGTGTGGGGGTAAGGTAGAGAAATGTGAGATATGTGCTCAGACGAAGATCACTAGGAAACCCTTTCACAGGGTCAATCGAAGCACAGATCTTCTGGAGTTGGTTCACTCAGATATCTGTGACTTCAAACAATTCTCTACAAAGGCCGGGATGAAGTATTTCATTACTTTCATCGATGACTTCTCAAAGTATGCTTTCGTCTACTTGCTCAAATCTAAAGACGAAGCATTCGAGAAGTTCAAGGAGTTCAGGGCCGAGGCTGAGCGGCAAACTGGACAACAACTCAAGAGGTTAAGGAGTGATCGAGGCGGGGAGTATCGGTCTCATGAATTCTTATCATTCTGCAAAGAACATGGAATCATCAATGAGACAACGGCTCCGTACTCTCCTCAATCCAACGGAGTAGCAGAAAGGAAGAACAGAACGTTGACAGAGATGATGAACTCCATGCTGTTGACTGCGGATCTTCCAAAGTGTTACTGGGGAGAAGCTGCACTAACGGCAACGTTCATTCTGAACAGAGTGCCATATGCAACTTCCGACATAACTCCGAATGAACTCTGGTTCAAAGTCAGACCTAACTTGAATATCATTCGAGTGTGGGGGTGTCTGGCTTATGTGAAGCTCCCGGATCTGAAGATTCAGAAGCTGGGGACAAGGACTACGAAGGCGATCTTCTTGGGGTATGCCGAGAAGAGTGATGCTCGGAGATTCCTTGATATCGAGTCAAACCATATCATCGAACCTCGCGATGCTGAATACTTTGAAGACAAGTTTGCAAAACACAAGAATATTGTTCTCGCGGATCTTCCGGAGAATGATGAGGGTACAAAGCAGACAGAAGTCTTTAATGAACCAGTAGTCCAAGATGAAGCTGTCGTCAAGGAGACACTAGCTGAACCAGAACTCGCTGAGCCGTCAACTAAGCGAATGAGGAGGCCGAAAGACTTCGGAGATGACTTCGTCACCTATCATGTGGAAGCAGATCCGCTTACCTATGATGAGGCAATGAAGACCAGAGATGCTGTATTCTGGAAGGAGGCGATAGACAACGAGATTGACTCAATCACCTCCAACAACACATGGGTATTGGTTGACCTGCCAGAAGGAGCAAGACCCATCGGATGCAAATGGATCTTCAAGAAGAAGATGAAAGCAGATGGAACCATTGACAAGTTTAAGGCCAGGCTAGTGGCCAAGGGGTTTGCTCAGAAGCAGGGGATCGACTACTTTGACACTTATGCTCCAGTAGCTCGGATGACAACCATCAGATTGTTAATTGCTCTAGCAGCAATACACAAGCTGGTGATACATCAGATGGATGTGAAAACGGCATTCCTTAATGGCGAGCTGACCGAAGAGATTTACATGCAACAACCAGAAGGTTTTGTCGTCAGAGGTCTGGAAGACAAAGTCTGCAAGTTGATGAAGTCTCTGTATGGTTTGAAACAAGCTCCCAAAATGTGGCATGAGAAGTTTGACAAGGTGATAAGGTCAAATGGCTACAGGGTCAGTGAAACAGACAAGTGTGTCTATACGAAGTTTGCTGACGGAAGAGGAGTAATCGTTTGTCTTTACGTGGACGACATGCTAATCCTAGGTACGGATTTAAGCTGCGACCAAGTTCAGTATGAAGGACTTGGGGGATGCCGACGTAATCTTGGGGCTCAAGATCATCCGGACAGGCACTGGAATAGCGCTGTCATAATCTCATTATATTGAGAAAATGCTCACTCGCTACGGGTATCAAGATCTTCCTTTTATTGATACTCCGTACCGGAGTGATCAGAAACTGGAGCCAAATTTGAGAGAAAGCGTCAGGCAGTTGGAGTACGCTAGCATCATCGGAAGCTTGATGTACGCTACTACTGCCACAAGGCCTGACATAGCTTTTGCAGTGGGAATGCTGAGTCGGTTCACTAGCAATCCAGGCGTTGAGCACTGGAAAGCTGTGAAGCGTGTTATGAGATATCTCAAGAAAAACTCAGACATATGCACTTTTCTACAGCGGAGATCCGTCAGTAGTGGAAGGCTTCAGTGATGCTAGCTGGTGTTCAGATATGGAGAGCGAGTATTCCACAGGTGGATTCGTATTCGCCATGGACGGAGCTGCTATATCGTGGAAGTCGAAGAAGCAGACTATGTTATCTCGCTCCTCCATGGAATCTGAATTCTTTGCATTGGATGCTGCTGCAGATGAAGCAGAGTGGCTTCGGGAGCTCATGTATGATCTTTCGGTGGTTGGGGCTCAGATACCGGCAATACCGATATACTGTGACAACCAGGCGGCAGCAGCAGTGGCATCAAATGAACTCTTCAACGGGAAGAAGAGAACGGTGCGGTTGAAGCACAGAGCAGTACACGATCTTATCAAGAGAGGTGTTATTGCAGTGATTGATGTTCGGAGTCAGGAGAACCTGGCGGATCCGTTCACCAAGGGCCTCAAGCGCCAGCTGGTCGATGACACAGCTTGTAAAATGGGCTTGAAGGCATTCTGATATTGTGTTATTACATTCCTACCATAAAGTTTTATGCTATTAGTTCAAAGAGAAATCTACTAGGCATCTAGCTTTTGGTTCAAGGGAGGACTATTAACCAGAAGAATATCAGGAACGGTGGGTACTTGTCCTATGTGACATGGAGAGGTTACGGACCTACAACCACTGTTGTCTACTATTATTTTCTGCGAAAAACGGATCCTGTGGGAAGGTTGGCTTAAACGCCTTAATGAGTTCTCAGGCAGAGTGAATGCCTGGTGTGCTTTACAGGAAGCACGGTAGAGCAGCACTACAAGGAGTGAAACTCCATGCTACAGTGGGGTGACTCCACCATGAGGTTCCCAGGTAGGGATAATGCCTCGGCTTTGCAAGCTAAGTCACAGCGGAGTAGCACCGCAAATAGGCAGGTAGCCTAATGCTGTATGATAATCGTAATAAAGAGATGTAGACAGCACTACAAAGAGGACGATGTCCTCATGTTACAGTGGCATGACACCACGAAGAGGTACCAGGTAGGGTAAAGCCTCGGCTTCGCAAGCCATGTCATAGCGGCGTAACACCGCACGGAAGCGCAAGGCTTCATGCTGGGTAGTTTGGCACTACAAAGAGGCTTGTGACCTCATGCTACAGTAGTATGACACTACGATGAGGTTCCCAGGTAGGGGTAATGCCTCGGCTTCAGGCCATGTCATAGCGGCGTAGCACCGCAAGGAAGCGCAAGGCTTCATGCCATATCTCTTTAATAAAGAACTCACCTATAGTGTATGGAAAGAGATATCAGGCCGTCTATTGAGGGTAAGTTTGTAGACGCCCAAAATTATACACTGAAACCAGGCTGGCGCAAGGCCTTCAATGTGCAGCCAGAAGCACAGTTGATGTCATTATGTGAGTAGGAAGAATTGCAGTTATGGTGCAGAATTCAAGGCTTAGTCCATTCTTGTATCATGCTGTTATTTAACCTATGCGGGAAGATTCAAGTCGCAGCGACATCTCTCCTAATGCATGATGGGCAGTCACTGTGGGGAACGCTCAACCCATATATTGAGATATGTGGGGGATTGTTGGTGTTTTTGCCTTTGGACTAGAAAAGATAGTCCCACATCGGCTACACCAAATGGTGAGTATCTCAATATAATGCATTGCTTGTGTTGAGGTGTGCACATGAGGTGTAGTGGGACACAAGTTTGTGCCATGTGGAAGTATTTTCCTAGAAGGAAAAAGGATTAAATCCAACAAGGATGCAAGTTAATTTTTGTTGTGCGGACTCGGACTCGGACGCGGACTCCAAGATGTCTCGTGCATGCACGGGAGGGTTCGGGGGGTAGGCGTGGACTGGCACACTTCTATGCTGATTGTGGGATGATCTAAAATATCAAACTCTATTTTTGAGTATTGGTATTTTAGTCCCACATCGGATAGGAGAAGAGGTGAAGTCTCAACTCCACTCTATAAATAGAGCCCCTTGGCCTCCTTTGAAAGATGCACCAAGAAGAGAGAAAAGGGAGTCTGTAAAGTCCAGGAAACCCGTTCAAGTCTCAAATATTGACTTACGAGCGTTCCAGAAGTTCTCCTGAACTTGCTGGTTCCTGGGAGCTTATCCGTACTGCGGGTATAGCTTTGAGCGCCGGTGTTCTACACCCCAGCGAGATCCGTTCTTCTTCTTCCTCCCTCTTTCTGTTGCCTTCGAGAATCTGAGACTCAACCGTTGTTGATCATCTCTTGTTGCCTTCGAGAATACCGTCGCTTCTCTTTAGAAGTTACACGGTTCGGTTGCCTTCGAGAAATATTACGAAATAATCTTTTTAGATTCTCGTAATACAACATCACCTTCTTTAGGGTGTTGTTGCCGGAAACATTGTCTTTACAATTGTTTCTGAATTCGTGTTTTTCCATCGATTGTTCGTCAAGGGACTAACAGTTTGCAAGACTGTTTTAAGTTCATGCAACCAAAGAGACTTCTACCAGGATTATTTATTTATTTTGCTTTTGTTCCCTTATACATAAATATGGAAGGGTGGGTGCCTCTCAGATATCTAAAAAGACACCATCTTGGCAAGGACTCATGCAGAGAGCATTTGCACATAGTAGAATGGAAGACTAAGCATCAAGTTATCAACATGAGCGAGCACGCACACACATACACACACAGGGAATGGTCAGCAATTAATGAGCTAAACTTGAAGGAGTATCTAATCTATTTATCATGCCTTTGTATCCATTCCTATCCTACCCATTTTTTCGATCCAAGGTTGAATAATACAAATTTCAAATGCTATCCATTCCTACCTTACAACTTACATCTAAATCACCATCAGTCTATCTGCCCTCTCTTGCAACAATTTGACAATTTTCTATGCACCTCTCTGAGTCTCCTCAATCCAAGGTTCAAGGACTTGTGGAGTGACCATATTATATGATTCATCCTCTCTATGTTCTTACAATGTCCTCATCACTACCCAACTTTTGAGTCATTTCACAATAGGTTCTGTAACTACTGTTTGAGTTTGTTCTTTAGCCTCAATGGTAAAAACAACAAAACTCCTGAAAGTACTCCATTTTATGAGCGTGGTACTAGCGGTGAAGAAGTACAGTCACAAAGACACAATATTTAACGTGGTTCGGAAATCTTCTCCTACGTCCAAGACCGCACCAAGTTGTTTTATTATTTCTGAAAGAGTTACAATTACAAGAGATTGAAGCCCTATTTATAACAAAACATTAGAGCTACCACTGACTTCGCTATATTTATTGATCTACCCCTACTAATTAATGTATGGACCGAACTCATCCTGCTCAAAGGGGCTGGATGTACACTAGGGAATCTGATCAACGCTCCACAATCTCTACAACTCTGATCAAAGTTCCACAATCTCTATAACTCTCTATCCACACAGCTTTAATCTCCTTCTATACTCCGTCCTTATTCAAATGGAAATATAACAGCAAACCTAATCTCCAGGGAATTCTTGCTACTCCTAATCCTTTTTGTAATCATCATATTTACTATTGCATCAACGTATTTCGTTTCAAACATTCTCAATGACAGGAAGCACAAGGAGAGACTAAGTCTATGTTAACCTCAGTAAGATGTGGTTTTCCAAATGAAAACGGGCCAAGGGCCTGCAAATTTTATTCAGGAGTGCAGGTTTGAAGTCACATTACAGCAACCTTTGCTCTAGTTATCTAGTGTCAAGTGTCAACTATTTCCCCGAAATTTTCGGATATGGAATCGTATTGCCAATGTTGCAGTGTTAACCATTTAATTTGACTGTATTTACTTAAATTTTAAGTGCTACAAACTAGGTAGAAATATCTGGGCAGATTATGTCAACAATAGCACGCCATAAAAGATGAAGTAGTTTGATAAACATACAGGTATGAAGAATAAATGGTCAAGAATGGGCAGCCTTTTGAATAAACCCAATAGCCATCATAAAGTACAGAAAATAGTTGGGTTAAAGATTTCAACTAACAAAATTATGAAACAGGAATGTAGAATAACTATTCTAAACCCCACATGAACACTTTTAACTTCCCCCACGCTATATTGTAACTCGTCACAATGCAATAAGTAGTAGCAATAACTAGAAGAAGTAAGAATCCATCTTTAACAGACCTGATCAATCACATCCGGGTCTGACATCCCCCAACCTTTCTTTCTATATGCTTCACGAACTTCTTCACAAGAGTTGCAACAATGTTCATCTGACTACAGAAGATCAAAAACATTAATTGATCAGTCAAACAAGCAACATGCACATCGTACCTTAACAAGACATGAACTACAAATAATCATGTGGCCAACAAAGAAGATGAGGTCAAAAAAGCAAAATTCACTCCTATAAGTTGAGCTTCATATTTTATAAAATCAATTATGTGATTCATCCACTACTAGAAGAGCAGCCATGCTTTATAGATCAGAGTCTAGGCAACTAAAAAAACGTGTCCAGCAAATGAGCAATATCAGAAATGAGAATGCTAAGACGGATAAGTGGTAATAAATTGGAAGATAAGATAAAGAAATGACTGTACTAATGGAACCGACATCTAAGGGTAAAATGGGAGAAAATCATCTTAGATGGTTTGGACAAGTACAACGTAGAACAATAGAATAGATGTACCAGTCAGCAGACAGTAAGAAACTGGTTAAAGAAGATGCTAGACTAGGGGGTAGGCGGCAGGCCTTAACGAACTTGGATTAGGCTATAAAGCGCACGATTCTCGTTAATTTTAAAGAGGGGATGGTCCTTAATAGAGACGAATGGAATAAAAGAATTCAAATAACCAGCTCAAAGTTTTGGGATAACAGCTTTGTCCTTGTATTTGATACATCCGCTAATTTTATATACCACAATTGCTATAAATGTCCACTTGCACAGTAGGCAGTGACTATTGTCGAGGTTATCTACAAACCTGGAGATTTGTATCAAATAACAATAGATACTGATGATTTCTGAACAACCAAACTCGACCAATTATTAGGTTACATAAAATGGGAGACTCCCAGTTTTTATGACAAGACCTTGGAGTAAACAAAATATAGGGTCAGCAAACCCAGTATGTCAAAACTCAAGTAAACTAATACCGTTTGGCATCATACTCTAATTGCAATGTATGATTAGAAAGAGTCAAAATTTTATAAAGAAACATGAGAAAATAAATCACATTTTCCTTGACATTATATCAATTTTGGGTGCAGCAAGTAACAGGTTACAGGCAATCTAAATACAAAGACAAGACATACCGTTTCTGCACATAACAAGAACCACAATATGTTTCGTCGTGTTCAAGCCTCCTGCCATGCCTTTGCAAAGGTTTCTCAATCTGTTGAGAGAAAGAATGCAGAGAGATGAAACCCTATATAAGATCTATAGTTCATAATTCATGTAGCACAAGTATAATGAATCCAATACGATGACTGATAGGAACATCAAAATGCCTGCTACTTGGTCGTAATTTTGTTACATACTTGGTCATAATTTTCTTAGTCGCAAATAAAATATGTCAAAAAATATCTAGCTTCTAAATATAGGTTCATTTTCTCAGGATTTTCTTTATCAGAAAGAAGTTTGAGCCACATGACACTTTAGATTCATCCTAATAATTTTCCTATGCTTGTAGGATCCTCCTAGTCTCCTGTGTGACCTTTCAACACAGCCGAAGATCAATTCTTTGTTAGACAGACCAGACTACCCAAATCAGTATACAATGACTTTTAGCACCCATTATTGAACTCCTAAACGTATGTATCCAAATCCTTCTAAGTTTTACATAAAACAAACAACGAACAGCATATTACAGGTATGGTATTGTAATGTGCTTCTCATCTCAATATCCAATGCATAATACAATAACTGCCTTACGGCTTTTGTCCTTAATGCTCCTGCTCTAATTGTTGGTGGTACATGATAATTACTTTGTAGGGGTTACACTCGGGGCATCCAAGTCAATGTTGTTTCACTGAAAATGTCTTTATTCGTCTCCCTGCTCTTCAAAAGAGAGGGCATCTAGTAGATTATAACACAACGATAAAGCCTTCATCCCAAAAATTTTGGGTCAGCTGTTGGAATCATTTTCTTACGTTCAGCTTTATTGAGGGTCATGTCCTCTGTAACATAAAAAAAGCCTTACCTTCTCTAAAACGTCCATCAACGTTCCTTTAGGCCTACCTCTAGTCCTAGAGGGTCCTTTAACTACTATCTAGTTCATTATATAAAAGGGAATATTTCACAAATCCATCCTACATTTTGAGACCAAGTCAGATAAATCCCTATGTTTCAAATCAGGAGACCACCAACAAATATTAAGTTTTTTCAAGTGAATCCCTATTGTCAACTAAGAACATCACATGACACCATGTTTTCCCATTTTCATTTATGGACAAGAGAATAACATTCATGATTATATTTGTATCAAATTAATAGAAATGAAAGGTTACATTTTTAAACGTAGTAGTTTCTCAATCCTTTCATCCCCTTGATTGTCAGCTCCTTTACCACCTTTGATAGTAGAACAAGGAGTAGGTGGGGTAAAATGGCTACATAACTTTAGACAATAAAATTAACATGGCTCCAATTAACGTGCACAAGCAGAGATAAGTGGTCTTAGCCTTTATGCGACATTGTTGTAAGGGGTTCAGTAAGACCCGGACTTAGCGTTGTAGTTTCTGAAGGAAGAAGGGTTGGTTGAATTCACGGGGTGCTGGTAATCGGTAATTAGTCTTGCTTCCGTTGTTCTGGAGTCATTTAATTGCTGAATCAGCCGGAAGTGACATCAATTTGGATGAAATGTAGCTTCTGACTCTCGGTCTTCTGCATTGAAAAAGTAACGACTATTCCAAGCGAGGCACACATAAGACCCAGAAAAACAAGTTGGAGCTATACACTTAAAGTATTAAAGGAGGTGAACTAGGGATATTCCAGAAGCTGTTGATTAAGATCCGTACCTAAATGAACAGTTTATCAGGGTAGAGCATCGTGGTATTGACAATCAATCAGAGTAGTGCTTGCGATAGAGATCAGCCCGAGTAGTGGATCAAGGAAGGTTGAATCATGATCTAAGAGGATCTCCATTTAGGTTTAGGATTCCAAAGTTTTATTATTAGAATTCCTAATTGTTTATATTAGGAATTAGATTGTTATTCTTTTATGGAAAGTAGCTAGGATTACTATCTTATTTTCTTTTACGGAAACTGTGAGCAAGTTAGAATTCCTAATTTATTCCTCATGGGATTAATTGTTCCTATAGCTAGTAGGAATTAGAAAATATTGTAGGTTGTCTACGGGTATAAGAGGAGAGTCTAAGCCTCTATTTAACCAATTTCTCTACTTCTTTGACTTTCACAAATTATTTTGTGCTTCTTGCTCTCTAACTCAAGAGGCAAGAGTTTGATAGTTTAATAAGCTACTTTATGGTGATTTCCATCACCATTATTTATATAGTTTAGTCCTTCCACAAAAATATCCTCATCCCAGTATCGGTTTTTCAAGTTAGGGAAAGTATCGGTTTGGATCACACAATGTGCAAAAATTGAGACCACACACACACATATTGTTGGTGTTTTTGCCTTTGGACTAGAAAAGATAGTCCCACATCGGCTACACCAAATGGTGAGTATCTCAATATAATGCATTGCTTGTGTTGAGGTGTGCACATGAGGTGTAGTGGGGCACAAGTTTGTGCCATGTGGAAGTATTTTCCTAGAAGGAAAAAGGATTAAATCCAACAAGGATGCAAGTTAATTTTTGTTGTGCGGACTCGGACTCGGACGCGGACTCCAAGATGTCTCGTGCATGCACGGGAGGGTTCGGGGGGTAGGCGTGGACTGGCACACTTCTATGCTGATTGTGGGATGATCTAAAATATCAAACTCTATTTTTGAGTATTGGTATTTTAGTCCCACATCGGATAGGAGAAGAGGTGAAGTCTCAACTCCACTCTATAAATAGAGCCCCTTGGCCTCCTTTGAAAGATGCACCAAGAAGAGAGTTGAGGGAGTCTGTTAAGTCCAGGAAGCCCGTTCAAGTCTCAAATATTGACTTACGAGCGTTCCAGAAGTTCTCCTGAACTTGCTGGTTCCTGGGAGCTTATCCGTACTGCGGGTATAGCTTTGAGCGCCGGTGTTCAACACCCCAGCGAGATCCGCTCTTCTTCTTCCTTCCTCTTTCTGTTGCTTTCGAGAATCTGAGACTCAACTGTTGTTGATCATCTCTTGTTGCCTTCGAGAAACCGCTATTGCAAACGCGATTCGATTTTTTAATCGTTTAGGCTACGCAATCAGCATTATTTGCATCTCTTTTTTAGGGATTGCAACTGCATTATTTGTATCTCCTTTTTAGGGATTGCAACTGCATTCTTTGCATCTCTTCTTAGGGATTGCAACTGAGTTTTTCCATCGATTGTTTGCAAATAGACTAACAATCTCAAAGCTATACGATTCGATGGAAAACACTCGTGCTTCGCTTGTCGATACCGGCTTTAACAAGTTGGAGAAATTCGACGGCGAACACTTCCAGATCTGGAAGCGAAAGGTGACTCTGAACCTTCAACTCGTGGATGTTGATCACGTGTTGGATGAGGAAGAACCAATCGTTCCAGCAACAGGATCTGCTGCTGTTCTGGCCGCTGCTACGAGCAAGCAGACGAAGTGGAAAAAGGATAACAGCATATGCAGGCTGCTGATCCTGAATTCCATGGAAGACTCTCTGGCCGAGTCCTACACAAAGAGGACTTCTGCCAAAGAGATCTGGGAGTCCGTGGGGAAGCTGTATGACGACGACGAGGCCCGGTCGAAGATGTTCATGGTTGAAAAATACCACAAATGGGTCTTTGAAGACGAGAAGACCATGCTGCCCCAAGTGAAAGAGTTCCTGAAGCTGCGCCAGAAACTGGAGGACGATAGCATGCCCCTCGTCGACAAGTTCGTCATTGGAGGGATCGTGGCAAAACTTCCTCCAGGATGGAGCAACATCTATGCAAGGATGCATAGGAAGAAGATGGAGATTAGCCTGGATAATCTCCTCAGCGAGATTCATGTTGAGGACGAGATGCGCTCTCAACAGAAGTTGGACACCCTGTCCAAGCAACTAGCAACGGCGAATCTGGTTCAAGCCACCAGAGAGAACAAAGGGAAGCAGGCGGCTTCTCACCACAAGAAGAAGGACTTCTCGAATCTGAAAGTGAAGGGTCCAGGATTCAAGCAACAGAAGTCCAAGTCCCATGTGACTTGCTTCAACTGTGGCAAGAAGGGTCACTATAAAAGTGAATGCAAGTCCAAGCCCAAAGAGCAAGGTGAGCCTAACAAGGTTTCTTTGGTTACTAATCAGGTTGCCATGATAGCACAGGTTGCAACTGTGGGGGCAGACTTGGACTGGTGGATAGACACTGGCGCGACATGTCATGTCTGTTCAGACAAGGACTGGTTCGTCTCCTATGAGCCTACTTCCGAGAAAGTCATGATGGCGAACCAGGCACAAGCTGAAGTACTGGGGATCGGGACGGTGGAGCTGAAGCTTACATCGGGGAACATTCTGACGCTTCAAGGTGTGAAGCATGTTCCTGCAATCGCAAAGAACCTGATCTCTGGGAGCCTGCTCTGCAACGCAGGCTTGAGGATGGACATCAATGCTGGCCAAATGGTGATGTCCAAGAAGGGTACTTTCTTCGGAAAAGCTTTTCAGACTGAAGGAATGTACAAAATTCAGCTTGTTGTAACCCAGCATAATAATGTCAATGCTATCACTAGTTTGAATTACTCTCTTGAGTTGTGGCATAATAGACTAGGACATGTTCATTGTAAGCGAATAAACAAAATGTCTAGTCTAGGACTTATCTCCAAGTGTGGGGGTAAGGTAGAGAAATGTGAGATATGTGCTCAGACGAAGATCACTAGGAAACCCTTCCACAGGGTCCATCGAAGCACAGATCTTCTGGAGTTGGTTCACTCAGATATCTGTGACTTCAAACAATTCTCTACAAAGGCCGGGATGAAGTATTTTATTACTTTCATCGATGACTTCTCCAAGTATGCCTTCGTCTATTTACTCAAATCTAAAGACGAAGCATTCGAGAAGTTCAAGGAGTTCAGGGCCGAGGCTGAACGGCAAACTGGACAACAACTCAAGAGGCTGAGGAGTGATCGAGGTGGGGAATATAGGTCTCATGAATTCTCATCATTCTGCAAAGAACATGGAATCATCAACGAGACGACGGCTCCGTATTCTCCACAATCCAACGGAGTAGCAGAAAGGAAGAACAGAACGTTGACAGAGATGATGAATTCTATGCTGTTGACTGCGGGTCTCCCAAAGTGCTATTGGGGAGAAGCTGCATTAACGGCCACTTTCATTCTGAACAGAGTGCCGTATGCAACTTCCGACATAACTCCTCATGAACTCTGGTTCAAAGTCAGACCCAACCTGAATGTCATTCGAGTGTGGGGGTGTCTGGCTTATGTGAAGCTCCCGGATCTAAAGATTCAGAAGCTGGGGACAAGGACTACTAAGGCGATCTTCCTGGGGTATGCCGAGAAGAGTGATGCTCGGAGATTCCTTGATATCGAGTCAAATCATATCATCGAATCTCGCGATGCTGAATATTTTGAAGAAAAGTTTGCAAGGCACAAGAACATTGTTCTCGCGGACATTCCGGAGAATAATGAGGGTGCGGAGCAGACAGAGATCTTTATCGAACCAGTAGTCCAAGATGGAGTTGTTGTCGAGGAGACACCAGCTGAACCAGAACTCGCTGAGCCGTCAACTAAGCGAGCGAGGAGGCCGAAAGACTTCGGAGATGACTTCGTCACCTATCATGTGGAAGCAGATCCGCTTACCTATGATGAGGCGATGAAGACCAGAGATGCTATATTCTGGAAGGAGGCGATTGACAACGAGATTGACTCAATCACCTCCAATAACACATGGGTATTGGTCGACCTACCAGAAGGAGCAAGACCCATCGGATGCAAATGGATCTTCAAGAAGAAGATGAAAGCAGATGGAACCATTGACAAGTTCAAGGCCAGGCTAGTGGCCAAGGGGTTTGCTCAGAAGCAGGGGATCGACTACTTTGACACTTATGCTCCAGTAGCTCGGATGACAACTATCAGATTGTTAATTGCTTTAGCAGCAATACACAAGCTGGTGATACATCAGATGGATGTGAAAACGGCATTCCTTAATGGCGAGCTGACCGAAGAGATCTACATGCAACAACCAGAAGGTTTTGTCGTCAGAGGTCTGGAAGACAAAGTCTGCAAGTTGATGAAGTCTCTGTATGGTTTGAAGCAAGCTCCCAAAATGTGGCATGAGAAGTTTGACAAGGTGATAAGGTCAAATGGCTACAGGGTCAGTGAAACAGACAAGTGTGTCTATACGAAGTTTGCTGACGGAAGAGGAGTAATCGTTTGTCTATACGTGGACGACATGCTAATCCTAGGTACGGATTTAAGCTGCGTCACAGAGACAAAGAAATTCCTCTCGACCAAGTTCAGTATGAAGGACTTGGGGGATGCCGACGTAATCTTGGGGCTCAAGATCATCCGGACAGGCACTGGAATAGCGCTGTCACAGTCTCATTACATTGAGAAGATGCTCTCTCGCTACGGGTATCAAGATCTTCCTATTATTGATACACCGTACAGGAGTGATCTGAAACTGGAGCCAAATTCGAAGGAGAGCGTCAGGCAGTTGGAGTACGCTAGCGTCATCGGAAGTTTGATGTACGCTACTACTGCCACAAGGCCTGACATAGCCTTTGCAGTGGGAATGTTGAGTCGATTTACGAGCAATCCAGGCGTAAAGCATTGGAAAGCTGTGAAGCGTGTTATGAGATATCTCAAGAAGACTCAGACATATGCACTATACTACAGCGGAGATCCGTCAGTAGTGGAAGGCTTCAGTGATGCTAGCTGGTGTTCAGAGGTGGAGAGCGAATATTCCACAGGTGGATATGTGTTCGCCATGGGTGGAGCTGCTATATCGTGGAAGTCGAAGAAGCAGACTATGTTATCTCGCTCCTCCATGGAATCTGAATTCTTTGCATTGGACGCTGCAGCAGATGAAGCAGAGTGGCTTCGGGAGCTCATGTATGACCTTCCAATGGTTGGGGCTCAGATACCGGCGATTCCGATATACTGTGACAACCAGGCGGCAGCAGCAGTGGCATCAAATGAACTCTTCAACGGGAAGAAGAGGACTGTGCGGTTGAAGCACAGAGCAGTGAACGATCTCATAAAAAGGGGCGTCATTGCAGTGATCGATGTTCGGAGTCAGGAAAACCTGGCGGATCCGTTCACGAAGGGTCTCAAGCGTCAGCTGGTCGAGGACACAGCAAGGAAGATGGGCTTGAAGGCATTCTAATATTGTGTCATTATAATCCTATCAATAAATTTTATGTTATTGGTTCAAAGAGAAATCTACCAGATATCTAATTTTTTGATTCAAGGGAGGACTATTGACTGGAAAAATATTAGTTAACAGTGGGCACTTGTTCTGCGGAACATGTAAGGGTTTCGGACCCAGAACCACTGTTGTCTACTATGAATTTTCTACGGAAAATTGATCCTGTGAGAAGGATGGCATAATGCCTTAATGAGTTCTCAGACTGAGTGAAGGTCTGTTATGCTTTACAGGAAGCATGGTGGCGCAACAACCACAAAGGAGTGTTACAACTCCATGCTACAGTGGGGTGACTCCACCATGAGGTTCCCAGGTAGGGGTAATGCCTCGGCTTTGTTAGCCAAGTTACAGGCGGCGTAGCACCGCATATAGGCAGGTAGCCTAATGTTGCATAATCGTAATAAAGAGATGTAGGCAGCACTACAAAGAGGCCGGTGTCCTCATGTTACAGTGGCATGACACCACGATGAGGTACCCAGGTAGGGGTAAAGCCTCGGCTTTGCAAGCCATGTCATAGTGGCGTAACACCACAAGGGAGCGCAAGGCTTCATGCTGGGTAGTTTGGCACTACAAAGAGGCTTGAGACCTCATGCTACAGTAGTATGACACTACGATGAGGTTCCCAGGTAGGGGTAATGCCTTGGCTTTGTCAGCCATGTCATAGCGGCGTAGCACCGCAAAGAAGCGCAATGCTTCATGCCAATGACTCTTTATATAGAACTCACCTATAGTGTATGGACAGAGATATCAGGCCGTCTCTTGAGGGTAAACTTGTAGACGCCCAAAAATTATACACTGAAACCAGGCTGGCACAAGGCCTTCAATGTGCAGCCAGAAGCACAGTTGATGTCACTATGTGAGTAGGAAGAATTGCAGTTATGGTGCAGAATTCAAGGCTTAGTCCATTCTTGTATCATGCTGTTATTTAACCTATGCGGGAAGATTCAAGTCGTAGCGACATCTCTCCTAATGCATGATGGACAATCACTGCGGGGAACGCTCAACCCATATATTGAGATATGTGGGGGATTGTTGGTGTTTTTGCCTTTGGACTAGAAAAGATAGTCCCACATCGGCTACACCAAATGGTGAGTATCTCAATATAATGCATTGCTTGTGTTGAGGTGTGCACATGAGGTGTAGTGGGGCACAAGTTTGTGCCATGTGGAAGTATTTTCCTAGAAGGAAAAAGGATTAAATCCAACAAGGATGCAAGTTAATTTTTGTTGTGCGGACTCGGACTCGGACGCGGACTCCAAGATGTCTCGTGCATGCACGGGAGGGTTCGGGGGGTAGGCGTGGACTGGCACACTTCTATGCTGATTGTGGGATGATCTAAAATATCAAACTCTATTTTTGAGTATTGGTATTTTAGTCCCACATCGGATAGGAGAAGAGGTGAAGTCTCAACTCCACTCTATAAATAGAGCCCCTTGGCCTCCTTTGAAAGATGCACCAAGAAGAGAGTTGAGGGAGTCTGTTAAGTCCAGGAAGCCCGTTCAAGTCTCAAATATTGACTTACGAGCGTTCCAGAAGTTCTCCTGAACTTGCTGGTTCCTGGGAGCTTATCCGTACTGCGGGTATAGCTTTGAGCGCCGGTGTTCAACACCCCAGCGAGATCCGCTCTTCTTCTTCCTTCCTCTTTCTGTTGCTTTCGAGAATCTGAGACTCAACTGTTGTTGATCATCTCTTGTTGCCTTCGAGAAACCGCTATTGCAAACGCGATTCGATTTTTTAATCGTTTAGGCTACGCAATCAGCATTATTTGCATCTCTTTTTTAGGGATTGCAACTGCATTATTTGTATCTCCTTTTTAGGGATTGCAACTGCATTCTTTGCATCTCTTCTTAGGGATTGCAACTGAGTTTTTCCATCGATTGTTTGCAAATAGACTAACACATATATAATAGATTTATAGTTCGAAATCAGGAAGTGGCCATGACTAGAAGGAAGGCAATAACAACATTGTTCTGGGGACTAAGAATTATTTGTATATGTTGAAATATTTAGTATGTTGGATGTCATATTTAGTAGATTGGAATATCCTGTGACATATTTGGTATGCCAGAATATGTCACAAGATATCCTGTGACATATTTGCATACTAATAAGAAACGAACTGATGCCTGTATGCTAAAGTAGAGATGTTGCCTTTAATCAAAAGAACTGTTGCCATGCTAAAAACAAAGAGAAGAGATTGCTTGTACGTCCCGAACATGAATGCTTTCAAGGTAGAATGTCATGTTATATCTGCATAGAACTGTTATTATATTCCAAACAGATTTATAATTGCTTGTCACTCAAGATATTCTAAATGCCAAACATGTACAGACGGACTTGTACATATTATAAAGAGATGAAACATCTAGGAGCTTCGGCTCTGTATCAAAGAAAAGAGAAAACGCAGAGGACACCCATGTGAAAATGGGTGTCGGTATGTCTAACGCAGAGGACACCCATGTGAAAACGGGTGTCGGTATGTCTATCGCAGAGGGCACGCATGTGAAAATGGGTGTCGGTATGTTTATCGCAGAGGGCCCCATGTGAAAATGGGTGTCGGTATGTTTATTGCAAATGGTCCCATACGGGTGCCGATATATATTATGCTTATGCTAATCGTTGTCTTATGCAGGGAGGGACCGTCGGCTATGGTAAGAGTCACTGTAAAGTGATGTACATGTGTTGCTTAAGTTCCTATATAAATGCTTGCAGAGATTAACCTTTTGCCATGAATGATATGTCCCACTAAAGAAAAGATAATGTATCATGCTTGTCATTGATCCTAGCAGTTGCTCAAACAAAAGAAATGATATGCTCATGAAACACGTTGCGCACTCTACAGAAATGAATAGTCTTCGTGCTTGAAATGATTAGTCCCTTGCATGCTTGAAATGAATAGAAATGAAATGTGGCTTTTCAAAGATGTTTTCAAAAGAGATGTAAACTGACTTTGTATGCATGAAATGAACATAGGTAAAAAAAAAAGTAGCAAGATCACATCACAAGAAACATTTTCTCACTAAATGAACAGTGATCGTTTCAGACAAATGTAGCTCTTTGTTCACAATCACCAGTATGCTGATATACTGACCCACCATCAGTCTGCATGCAGGTGCACTATGCATCGAGAAGGATAGTCCGAAGCGATAGCCGTGCCTCATCCTCAGGAGCCAAAAATAGAAGAGATGCCAAGAGATGACATCTGTTGCAAGAGTTATTTTGTATATAAAGGGATGTAATGTATGAGAACGGGATTATTGTAATCTATAAAGTTCTGAGAGAATGTAACATTGTACCAGAGAGAATCGAGAGCTTGTAATCTGTTCAAATGAAATCAATAAAAAGAATTGTTTCTTATTACCATTGTGTTTAATGCTTGTATTCTGAAATATGTCCGTTGCTGCTTCAATTATCTGCGATATGTTCCGCTGCGTATTGTCAATCTTGTCTTGCTTCAGGTCTTGGCCTTGTGCAAGCGCAACTTAGGCTTGCACGGCATCACGCCTTAGCGAGGACGATCGGTCTCAAAGAGTCCGAAGCGAGGACGAAAGGACTCTGCGGGATCGGGACGTGACATCTAGTACTGCCCCGGAGAGGTCCGATCCATCGAGGTCTATTGTTCCGGAGGAGGGAGAGGTCCAGACGGCTGTCCCTACTGCCCCTACTGTTCCTGCCATCCATGTGGGAGCAGCAGCAGCAGTTCCAGGAGGTCTTCCACCTCCAGTTTGGAGGCCTTCCATCGTAATACCGGAGACTCTTCCGCCGCCACCTCCGATACCGACCGACGCTTTGCAGATGTTCGTGCTTCTCCAGCAGATGATGGAGGTGCAGAGCACAGGCAAAGGCGTCTCAGCAGCAGTCAGAGGTTCTGAGGCAGAGTATGGAGAATGCTCATCGGCTAGCACTGGCAGCGGTCGAGAAGGTGGCTGCAGCTCTGGTTCAGGGTGCTCCAGCCCAAGAGCAGCACCAGCAGCAGCCGAGGCCTGGATCGGTGCTGGATTTCAAGAAGATGGTCCCCCGGGAGTTCAAGGGGACTGAGGGCATCCTTTATGCCGATGACTGGCTAGAGGACGTTGAACGGAACTTGGAGCTAGCAGAGCTTCCGAGGAGGCTGTGGGTGTCAGCTGCGGCGAGTCAGTTCTTTGATATCGCCTTGACATGGTACCGCACGGATCATCGTGCGTTAGTCAGAGGGTTGGCCTGGGAGAACTTTCGGAGGCTATTCAAGGAGAAGTTTTATCCTGATGTAGCTCTCAGCGCGTTGGAGGGCCAGTTTGCAGGGCTGGTTCAGGGGAACTCGTCTGTGGACGAGTATGCGGCAGAGTTCTTTCGCCTGAGCCGATTCGCTCCAGGGATGGTTTAGGATGAGGGAGAGAAGGCCCGCAAGTTCAGGAGGGGCCTGATTCACGCAGTTCGCTCTCGGACTTCTGGGCGTCACGA
Source organism: Iris pallida (assembly GCA_029216955.1). Taxonomy (NCBI): domain Eukaryota; kingdom Viridiplantae; phylum Streptophyta; class Magnoliopsida; order Asparagales; family Iridaceae; genus Iris; species Iris pallida. The sequence continues at coordinate 20,945,609 of JANAVB010044218.1, forward strand.
TGCGACATTTGAGCAGATTCTGATGGATGCTCAGATTGCAGAGGAGGACTACGGTCTGAGGCCCAAGAGGAGCAGCGATGCTTTGGGGGCTAGTTCTAGTGCGGGGCCGGCCAAGCGCCCTCACACTCAGCAGAGACAGTTTCAGCAGCAGCCTCAGTTCCAGCAGCATCAGGCACCAGTACGTGTGCATCATCAGGGGCAGAGACATGCCACTCGGTGCGGCTTCTGCGGGAAGCCGGGGCACAGTCGAGAGGTCTGTCGGAAGAGGTTGGGCGCTTGTCTGTATTGTAGAGCGACCGACCACCAGCTGAAGGATTGTCCTGGTCGTGCAGGCCGAGGAGGTCAGGACCGAGCACCACATGCTAGGGCTCCAGCTGGAACTGCAGTTCAGCAGAGGGGTCCGCCACTTCAGACGCAGCAGCAGCGTTTTGTCCAGCATCAGAGGGGAGCACCCCAGGGCAGAGCGTTCGCGCTGGTGTAGAACCATGGAAAAGAACAGGAGATCCCATGCGGCTCAATATTGGGGGACTCTTCATGTGGCTCAAAAATCACTTAGAGCTCCATGCGGCTCAAGAAGTCCCTTAGATTTTCATGCGGCTCAAAAAAGCCCCTTAGAGCTTCATGCGGCTCGAAAGTCCCCGATAACTCCATGCGGCTCGGAAAAAGCCACGTGGCCCTATGCGGTTCAAAATATGACTCTACAGCTGGCCATCATTTCTCTGTGCAGCTGGCTCATTAAATGCTCTGACACAGTGCGGCAGTTCCGACACAAAGGATTGACAACTCTGACATAAAGGTAAAATGATGACTCTGACATAATGACGTGCTCCTAGAGAGACGAGAAAAATCTTTACAGTTGGCACGATCCACCAATTCCAAAGCTCTCTATGCGGATCATTTAAAGGAGCTCATGCGGCTCTGGTTTGATGGAGCTTTATGCGGCTCAGTTTTAACGGAGTTCATGCGGCTCTGTTCTGATGGGTCCTCATGCGGCTCTGTCCTAATGGGACTTCATGCGGCCCAGTTTACAAAGGGTTTATGCGGTTCTGTTCAGTGGGACTTCATGCGGTCCAGTTTAAAAGGGGCTTATGCGGTTCTATTAAATGGGACTTCATGCGGCCCAGTTTACAAAGGGGCTTATGCGGTTCTGTTCAATGGGACTTCATGCGGCTCAGTTCATCAGGAGCTCATGCGGTTCTGTTCAGTGGGACTTCATGCGGTCCAGTTTACAAGGGGCTTATGCGGTTCTGTTCAATGGGACTTCATGCGAACCAGTTCACCAGGAGCTCATGTTGTTCTGTTCAGTGGGACTTCATGCGGCTCAGTTCATCAGGAGCTCATGCGGTTCTGTTCAGTGGGACTTCATGCGGTCCAGTTTACAAGGGGCTTATGCGGTTCTGTTCAATGGGACTTCATGCGGTCCAGTTTACAAGGGGCTTATGCGGTTCTGTTCAATGGGACTTCATGCGGACCAGTTCACCAGGAGCTCATGCGGTCCGTTCATGCGGCTCACAGCATAAATGACAGTTGGGACACGTGGCAGAAGATTGACTAAGACTTATCCACTCGGATTCAGCAACCAACAAATCCTAACAATGCAGATTTATTGCAATCATCATAACTGCCCAGATCGATTTCCAACAAACAATGCAGATTTATTGCAATCATCATAACTGCCCAGATCGATTTCCAACAAACAATGTAGATTTGTTGCAATCAACATAAACAGCCCAGATTGATTTCCAACAAACAAGATCAAGGCTAATCGTAACAAATCCCCAATCGCCCGCTTTTTAAGGAGCAATTACTGCACACCCTACTTATCACAAAGCCCTATAAATAGCAGGGGATTATTCCTTTGCAAAAGACAGAGAGAGATACGCGCAGAGCCCGAGCAGAGAGACCAGCAACCCCCGCACACACAAAGAGCATTTCTTCGCCAGAGCAGAAGCTACGTCCGATCGTCCAAGGAGTAAAGCAGAGTTGATACCACTTTCCCGAGCCTCTATCGTCACCCCCCAGAAAAGCTAAACAATTGTACTTAGATTGTTTTTCCTAGGTTTTATTCCTAGGCTCTCTTTGTACGAGCGAGTTTGTATTGTGAAGTAAAAGTCCAGTCCTCCTATAAAACTGTTCTGTTCTTTTATAATCAATAGCAAACACGATGGCGACTCTGCTGGGGACTAACTTCTCCACTGCTGAGAAGTTGGTGACGCAATCGGACGCAGCCAAGCTTGGCTCCACGCAACAAATGCTGGTCGTCCGCTTCGACCAGCAGGCGTTTGAAGAAATTCTCTCCAATGGGAGCGCTGGCCCGGTCCAGAAGCGAGCCTGCACGAAGAAGGCCCGCAAGGAGTGGAGGCCCAAGACTTTCGCTCCTCCCCAAGCTCTGGAAGAGGCGTTCTCTACTGCCCAAGACGGCGGAGAAGACCCCCATGCGGCCCCACTTCAGGTCATAGAGACCCCTGCTGTTCTCAAGTCCGGCAGAGGAAAGCACTACGATGCTGGACTTGAGGAAGCAAATGGGGACTCTATGCGGTCCAGGAAGAAGCCGCATAAGGGTGCCAGCCGCATGAAGAAGGCTCATGCGGCCAACAATTCCAGCCGCATGAATGCTGATGCGGCCACAAATGCCAACCGCATGAATTCTTATGCGGCCACAAATGCTAGCCGCATGAATGCTGATGCGGCCACAAATGCCAGCCGCATGTATGCTCATACGGCCACAAATGCCAGCCGCTGACCTCCTGAGGACGTCCACGGGTCCCAAGACGAGGCAGCCTCCTATGCAGGGGATAGCACTTCCTCTGAGTCCGAACCAGAGGAGAACATTCCTACATATCCCGACGATTTCTCGGTGCAAGGGTATGATTCAGAGGGCACGTCCTCTACCGTTCCTTCTCTCTCTCCTCATGTGAGGACGGTGTTCATGACGAACAACAACCAAGACGGTCCCAGTGATCGCCAACGCATCGACACTCTAGAGACCATACTTCATACCTTGGTCAAGTCCGTGGACGAGATCAAAGCGGCCCTACCGGCTCTGCAAGGAAGGACGCCTGGCCAAACAAGCTTGGGTCCCGCGGTCAATGCAGACTCAAACTCAACTGCGCCAAACCCGGGAAACAATCCTCCTACAATGTCGGCTCCCACCGCTGCAGACGAGGCCAGGGAGGTGAGACGAGAGGTCCAGGAGCTCCGGGCCATGTTTCACGCCAAAGAAACCTCCCAAGACCTCAGGATACGACAACCGTATCCTGCTGCATGGAGAGATGTCCCCTTCCCACCAAGATATAAGCCATTTAACATCAATCCATATGATGGGAAGACATCTGCGAGCCGGTACATCACCTACTTTGAAGTCACGACCGACCATCTGCCTCATGACGACGCCATCCTCACGCGGTTGTTCATCGGGACATTGGAGGGGGTAGCATTTGATTGGTACCGCAATCTGCCGGACAACTGCATCCATTCCTTCGCCGGCTTCAAAAACATGTTCCTTGAAAGGTTCTACGAGGTAGGACAAGATGTGACAATGTCCACCCTCATGGACGTTGTTCAAGGTGAGAAGGAGCTGACAAGGAACTACATTGAGCGGTTTCGCCAAACCGCAATGAAATTGCCCTCTGGCAATCCAGATTCTTCCTTGATTGAAATCTGTCAAAAGAGGCTGCTTCCCCCAATCAGCCTCTGGATGGACGAAAGTCAGTTCAAGGACTGGAAGACCTTCATCATCAGCGCCACTAGCGCAGAAGACAAGTTGAAGAAAGCTCGCCAACTGGGGTTGCACATCTCGGAAGGAGAGGACAATGGCAAACGCCCTAATGCCAACAACAACAACGGGGGTAATTCCTCCAACAACCGAGACAACAAGGGCAAACAGGCTATGGTGGCCGACACAGCCCCGAAGCCTGAACCGAAGCCGGCAGAGAAGCAGTGGCCGCATATGACTTACTCCTTCGAAGACAGCCATGTCAAGCCCATCCTTGACATGCTCATACAAGGAGACAGGATTCAGCTCCCTCCACCGGGACGTGAGCCTCGTCCTGCAGAGATGGAAAGCCCAAAGTACTGCCACTACCACCGCTACGTCCATCATGCTACTCAAGACTGCTTCCAATTGAAGCGGTACATCCAGAACCTGATCGACTCTAAGGCTCTGGCCATTGACTTCGAGGAGGTGACGGTCGCTGCTAACATGGTGTCAGTCCAATTCGGCAGCTTTCCTCCGACAAAGACTCAAGATGGAGTAGTACCCGTCCCCCGGGCAAAGATGGAGGTCGCCAATCTTCCACCTCCCCGAGACCAGGCTGCTGGTCTAGTGCCCCTCACCACATCACGAGGGGAGGTCATGTGGGTCCATCCGGACCTGGTACCTGAAGTGACTCAGCCCGCATCATCCTCCACCGACAAGAAGAAGGGTGGGAAAGTTAAGTCTTGCCGCACAATCACGGCAGATGTTGAAGAAGCTACGGCTGTCGTCACCCGGTCTGGTGCACAATCCCAACCTACACCGGGTAACTCGGCTGCAGATCATCAGCCGGCGGCTGCTGATGTTCCAGGACCTTCTCAACCTCCGACGACCGACAAGCCTAGGCCGAAGGAGACTCGCTTTGACAAGCCGCTCCGAAAAGAGGCGCCTCATGGGCTGGAGAGGCCCTACAACTTTGACATCTTGGCACAACTGGCCAACACACCGACCAAGTTGTCATTATACGAGCTCTTGAGGCTCTCCAAGGATGTTCGCGTCGCCCTGAGTGACGCACTTCAAAATGCTGATGCTTATTTGGCTCAAGTCAAGCTCCCAGGAGAGAGCTCGCCAGCAGATGCCCAGGACAGTGCTTGTACCGGTGCAATGCCCAATATCGTGTTCACTTCGCAGGACATGCTTATCAAGACCAACTTGCACGATCGCCCTCTGTATTACACTGGATACGTCGGCGACGTCAAGGTGGATCGGATGCACATTGATCCCGGTTCTTCGATAAGCATCATTCCGAAGAGCTTACTTCACCATCTGCGCATCCCCATGCATCGACTGACTCCTACTAGCACCGCCATCAGTGGCTTCAATTCCGGAAAAAGCTATCCCATTAGGAAGATTCGCCTGAAATGTCAAATCGGCGACCTTCAGTCGGAGGTAACATGCTATGTCATCGACGCAGACACCTCCTACAACATTCTTCTGGGGCGTCCGTGGATACACGATTACATGATCGTGCCCTCCACATTGCACCAGTGCTTCAAGTACGTCGACAAGCACGGCTTCGTCAAAACAAAATTCGCTGACATCGATCCCTTCAAAGGAGTCGAATCCTATTATTCGGATTCTTGCTTGTACGATAAGTCCAAGAGGCACCTAATCAACGAGGATGCTCAGGAGCAGACAGAGGCAATTGCAGGGCCGGAGGAACCCTTGAGAATCCATCTCCAACCCCGCAAACCAGGCAAGACGGCACCTCTCACGGCCACTCTGCGTAGAGAAACAACAAGTCTCCCGGTGCTCACTGCGCAAAAGGAGCAGATGATAATCCGACTGCCAAGGTCTGGCCAAGCGCCGATACCCACTACGGAGCCGCTGACAATCAGGCTGCCTAGAGCCGGTCAACAACAAACAAAGGAGTTCAATCCCTCTGTCAAGCCGATGATGATTCGTCTTCCCAGGATGAGTCGACAGATGAGTGCTAAGCCGGGGACTGATAGCGAGCCAACAACTCCCCGCCCAGCATCGAATACCAAACTGGGGGTCGCTAGTGCGCCAACGACTCCACGTTCTGCTCCACCAGTGGAGCCCTGATGATTAAGCTGCCCAGGTTGTCCTCCCAGTCTTCATTGACACAGGGGGTGGCCGAAGAAGAGTTAGAGCTGGCCAAGTATGTGGCTGCTCACACTGATGTTCCGTCCGCAGATGATGTAATTCCACCGGAAAAGATACCTTATTTCATCAATAAAGGGTTATCTTTGAACTACGTCGAGCTTAATAAGCTTTGTACAATATATGCTATGGAACACGGTATATGCACCCACCTACACACACAGGTGACAAATGTCTACACCGCAAACCAACTTACTCCCGTGGAAGACGCTTGCTTCATAGTCGAGGGAGAGGACCATCCGATCATCTTTGGCCGGAAGAATGATCCACAGCCCTTCAGAATAGAAGAAGTTGATCTCGAACCCGACACCGGGAGGCTACCCCTTTATCTGTATAGCACCCGATCCAAGTACCCCATGCAAAAACAGGGGTATGATCTGGAGACTACGCCAGGCTTAAACTACGACACTGGTCGGCGGTTACCTTTGCAGTTGCCAATCCCGGCTGGAAAACTACGAGATTATTACAACAAGACCAGATGTGGGCTAGGTTATGTTACACCTGCAACAACTCCTGAAAGCTCAGATGAGGAATGTGACTGACATTCACATTCAACCGGATCACCAACTTCTGATTCGGATGTCAGCATTGGGGACGTATTCAGGCAAGCTCTGTCTGTCAATATGGCATTTGCTGATGCCTACGAAGAAAATGAAGACGTGCCCGAACTTCTCGAGTTAGAACCTTGGGTCCAGCAACTAGACGCACAATGGGAGAAACGCTTCGAACTTCGTGAACCTCCCACTAAAGATGAGGTTATGCAAGTTGACCTCGGCGATGAGGCCTCTCCAAAGCCGATCTTCGTCAGCAAAAGCCTGACAAACGAAGAGCGGGAGGCGCTTTTGCAACTCGTCAGAGAGTACATTGACGTATTCGCCTGGAGCTATGAAGACATGCCAGGGCTAAATCCCGAGTTTGCACTTCATAAACTCACATTCATCCAGACGCAAAACCGGTCAAGCAACAGCAACGATGGTTCCGTCCAGATATCATGAACTCCATCGAAGCTGAAGTCAACAACCTGATAGCCAGCGGCTTCATCCGGGAAGAGCAACATCCAGACTGGGTCGCCAACATAGTACCAGTTCTCAAGAAGAATGGGAAGATTCGAATTTGCATCGACTTCCGAAATCTAAACGAAGCATGTCCTAAAGATGAGTTCCCTCTTCCCATCATGGACATCATGATCGACAACACATGTGGCTTTGAGCGCATGTCAATCATGGATGGCTTCTCAGGATACAACCAAATTAAGATGTTTCCTGACGACGAGAAGCATACATCATTCCGAACACCGATTGGCGTGTACTGTTACACCGTCATGCCCTTCGGTTTAAAGAATGCCGGCGCCACATACCAAAGAGCCATGAGTGTCATCTTCAGAGATCATCTGCGTAAGACCGTGGTGTGTTATGTTGATGACATCGCTGTCAAAAGCCGCTCTAAGGGAGACCATCTGCAGGATCTGAGGACGGTATTCGACTTGATGCGAGCGCACAACTTGAAGATGAATCCTACCAAATCTTTCTTGGGCGTATCTAGTAGAAAATTTCTGGGTTTTATCATTACTGCCCAGGGAATTCATATAGATCCAGAGAAGACGAAGGCAATCATGGAGATGGGTCCCCCGAGAAATCTCCGTGAACTCCGAGGCCTTCAAGGGAGGCTAGCTTACATCAGGAGGTTCATCTCTAACCTCTCCGGACGATGTCAACCATTTACCCACCTCATGAAGAAGGACGTCTCATTCGTATGGGATGAAGAGTGCCAACGCGCGTTCGACAACATCAAAGAATATCTGTCGAATCCTCCAGTTCTGGTAGCCCCGGTTGCTGAAAGCCGTTCTTGCTTTATGTACGAGCGATGGAGCATTCCCTCGGTGCTCTACTAGCACAGAACAATGATGCGGGGCATGAACAAGCTATCTATTACCTCAGCCGAATGATGATTGGGCCTGAGCATAGATACACCGTCGTGGAGAAGGAATTTCTGGCTCTGGTGTTCGCAATCCAGAAGACGCGACACTATGTTACAGGACAAACCATCCATGTCATATCTCGAGTTAACCCCCTCAGGGTTCTCATGACCAAGCCGGATGCACTCAGCTCTCGCCTCGCTACCTGGGCGATATTATTGTCTCCCTACCACATGATCTTCGTCCCGCAAAAGATCGTCAAAGGTCAGGCTCTGGCGGACTTTTTAGCAGCACATCTACGTTCGGAGTCAACCAGAATATATGAAGAGATTCCAGACGAGGTCGCTAATTCAAACATGGCTTCCGATGATTCCGTCTGACGAATGTTCTTCGACGGTGCTTCAAGAACCGGGCCCAAGGGCAACATTGTCGTTGGGGTCGGAGTGGTACTGATTTCTCCCTCCGGCTTGGTGATCAACCGGGCGTATTCTCTTACAGAACCCTGCTCAAACAACGTGGCCGAGTACAACGTCTTGGTTATCGGACTCCGACTTGCAAAAGAAATGGGGGTAGAGCACCTCGAAGCATATGGCGATTCACAGCTAATCGTTAATCATATCCGGGGTTCATACGAAGTTCGTCATGAGGACATGATCCCCTATCACCAAATAGCGATCGACATCATCTCGTCCTTAGAAGGGTTCTTCATAGAACACGTTCCCAAGCTCCAGAACATTGAAGCCGATGCCCTAGCAGGCCTTGCCGTTTCCCTAGCGGTTCCAAATCATGCTCACCACTTGGTTGACATAATAGGCCGTGAATTGGTCTGTCCCAAGAACAATGTTCAATGTGTTGAGAGTTACTCCGCTCTGACAGTCGACGAAGCACCAGACTGGAGACAGCCATTCCTTGACTTCGTAGTCTACGGCATCTTGCCGGAGAATCCAAAAGAAGCCACTTCAGAAGACGTTCTCTCAGATTCTTCTACGATACAGAGACAAAAATGTTGTATCGACGATCATACGATGGATTATTGCTCCGGTGTTTGTCAGATACAGAAGCCAAAGAAGCGGTACACGAAGCTCACGACGGCGTTTGTGGGGCCCATCAACCTGGCCTGAAGCTGCAAGACCGCATTCGCCGGATGGCCTATTACTGGCCTACGATGGTGGCGGATGCGATAGACTATGCAAGAAAGTGCAAAGCCTGTCAAGTCCACGCAGATTTCATCCATCAACCATCCGAGTTCTTACATCCAACGGTGGCATCCTGGCCATTCGAAGCATGGGGAATGGACATCATCGGTCCGATCACTCCACCTTCGTCCAGAGGATACCGCTTCATATTCGTAATCACAGATTACTTTTCCAAATGGGCGAAAGCTGTTCCGCTTGCAGAAGTGAAGACATCAAACGTGATCAGCTTCCTTAAGCATCACGTCATCTATCGCTTCGGACTGCCTCGAAGGATCATCCACGACAACGGTCCGTAGTTACCAAACCACGCCTTCTATCGGTTTTGCGACAAACATCGGATCCAGAATGTTGCCTCAACACCGTACAATCCGGCGATGAATGGTTTGGCGGAAGCGTTCAACAAAACTATAATCAAGCTGCTCAAGAAGTTCGTGTCTTCCAACAAACGCGACTGGAATGAAAAGCTTGGCGAATGCTTATGGGCGTACCGTACTACAGTCCGGACGGCAACCAGGAACACACCATTCTCTCTGGTGTATGGGAGTGAGGCAGTTCTCCCACTGGAGACCCAAATCCCCTCGCTCCGCGTCGCCCTCACCTATCGATTGACGACGGATGATAATTACCGTCACCGGCTACAAGAGTTGGAGGCCTTAGATGAGAAGCGCCTGCTAGCTCAACAACGAATCGAGCTGTATCAAGCACGCATCTCGGGAGCCTTCAACAAGAAGGTTAAACTCAGAACATTCCAAGTGGGCGATCTCGTTCTGGCAGTTCGGAGGCCGATGGTTATGACTCACAAAACGGCCGACAAATTCCAGCCAAAGTGGGAAGACCCATTTGTCATCGAGGCTGTATTCTCCAATGGTGCTTACCGCCTCGCAAAACAAAACGGAGACTTGCTCATGTTGCCCGTCAACGGCAAGTTCCTGAAGAAGTATTATGTCTAAACGACACCCTCCAAATCTACCGGACTGTTAAGTTATGTTCCTTAGGTACCGCTGAACTTACACTCTGGTCATCCCAAATGAATCTATATCGCATCTTCTGGGTAGTAAGTCATTCCTTCCCAAAAGAGCATCTTCCTCATGATCTAATGCCCGCACTTTCAGTGCATAAACAGGATAATAGATCCACAGATTTTCCGAAACAACCACGTCGATGTCACCTCTGAGTTGTTTCACTTCCATCAAAAACAAACCACCCCTCACTTAGAACTTCCACGTCCATATTACCTCTGAGTTGTTCTATGTACCCTTCATGGTGTCCACTCCTGTCACGTCCTCATTACCTCTGAGTAGGAAGACTCCATTGAAGAAACCCTCATATCTACTACGTCCTCATTACCTCTGAGTAAGTATGTTGGTTTTCTCTCGACTTATTATCCGTACCCAAGACCGGAGTACGCCAAGGATAATAGGCCCACAAATGTCCTCTGTTGACCACAAATGTCCTCTGTTGACCACAAATGCTGTACTAGGTCCCCTAGTACATGCGCCTCTTTTCTCATTATCTCATGACTCTGGAACCCAGCTGTTCCATGGCATTCTTTTGCCCGATACCAAGAACTTCCATATCCACCTTACCGCGGAGTTGTTCTAGGTATCCCTATCAAACTTATTATCCGTACCTAAAACCAAGGTACACCAGGGGTAGAAAAGCCCCCACTGGGGCAAACACATAAAAGCAGTATAAGCACGACAGATAAAGGATGATGCAAGCAAAGTCATTTATTCAAATCAAATCAAAAGTACTACATTCTTTGGGACCACGTCCCTGCCAAAAAGATGAAGAAACATAAAGAGAGAAAGAAAAGAAAAAAGCCGACTATGGTTCGGTGATACATAATTCTCTGAGATGGTCCCTCAGTACGGCCGTCGACCGCTCAAACCGCTGCTTGGCTCGGCGCTCGGCTTCCTGAGTCAAGCGCTCCGCATCCTCCAGATGCGCGTGAGCCTGCCAACCATCCTCAAGCTTTTTCAGAGCACGCTCCAAGGCAGCAGAAGTGCGGGTGACTTTGTCGGCCTCCTGAACAATTACCTCCTTGTCCGTGCGGGAGGCCTCGAGCTCAGATTCCAAGAAAGCCAATTTTCTCTGGAGTTCGAGGATCTGCTCCTTCGTGTCGATTATCCCGCGAGAGGCTGCCGCTTCCCGAGCAATGCAATCCTCTCCCCGGCGGCTCAGCTGATCATACTGCAGAGAGAGATCGCGGAGGTCCTTCATTATGGTCGGCTTGGACGCTTCTCGTGCAGCCCTTATCTTCTCCATGGCAGTGATGAGGAAGGCCCGCTCCTGAACTATCGCTGAAGACAGATCAACTTGCCGCAGTACTTGAAACTGGGCCACAAGCTGATCCGCCTCTAGCAATTTGGGCTCCATGAGCTCAACTATTCCTGCCCCGCCGGGGAGGGTTCTAAGGATTTCAATCTGGCCCCGGGCGCATTGACGGGCCAAGGCAAAAGAGGTCTCCCTCTCCACCGCAGCCTCAATTCCTCGCCTCAGATGACGATAAAAACTGTCAACTACATCCTTTGACGATTCATCCAGAACTTCCGAAGAAGACGGCGTCAAAGGAAGGGTAGCTGGCAGGGACGAAGAAGACGCACCGGAACTTGCTGCCCCTGCCACAAAGGAAACAAGTTCCGAGCGAAAGGACGCTTGAATAGCGGCCAATTCCTCCTCCGCAGCCCGAAGGATCTGGAGACTCGGCAAGGCGGAGAGGTCGGCCTCCGGAGCCACACGAACAGAGGAGGGTGCAGGGACCATTTCTCCCTGCCTCGGCCGTTCCGCCGTGCGCTCTCCCGAACTCGATCCAGCGGGAGGTCCCTCAATGTAAGTTGGAGGGGGAGGAGGCATACTCCCTTCCACCAGATCCCCTCTGGCGAACTCTCCCCTGATAATATCCGTCGTTGGTAGTAGAGGAGCAGGACCTGTATGTCCAGAGCGACCATCAATCAGCTTAACCCGAAGGATGTGATGATAGAGCAGATGAACGTCCTCACTAGTCAAGACTTGGCTTATCTTACCAGGGGGAAGTTGCTGAAGCTGAGGTTCGCTCATAGCCGCCGTAGCCTCTTCACCAGCGACATCTGAACCGAATTCAGCTGGTTCCTCTGCCCCAGCCGCCACGGAAGGAGATACAACTGGATCAGCGTCACCCAGCTGAAGTTCAGCAGCCTCGGGGACGAGTTCAGCAGAGCCCACATCGCCGTGGGTTGAGACCTCAGCAACGGGAGGAACCTCAGCCGTCACCGGAAGAACCCCGGCAGAAATAATCTCGGCACACATGTCACTAATCAAAGTGGTCAGGGCCGGGTCAACTTCAGAGCCAGGGGCCGGTTCTCGAGAGTCCGATTCTTCTGACGCCTACAAAGAAAAGAAAATGATTAGGTCATAGTTCAAAAGAAGAGCTAAAGAAGAAGATGGTTGTAATTCAATTCACCTCTGAAACGGCGTCATCCTCGCCCCTCTCCTTGATGAGCAGCCTGCGAGGCTTAGACGCAGTCCGTTTCACGGAGTAAGTTCTGCCGCCAACGGCGGGCTCATGCCTACTTCGCTTGCGCGAAGGACCAGGTACGACAGGCGGCTGATCTGCCACCACATTTTCTGCGGGAGGAAGAGAGTTATCGGGGTCATGCTCGTCATCCTCTTCGTACGCGTCGGCAGACTCCGAGTCCGACACAGCAACTGTGTTCTCCCGCTTCTTCCTCGCCTTGGACCCCTGGGACTTCTCCGCCAAGCCAGTACCAACAATAAAGCTGGTACTCGGGTCAAAGCCAACAGGAGGCTTGCTCGCCGTGACATGGTATAAAGCCGTCAAATACAAAATCTCTCCTGGCGCCTCAGCATCAGGAACTGAGAAGCTAGTACGGGTGTGAACCGTGTCATAATAATGCCAGGCCCTGATGCCGTCAAGGATGCTACCTTCAAAACCCAGGCAAGGGCTGGGACTGTCCAAGAGTAGCTGACTATACCCAAACTGTCGGGAGAACCTACTGGGCAAGTAAGGCTCCAAGTAGACAGTGTTGTGGTTGCGGTATACTAGGTGCGCAGGACGGATGTTACGCAACCAAAGGAGCATCTTCTCAGGCAAGAGGTGAGGAGGCCCGGTACCATCAATATGTACGCCCCTCACTTCTTCATCGGTAAAACGAGGAACAGACACAAAAAAGTTGTATCCGTCCACTCTCGCCAGCGCCCTCCGACAGGCTGGCATAGTGCTGCACTCCCAGGGCTGATGGCAATATTGGAAGATGAAAGCATCATCAGCCGTTACGTCTTCTTCTGCGCCATGCCTCATTAAAGACCGGTAGTGCATCAACAACCACCCCATCAGATAATGATAGGGCAGTTCAATGCGTTCAAAGTCCTTCGCCGTGTCACGGACGATGACCTTGGACGAGAAGGCGGGGAGTGTCACGTCCCGATTCCGTCGAATCGATAGTCGTCCCCCGGGCGTGATGTCGTGCGAACCTAATTTGCGATCGCACAAGGCCTAGTCATAAGGTAATCCGAGACACGAGATCTAAGAGAGTACGCAGACAAATTGATTCACACAATAAGTAAAGGAAAACTTAATCTTTATTGATAATAAATATCTTTTACAGACTCCGATACAGGACTCATTGCCGCACGGGCTACAACATGACTCGATTACAAAAGAGTGCCGATGAGATAGCCGTTCCATACATTGCACGCACCCCTCAAAATACACAAAGTACTCCAGTTGTCACGCGCCGCTCCCGTAGGAGCGATCGTCCTCGCTAAGGCGTGATGCCGCACGAGCCTAGATTGCGCACGTGCAAGGCGGGTTCCATAACGGCCGATTACAACGGCGACGACGGGGTCATCGCATAGAAGTCCCAAGCAGAGACATTGAACACGCAGCGGAAATTTAGAACGAAACACAAATATTCAAAAGAAGCTCTTTATTGATATCGAAACAACGGTTACATTGGGGGAGCAAGGCCGAGATTACAATCACTCAAATTCATTCTTCTTACATTACAAATCACTCTGCTCTCTCTCATCTCTCAATACTTGTCTCGAGCCAGCGGATGCTTCGGATAGGCGATGTCCATACATTATGTCCCGTATAAGTCTTCGATTCCATGCGGCCGCACGCTTCGAATCACCAAGGAACTTCGTGCCTCGACGCATCCAAGCGAGCTCCGCGCCACGAGCTTCTACCTGTGCCTGCACATGAAAACTGTATGGGTGTCAGTACTCAACTGTACTGGTGGAGTGGGCTCCTCGCCCACCCATACAAAACCGACACGTTTATTTTACTTTGTGCGATACAAGCCCCTTTACGATTGTCTTTCTAGTCTTGCCTTAGGATCGATTTTAGGACCGACGCCTTGGTCTATTTTGTGTCTTTTAGACCGTTACTGTGCCTTGCACTAATAGTGTACTCATACTTTACCGCTAGACCTCCTCGTTCCAATAACGTCAACTTATCGCCTCGTGCTTGCCTTTCGTGCCATACTCTGGGACGTAACGACTCGGTCGTGCGGTTAACTCGATTCGTGCTTATCTCTGGGGCAGTGCCTCCTCGCTAAGTCTTGCCTTTACTTGTGTGGTGACGACGCGGCCGTGCCTCGCATTGCGAGGCCGTGCCCAGCAACTCAACGCAACATAACCAAACTTGCCCTACGGCCCTTCCAGACTTAACTCAAAACGTATAACTCACTTGTGGAACCGGTATTGAGAACTCAAGCACGACGTCGTATTTCGTGCCAAAGCACGTGTCTTTATGTATAGCCGAATCGTAGGCTTTTATAATACCTTGGGTGCAACCGAGCACACATTTCACCATTCAACGCATATCGTGCTTACACTTCCTTTGTTATGACCGACACCGTGCATGCGGATTCGCCGCTTAGCACGCCAATTATCTATATGAAAGGCCACTGGCATGACAAGCCATCGCGGACATAGCTCGGGTAGGCGGCGGGTCCTTCGATGCAAGGTAGCTAGCCCCATGGAAAGCCCCCGACTACCCATGCAATAAAGGCATGCACTGCTATAACGTCTACCCCCTAGGATGACTGGGCCCGGTGCCCCGGCGTATAACCAGTCTAGGCAGAAATCCTTGTCGACAAGGTGTCCAATGACCACGCACCTATGAGACATCTAGACTCACGTAAATGCATGGCCTAATTTGTTGGTACGATTGGAACTATACTTAGCAACTCGTGCTCTGAATCACACACTTGGCATAACGTGTCTCGGGACCGTGAGACTCCCAACCGAGGGACCGCCTCGTACATTTTAACGTGGATAGGAACGCGAGACTCCCAACCGAGGGACCGCCTCGAACATCTCAATGTGGATAGAAACGCGAGGCTCCCAACCGAGGGACCACCTCGAACTTCTCAACGTGTATAGGAACGCGAGGCTCCCAACTGAGGGACCGCCTCGAACTTCTTTGAACTCGAGGGTACGACTACTACATAGCCTTCCAACTTAACTTGAACAACACGTGTTCCTTAAGTGCCATAGACCGTGGCTAACTTTACATTGTGCCAACCGTGGCTCGTGCCTTCAACTGACTTACGTCCTACGCGACGCTATCACCCAAGTCGTATGTTACATGACGGCCCTTGAGATCATGGAACTATTTGACTTGACAACCGCAGAAAGAACGGGACGGCACTTGGAATGACTTAGGTCGATCGGCATAACTTTGCCTAACTTACTCAAGCCTACAACTTAACCCGAGGGACGAGCCAAGGCTATGCCAAGCCTTGCGCAGTGGAAACGTGCATGCTTTATCGAGCATTTACGCGGACGACGCCTATGACTTAGGCTAACTCCTCGTTTGTGTCGAATACCAACTTTTCCTTCTCCCAAGCCGCGGGACGAAGGATCGAGTGTCATTTTCAAAGCACGCTGAGCACCAACTCTAATCAGACCGTGGGACGTTTTTCATGTTCTAAACTCGATTCGATCCGTCGGGATAATTCCCTTTAGCTATGTGGATTCGTCTCTTTTATTATTAAGCCTACTTGTGCAAGTTGAAAACACGCGATTTATTATGTGAAGGCAAAGATGAGGCAAGTTCACCGAAACTACCCCACCTGAGCGATGTCTTCGAGTCGCCGTTGTAAGGCCAAGTCCGAACGCCGTCGGCGTTTCGATTCCTCCGATTGACTTCGCGGGACGGGGCACTACAACATACACCACTCAGAACAAGTCTCGTCCTCGAGACTTTCCTGAAGGCAAACCATCCTACCATTTCTATGGCCAAGACTTAATCGTACCCACTCCGCCTACGCATTTCTTCGATTCCGAGTTACGCCCGTGCTTATCGCTAACTTAGTCGTAAGGCACATCAACCGATCAACCAACATTCGAACTCGTCTCAATTCAATGATCGCGTTACCGTCAACATTTCTTCGAAACTTACGATTTCAAAATCCTCGACACTTTCCCGTTCCTCAACTTTCACTTGATTCAGCGTATCACTTAGTTGGATCGTCCCCAAAATACATGCATTTCAGCCAAGCCTCGTGATAGAGAATCCGCCATCACCACTCGAGTCGGATCGTGCACATATTCGGGCGTCCCTGATATACGTGCATGTCAACCGAGCCTCATGAGTGGTGCCTCCACTAAATCCTATCGTTTCGCACTCGGACGTCTTTCGAACCGCTAGGCTATGTCTCTCGTCAGCACTGGAATCATAGTTCCCAAACAACGATATCAACACTGACCCCATCCTAAGGTCGAACCAAATCGATGGTACGGGGTTTTCTATCCAAGCTCGCATCACTCTGATTTCTAAACATCGAGCATCGATTTCCTACGCACATCCCAATATTCGTTGCACGGGGTCCGAGTCGTTCAGTAAGGCCATCCTACGATAACTTACGTTTCGACCAATTTCACGTCATATCAATATCGTTTGTTCATCAAGCCGTTTCGCATAGTTTATCGCTTCGAGCACGTTCGACATTAATTCTCCTATCATTCATTATCAAATCAAGCACGCTATGACACAATTCATCTCTAAACCGTAATTCACATTTCACGTTTCCGAAATCATCTATTCCAATTCACGTAATCGATCACAAGGTCGTCCGACTTAACAATATGTTGTGCTCCAATCTCACGCGAGACAGAATATCCACGGTGGGCACGAATCACCATGCACGCTTCCGCGAGATAATCATTCTCATCGGAACGTAACTCTTGTTTTGTGTCTAGACTAATTTATTCTCGATGCGTGGATTGGACCTACTCAATCCTCAAGTTTTATTCAGTCATCAATCACAAGTCCTAACATTCACGAGTTCTCCTTCGCATCAAGCCAACAAGTCGAGACAATCAAAGTTGTCGCGTCCTGATTTTCCAAGTTCGATCATTCCCGCGACATGAATCACCATGTCAGCGCTCACGTGGAACGATCGCCCCAAATCCGACGTAACGCATGTGCGAGGCTGGAGTCGCGCTCGCACAAGACAAGAATGTCGATGCTGTGGTTATCCGCGTAATCATCAAGACACGATCACTTTCACCCAACGTTTATCTGAATCAAATCCTAAGTATTGCATCCAACCGAACAAGAACACTTGCGCGATCGTCATTCACCGTGTCAGAGTACCCCCGAGTTATCGCATATCGATCTTTGATACGCCTCAATATCATCGACGATATACGTAACCTGACGATCTTCGTTTGCAATGAATTCTGAGTCGTACGAATGATGCTATCGTCCGACTGGATAATCTCCTCGAATCAATCCAAGTTCAATTTCGATCATTACCCCTCGAATCGTTCACAACATCAATTTCGACAAACCCAAATTCACGTATCGTTCATCCGTCTATCTTAAGTCATCGACCAACGTATTTCCTCGATTCGTAATATTCCTTGCTAACTCAATCATCGAACGATATCCATTCCAATCCTCAGAGTTATTCGCGTAACTTTAAAATCGAACATTTCAAGCACGCTACCTACCCGTCGTGTTAACTTTTCGTATACAATCCGTGTCAATTTTCTCGATTCGATTTCACCTACTCAATCGTTTTTGCGTTTCATACTCGTGCAATCCTCAATCTTTCGCTCGAATGATTTCCAAGACGGACCATACACCACTCGGGATTCGAGTTATCCAATCTAGTCCAAATCACGTTCGCGTTATTCGCTAAGACATGTTTCGGATTCGTTCGACGAATCCCTAGCGTAATCGTTCACGTCGCATCGATGCACTAAGTCGTTTGCACTATTCCTCAAAATCCAAAACAATCTTCTGTGTACGCCTAAGCGTTAGTCCAATAGCGCTTCTATCGATATACACTCTAAGTGTATCCCCGTTTCCGACCGAGCGATACTTAATATTGCTCGCGACTCGTTTGCACCAAAAGGTCGAGGTGCGCGATAATCGGCACAACTTAACCAACGACTGTGTGCATAACCATCCCGTTCGAACTATACTTTGGTCTCGTGTGCTCGTTCGCTATTGTTAGCGTAAGGTCGTTCAAGCCCGCAACGCATTTGCTAACTTTTAGCACGTGTCTTCTATCAACTCAAGGTCGGCACCGTTCGGCCCAAAGGCCTACTAACGTATCCGGCGATGGCCTACCGATGCGTTCGATTGAACGCTTGTACGAGCTTTTGAAAATATTAGACTTATTGTATGGACATCCCGTGGGACAATCGAGAGAGAGCGCACCAACGATATCAACTTTGCGGAAACAACATTCAGAGTTCGCGGAAACATCAGAGTTAAAGAATTCAATCGATAGTCCAAGGACGTAAAGCCGTGCTCTGATACCATTTCTTCTCCCAAGCCGCGGGACGAAGGATCGAGTGTCATTTTCAAAGCACGCTGAGCACCAACTCTAGTCAGATCGTGGGACGTTTTCCATGTTCTAAACTCGATTCGATCCGTCGGGATAATTCCCTTTAGCTATGTGGATTCGTCTCTTTTATTATTAAGCCTACTTGTGCAAGTTGAAAACATGCGATTTATTATGTGAAGGCAAAGATGAGGCAAGTTCACCGAAACTACCCCACCTGAGCGATGTCTTCGAGTCGCCGTTGTAAGGCCAAGTCCGAACGCCGTCGGCGTTTCGATTCCTCCGATTGACTTCGTGGGACGGGGCACTACACCAGTGACCTGGATGGGAGGGACGCTGAGTCATCTTCCTTGGACTGTCGAGAGCCTTCAAAATGGAGTCGCAGAGAAAGTCTTCGACGCACGACCGAAGCTTCAAAATCGCGAACGCCGCCGAGCTAGCTGGCGCGTCCTTCCTGGTTCGCGGGACCTGCAAAGAGCGAGGATCAGCACGAAACACATGTACTGGCGAATGGCCGAGTGCGACGAATATTGGGATGTGCGTAGGGAATCGATGCTCGATGTTTAAAAATCGGAGTGATGCGAGCTTGGGTAGAAAATCCCGTACTATCGATTTGGCTTGACCTTAGGATGGGGTCAGTGTTGATATCGTTGTTTGGGAACTATGATTCCAATACTGACGGACGACCTTAGCCTAGAGACGTAGCCTAGCGGTTAGGCAGACGTTCCGACGTGAAGCGATAGAAATTGTGGAGGCACTGCTCACGGGGCTCGGTTGACATGCATGTATATCAAGGACGCTTGAACATGTGCTCGATCCGATTCGAGTGGTGATGGCGGATTCTCTATCATGAGGCTTGGTTGAAATGCATGTATTTTAGGGACGCCTGGAATATGTGCACGATCCAACTAAGTGATACGTTGAATCAAGTGAGACTTGAGGAACGGAAAAGTGTCAAGGATTTTGAGATTGTGAGTTTCGAAGAAATGTTGATGATCATTGAATTGAGACGAGTTTGAATGTTGGTTGATCGGTTGGTGTGCCTTACGACTAAGTTAGCGATAAGGACGAGCGTGGCTCGGATTGAGGGAACACATAGGAGAGGTGTGTGCGAAAATGGTTGAATGTTGAACTACGTATTCAAGAAGTTTCGTAAACATATTAGCTATCTATTTCAATGATCTTTCTAACCATCCTATTCGATTTGCATGTTAACATGTTTTGAGGCAAGCATATGAAATTGTATAACATGAGCAGATATCAAAATCATCCCGTGCCATGTGCATTTGTTAAGCAGTGAAAAGGGTGTGAAGGCCACTGGCAATGTCAAGCCATCTCGGACTATAGCTGAGTTAGACGGCGAC
This sequence comes from Iris pallida, assembly GCA_029216955.1. Classification (NCBI taxonomy): domain Eukaryota; kingdom Viridiplantae; phylum Streptophyta; class Magnoliopsida; order Asparagales; family Iridaceae; genus Iris; species Iris pallida. The sequence goes on from JANAVB010044218.1 coordinate 20,965,771, forward strand.
CCTTTCGCGTCGGGTAGCGAGCCATGTGCGAAAGTTCTCGCATAACTCGCGCCGATGAAGGGTTGGCGCTTGCTATACACTCGTTCCTCCCGGGCCGAATCGGTTCCTTGTCCTAGGTAATCGTTCGAGGAAACTACACCTTGTCGACAAGTTGTCCAATGACCATTTTCCTTTGAACTTAGTTGATTTACTCATTTAGCCGTATCGTTGCGATAAACGTTAATCGATTCATTCATTGTTTTGCATAGACCAAGTATGATTGCATAAGTAAGCGTTTTTCTTTTTCTGAAACCGGCAGTTCGATGACAAGTGTTTTGTAAGGAATCGTGCAACGATTTTTTTGATTCTACACTATTATGACAAGCATTCATTTTACTTCACATGATAAGCTTTGAAGTAGAGGGACGAGGCGAAGGAGGTCAGCCACTCGCCTTAGGCTTGCTTCAAGCGAGCGACCGGTTGGCTGCGCTGTCGTCGCCTACGCGATCACCTGCAATCGCATAAGCAACTGATTAGAACACTGTGTATTTCAAGGAATTTCGATATGAATGCGAGCTCGAAAACGCGTCACGAAAACCCATAGAAAACATTCACGAAAAGCGCATTCACAAAAACGAAAGCCAAAGCCAAATCAAGTGCGGCATGAAAACCAGAGCAACATGAGGTCTCTCCCGACTCAGCCGCAGAGCCAATCCTCGAGGCGCAACCCGCTGAATATGGGACTTGGTTCCGAAGAAGCCATTCCATAACGTGGAATGGATCTTAATTCAACCATTCCCGTTCGATCAACTCGGCCGATTCCGACCTATCGGTCCCGACCGAACCGATAGCAACAGTGTTCCTTTCTCGCGCACCCCGTGGACGGAAATGGGGCACGATGTAGAGACGGGGCACTACACCATAACCAACTAATAAAAAGTTTCGTCCTCGAAACTTAAAGATAGAACCTACCTCTACGAGAATAACGAAGGAAATTTCTCCTTCATTTCCGATTCAAGCTCCCACGTCGACTCTTCGACCGAATGGTTCCTCCAAAGGACGCGGACGAGAGGGATAGCTCGATTGCGCAGCAGCTTATCCTTGCGTTCTATGATTTGAACTGGCTCTTCTACGTAGGATAAGTCGGACTTTAGCTCCAGCTGGCCAAAATCTACCACGTGGCTCGGGTCGTGCACATACTTCCGCAGTTGAGAGACATGGAAGACATTGTGTACACCTTCAAGCGCCGGCGGTAAGGCAATTTTATAGGCCACTGGGACGACCCGTTCAAGTATTTCGAACGGCCCAACGAATCTCGGACTCAACTTCCCCTTTGCGCCGAACCGAGTAACTCCCCGCATGGGCGACACTTTGAGAAATACGTGATCGCCTACTTGAAACTCGAGGGGGCGACGATGAATGTCCGCATAGCTTTTCTGGCGACTCTGCGCGGTCTTTAATCTTTCCCGAATGAGCTGAATCTTCTGCACGGTCTGTACAACCAGTTCCGGACCGAGAATCTGCCGCTCTCCGACTTCGTCCCAGGAAATGGGTGATCGGCACTTGCGTCCGTACAAGACTTCATACGGCGCCATTTGAATGCTGGATTGATAGCTATTGTTGTATGCAAATTCGGCCAGAGGTAGATGATTGTCCCAGCTTGATTTGAAGTCAATTGCGCAGAGTCGTAGCATGTCTTCGAGAATCTGATTGACGCGCTCCGTTTGGCCGTCGGTCTGAGGATGGTAAGCTGAGCTGAACTGCAACTTGGTACCCAGCGCCGACTGAAGGCTACTCCAGAATCGCGACATGAACCGTGAATTCCGATCAGAGACGATGGATACTGGAACTCCGTGCAGCCGTACTATCTCATCAAGATATATCTGCGCCAGGCGATCAACGCTCCAAGTAACTTTGATGGCAATAAAATGCGCTGACTTGGTTAATCGATCAACGATGACCCAGATGGCATCATTTCCCCGTGGCGTCTTCGGCAGACCAACAATAAAATCCATGCACACGTGCTGCCACTTCCATTCTGGAATCGCCAGATTCTGCATCTCCCCGTCCGGTCTCTGGTGCTCAGCTTTCACCTGCTGACAGGCCATGCATTGCGACACGAAGAGTGCCACATCTCTTTTCATCCCGTGCCACCAGAAGTTTGTGCGGAGGTCCTTGTACATCTTCGTGCTACCGGGATGCAAAGTGTATTTCGCATAGTGCGCCTCCGACAGGATCTCCTTTCTGAGTTCTGAATCGTCCGGAACGCATAGCCTACCCTTCAATCGAAGCACGCCGGTTTCGTCTTCCACAAAGTCGGTCGTCCTGCCCGTCGAGATTAGCTCTCGCACTTTCTTCAGGTATGGATCGTCCGTCTGAGCGGTCTTGATCTTATCAAGCAAGCTCGGCTCTAACTGCAACTTTGCCAACTGCACATTCCGGAATCTGACTCGGAGCTCGATGTCCATCTCTTCTAGGTCACGTAGCAGTCTGGGGTCGATGGATAACGAGGCAATGTACTTTCGACTCAAGGCGTCCGCCACAATATTTCCTTTTCCCGGCGTATAGTCGATAGTCAAGTCGTAATCTTTGATTAGTTCCAGCCAACGCCTTTGCCGCAAGTTCAGTTCCTTCTGCGTGAATAGATACTTGAGGCTCTTGTGATCGGTGTAGATCGTGCACGCCACGTCATAGAGATAGTGGCGCCACAATTTCAACGCGAACACAATCGCCGCTAACTCCAGGTCATGCGTGGGATAGTTCTTCTCGTGCGGCTTTAGCTGTCGGAAAGCAAAAAATATCACCTTGTTCCGCTGCATCAGCACACACCCCAAGCCCTGACCGGACGCGTCGCTGAATATCTGGAAACCCTCAGTCCCTTCTGGAGTGCGAGTATCGGGGCCGAGACGAGCCTTTGCTTCAACTCTTGGAATGCAGTTTCGCAGTCGTCTGACCATTCAAATGCGACTCCTTTCTGGGTGAGGCGAGTCAGAGGCGATGCGATCTTCGCGAAGTCTTTCACGAAGCGTCGGTAGTATCCCGCCAAGTCAAGGAAACTTCGAATCTCGCCGACGGACGCTGGCCGTTTCCAATCGACAACGGCTTCAACTTTCTTTGGGTCGACCGCAATGCCTTCAGCAGAAATGATGTGTCCGAGGAATGCGACACTGCTAAGCCAAAATTCATATTTGCTTCGCTTCGCGTATAGTTGATTTTCTCGAAGGGTCTGAAGCACGGTCCGCAGATGCTCGGTGTGTTGCTGCCTATTCTTCGAGTAGACGAGTATATCGTCGATAAAGACTACTACAAACTTATCGAGGAATGGTCGGAACACCCGATTCATTAAATCCATGAAAGCGGCAGGGGCATTCGTTAGGCCGAACGGCATTACCAGAAACTCGTAATGGCCGTATCGATTGCGGAAGGCAGACTTCGGCACATCGTCCGGCTTGATCTTGAGTTGATGGTAACCCGAACGCAGATCAATTTTAGAGAACACCGTGGCTCCTTGAAGCTGATCAAACAGATCGTCTATACGGGGCAGGGGGTATTTGTTCCGGACGGTGGCTTTATTCAGCTCGCGGTAGTCGATACAAAGACGCATAGAGCCATCCTTCTTCTTGACAAACAGCACGGACGCTCCCCATGGCGAGACGCTGGGTCGGATGAATCCCTTGTCGAGCAATTCTTGTAACTGCACCTTGAGTTCTTTAAGCTCTGCAGGGGCCATTCTGTACGGGGCTTTCGAGATCGGTCGAGTGTCGGGGAAGATATCGATAGTGAACTCAATCTCTCGATCGGACGGTATGCCGGGCAGCTCGTCCGGGAACACATCGGGGAATTCTGCCACAACGTCGGTCTGACCCGCGTTTGCACCATCCTGTCGCATGTCTCGAACGGAAGCTAGATAGCCTTCGCACCCGGAATGCAGCATCCGTCGAGCAGATATTACGGAGATCACCATACAGGTCGGCGACGTCTCACCACACGAGTAGCAGAATTCAGGCACTCCAGGTATGCGGAATGTGACCTTCTTTTCAGCGCAGTCTATGGTTGCGTTGCACGGACCGAGCCAATCCATCCCCAGAATGATATCATAGTCCTTAATATTTAGAACTATCGCATCGAGACTGACCTTTTGACCACCTATACAGATGATTCCGTCTCCGCAGACTAAATTCGCAGCTAGTGGCATGCCCGACGGGATGTTAACAGTGAGCTCGAGACCCAGCGGTGTCAGGAGAAATTTGTGCTCGGCGGCAAAGTCCGCCGATATGAAACTATGCGTGGCACCTGAATCAAACAATACACGAGCAGGTTTATTATTGAATTGCAGTATACCTGTCACGACTGTGTCAGATGCGAACGCTTCGTCTCGGGTCATGGCGTAGACGCGGCCCTGAGCATTAGGGCGACGGTCTTGGCCATTCTGTTGTGCGGTCGGTGGGGCCCGAGCTGCTTGGCCTCGGTTCTGATGGTTTTGCCGTGGGCGCTGGTTTGACTTCTCCGGGCAGTAGCGTACGATATGGTCGGCTCGGCCGCACCCGAGGCACGTACCGTTCTTCAATCGGCACTCGCTGATCAAGTGCCCCTCCTTGTGGCAGAAAGTGCAAACTACTCGATCCTTCGTCTGGTTGCCGCCTCCGTTGCGTCGATTTTGACGCTTGTGTGCGTTGTTGCCTCCCGCATTACTATGGCGTTTGTTATTAAAGTGAACAGCGTCGGTAGTAGTAGGAGGGTACTCGGACTCCAGACGGAGGGCATGGTTGAGTGCCTCGCCCATGGTTTTGTATTCGGGCACCGAAACATGAGCACGGATAGTTGAACGCAGGCCCACTTCGAATCGTCGAGCTCGACTTGCAGTGGTTGGTAGATAATCTCCAGCAAACTTGGCCAGTTTGTTGAATTCGGCCGCATACTGTCGTACAGTCATATTCCCTTGTCTCAATTGCATAAACTCATTTTCTTTCTCCTGTCGCACGGCTGCTGAAAGATATTATGTCTCAAATGCACTTTTGAATGTAGCCCAGGAAATTGCCGTCGTCTCGTCTTCACGTCGAATAGCCCGCTTCTGCACAGCCCACCAATCGTGCGCGTTCATTCGAAGTAGAAGTTGAGCACACGCGACTTTCTTCGAGTCCTCGACACCCAGAAGCTCGAACTTGTCTTCCAGCTCCTCCAACCAGTCGATCGCCACCGAGGGATCTTCTGTGCCGTTGAAGGAAGTGCGGCAGCTTTTAGTGAATTTTGACACGTCGAAGTTAGAACTTCTCGGTGCCGCAGGTGAGAGCACGGGCGCCTCTGGTTCGGCTTCGTTGGATCGAACCGCAGGCTGGGTCACGGCAGGCGTCATCGTTGAATTGTTGTTGTTGTCCACGACCGACTGTACGATCTGCTGGAGGCTCATCAGCTGCTGCTGTATGTCACGCCCCGATTCCGTCGAATCGATAGTCGTCCCCCGGACTTGATGCCGTGCGAACCTAATTTGCGATCGCACAAGGCCTAGTCATAAGGTAATCCGAGACACGAGATCTAAGAGAGTACGCAGACAAATTGATTCACACAATAAGTAAAGGAAACTTAATCTTTATTGATAATAAACATCTTTTACAGACTCCGATACATGACTCATTGCCGCACGGGCTACAACATGACTCGATTACAAAAGAGTGCCGATGAGATAGCCGTTCCATACATTGCACGCATCCCTCAATATACACAAAGTACTCCAGTGACCTGGATGGGAGGGACGCTGAGTCATCTTCCTTGGACTGTCGAGAGCCTTCAAAATGGAGTCGCAGAGAAAGTCTTCGACGCACGGCCGAAGCTTCAAAATTGCGAACGCCGCCGAGCTAGCTGACGCGTCCTTCCTGGTTCGCGGGACCTGCAAAGAGCGAAGATCAGCACGAAACACATGTACTGGCGAATGGCTAATTAAATCCAAGCTCTGCATTTGATTCAAGAAGTTTCGTAAACATATTAGCTATCTATTTCAATGATCTTTCTAACCATCCTGCTCGATTTGCATGTTAACATGTTTTGAGGCAAGCATATGAAATTGTATAACATGAGCAGATATCAAAATCATCCCGTGCCATGTGCATTTGTTAAGCAGTGAAAAGGGTGTGAAGGCCACTGGCAATGTCAAGCCATCTCGGACTATAGCTGAGTTAGACGGCGACCCTTTCGCGTCGGGTAGCGAGCCCTGTGCGAAAGTTCCCGCATAACTCGCGCCGATGAAGGGCTGGCGCTTGCTATACACTCGTTCCTCTCGGGCCGAATCGGTTCCTTGGCCTAGGTAACCGTTCGAGGAAACTACACCTTGTCGACAAGTTGTCCAATGACCGTTTTCCTTTGAACTTAGTTGATTTACTCATTTAGCCGTATCGTTGCGATAAACGTTAATCGATTCATTCATTGTTTTGCATAGACCAAGTATGATTGCATAAGTAAGCGTTTTTCTTTTTCCGAAACCGGCAGTTCGATGACAAGTGTTTTGTAAGGAATCGTGCAACGATTTCTTTGATTCTACACTATTATGACAAGCATTCATTTTACTTCACATGATAAGCTTTGAAGTAGAGGGACGAGGCGAAGGAGGTCAGCCACTCGCCTTAGGCTTGCTTCAAGCGAGCGACCGGTTGGCTGCGCTGTCGTCGCCTACGCGATCACCTGCAATCGCATAAGCAACTGATTAGAACACTGTGTATTTCAAGGAATTTCGATATGAATGCGAGCTCGAAAACGCGTCACGAAAACCCATCGAAAACATTCACGAAAAGCGCATTCACAAAAACGAAAGCCAAAGCCAAATCAAGTGCGGCATGAAAACCAGAGCAACGGGAGGTCTCTCCCGACTCAGCCGCAGAGCCAATCCTCGAGGCGCAACCCACTGAATATGGGACTTGGTTCCGAAGAAGCCATTCCATAACGTGGAATGGATCTTAATTCAACCGTTCCCGTTCGATCGACTCGGCCGATTCCGACCTATCGGTCCCGACCGAACCGATAGCGACAGTGTTCCTTTCTCGCGCACCCCGTGGACGGAAACGGGGCACGATGTAGGGATGGGGCACTACAGGGAGGCCACGGTGTATGCTGCACACCATGGCCGGGAGAAGAGCTAGTCTGCCCCAAAGACTAGCTTCACAGCAGGGAGGATAAAGTTACGGCTGATCCTCTCAATAGAACCAGCCCCTCCTGAGACCATGCAGTTCCGCAGCCACACCATCAGGAACCCTGCCAGGAGTACCTTCTCTGATAGCTGCTGAGTACCCTGATAAAAATAACTTAAGGAGTCAGTTCGACTCCCAAACCTGTCGCCCGTGGCCCTTGATCTCTTGGCACTCAACACCAGGTCCTGTACTTCCTCCTGGGTTTGAGGATTTCGAGAAGAATTCCGGCCTGAGGCGCCTAGCGTAAAAAGGTATGTGAGCCATGTCCGAGTGTGAGGAAGATTCCCTTCCGAGCTATCGTCCTTCTTGATGGACGTCTGGTGGCAGGTGCTATGATGACATAATAGTTCCCGGTATACGGCAACAAAGCCCGCGAACCACCGATCCAAATCCTCTAACTCTTCGTTCGTCGGGGTATACACTTCAAAGACTTCATCCCCCCAGGGCAACTTGGAAATTGCATGCATCTCGTGGAGAGCGAGTCCCATCTCCCCTCCCGGCATGAAGAAAGTCCCCGTCCGCCGGTTGTACATCTCCAGAAGAGCCATGAACAACGCCTTATTTATGGGCAGACCGTGACAGGTGCCCCAAATGGCGTGGTAGAGGTCGATCTCACGCAAGAGAGTCTCATACTTGCGCAGAATCCACATGGTCAGGTTGGCCCACGAAGGGATGGGGTTTATCCAGTTCAACAGCGCCAGCCGGCCAACGGGATAGGATCCTTTCCGAGCAAGCTGGTTCAGGAAAGTGTCAGCTTGAGAGAACCTGAAATTGGGACCCTGCACATTTGAGAAGGTACCCGGGGCCAACCCCATCACGTAGCAACTGACCGATACCTTGCCTACGTACACTGACCCCAAGTTTCTGTTATAGTGGATGTTACCCACAAACATCCCCGACTGGCTCGGAGTTAAGGAGTCCACCATCTTTCTGTCCATCGGCAGCATGTTGAACCACGACAGCGAAAAATGACGCTCCATCTGAGGAATATGGATCGTCATCTCATCAGAAGTAAAGCTCCAACTCTCGGATACATCCAGAACTTGGGGGTTCTTCACAGTCAAGGCATCCCCAAAGAGGAACGCAGGCTTCAGGTATTCTCCCCCCAATCGTCCCGAGTTCATCATAGCACAAAGAAAGTAGAAGGACTGGTTCTTGATAGCATTCAGCCTCTCCATAGGCTCGTCTTTGGGAAGCTGGTTCACCACATACTGGACTATGTGGTCGAACCGCACACCCACAGCAGATTGGGCTGAACCCACCAAGGGTTCTCCCGCAGCATTAACTGGCAAATTCACTAAAAAAAGGACAAAAAAAACAAAGTCAGGAGATGGCCAAAAAACATTTAAACAGAGTTCATGCGGCTCTGTTTGGTGGGTCCTTATGCGGCTCTGTTTTAACATAGTTCATGCGGCTCTGTATGAATGGGTCCTTATGCGGCTCTGTTTTGGTGGGTCCTTATGCGGCTCAGTTTTAAAAGAGTTCATGCGGCTCTGTTTGGACGGGTCCTTATGCGGCTCAGTTTTAACGGAGTTCATGCGGCTCTGTTTTGATGGGTTCATATGCGGTTCTGTTCAAGGGACTTCATGCGGCCCAGTTCATCAGGAGCTCATGCGGTTCTGTTCAGTAGGATTTCATGCGGTCCAGTTTTAAAGGGGTCTCATGCGGCCCAGTTCAAATAAGCTTATGCGGCTATGATTTGGTGGAGCTTCATGCGGCCCAGTTTATCAAGAGCTCATGCGGTTCTGTTTTGGTGGGTTATTATGCGGCCCAGTTTTAAAGGTGCTTATGCGGCTTGGTCATGAAGCGATTCTCACGCGGCTCGGACATGAGGCACACCCCATGCGGCTCGGACATGAGAAGTTCATACGGCCCATACAGTACAGCATATGCGGTTTCATCGCACTGAACTTAGACAGTTCAATGAAGACAAAGAGCGCATTAAATGCCAAGGAGAAAGGCTTGTGCATAAAACATGCAGCATAGCCATTTTTGTTAGGGTTTGAAGCGTGCAGTCTTCTCCACAAATCTTACCATCGATAGCGGGATGAACGTCAGGATAAACTTCGACCGCCGCAGCCGACGAGGAGGCCGCTCCTTCGCCTTTCGCCGTAGCACTAGAGGAAGCTTTAGGAGCCATTGATGATCGGAGAAGGAAGAGAAGACGGCGACTTAGGGCAAGAAAAGTTGAAGAGAAAAGAAAGTAAAGAGTCTCTCTCTTCCAAAAGCACTCGTATTTATAGGCAGACAGGGGGGGCTCGTAGACCGATGGACGCTTCGATTCATGTGCTGCCTAGGAGAGGAGATCGACTCTTGGATTTCTATCTCCCGCATGCAAAACATTACTCGTAATCATTAAGAACAAATCTAAATATTTAAAGCTGACTCTTGGGATCCTATCCCAAAAGACGGCTTTAAATCAAAACAAATCAAAAGCAATTAATGAGACGCCTACGTGGCACAGGACCAGTATGCGGCCAGAAGAGTTTATGTGGCCAGAGAAGGCTATGCGGCCAGAGGAGTCTATGCGGCACGAGAAGTTTATGCGGACATAGCCATGCTTCTTATTCAAAGTATTTCAATTTTACAAATTGAAAACTTTGAAGGGGGTCTTGTAGAAGCATGGAAAAGAACAGGAGATTCCATGCGGCTCAATATTGGGGGACTCTTCATGCGGCTCAAAAATCACTTAGAGCTCCATGCGGCTCAAGAAGTCCCTTAGAGCTTCATGCGGCTCAAAAAAGCCCCTTAGAGCTTCATGCGGCTCGAAAGTCCCCGATAGCTCCATGCGGCTCGAAAAAAGCCACGTGACCCTATGCGGTTCAAAATATGACTCTACAGCTGGCCATCATTTCTCTGTGCAGCTGACTCATTAAATGCTCTGACACAGTGCGGCAGTTCTGACACAAAGTATTGACAACTCTGACATAAAGGTAAAATGATGACTCTGACATAATGACGTGCTCCTAGAGAGACGAGAAAAATCTTTACAGTTGGCACGATCCACCAACTCCAAAGCTCTCTATGTGGATCATTTAAAGGAGCTCATGCGGCTCTGGTTTGATGGAGCTTTATGCGGCTCAGTTTTAACGGAGTTCAGCGGCTTTGTTCTGTTGGGTCCTCATGCGGCTCATCAGGAGCTCATGCGGTTCTGTTCAGTGGGACTTCATGCGGTCCAGTTTACAAGGGGCTTATGCGGTTCTGTTCAATGGGACTTCATGCGGACCAGTTCACCAGGAGCTCATGCGGTTCTGTTCAGTGGGACTTCATACGGTCCAGTTTACAAGGGGCTTATGCAGTTCTGTTCAATGGGACTTCATGCGGACCAGTTCACCAAGAGCTCATGCGGTCCGTTCATGCGGCTCACAGCATAAATGACAGTACGTGGCAGAAGATTGACTAAGACTTATCCACTCGGATTCAGCAACCAATAAATCATAACAATGCAGATTTATTGCAATCATCATAACTGCCCAGATCGATTTCCAACAAACAATACAGATTTATTGCAATCATCATAACTGCCCAGATCGATTTACAACAAACAATGCAGATTTGTTGCAATCAACATAAACAGCCCAGATTGATTTCCAACAAACAAGATCAAGGCTAATCGTAACAAATCCCCAACCGCCCGCTTTTTAAGGGGCAATTACTGCACACCCTACTTATCACAAAGCCCTATAAATAGCAGGGGATTATTCCTTTGCAAAAGACAGAGAGACATACGCACAGAGCCCGAGCAGAGAGACCAGCAACCCCCGCACACACAAAGAGCATTTCTTCGCCAGAGCAGAAGCTACGCCCGATCGTCCAAGGAGTAAGACAGAGTTGATACCACTTTTTCGAGCCTCTATCGTCACCCCCCAGAAAAACTAAACAATTGTACTTAGATTGCTTTTCCTAGGTTTTATTCCTAGGCTCTCTTTGTACGAGCGAATTTGTATTGTGAAGTAAAAGTCCAGTCCTCCCATAAAACTGTTCTGTTCTTTTATAATCAATGGCAAACAGCTGGCAGCTGAGGAGTCTGAGCTATTGGGCGATGTAGTGGCAGGTTCTGTTCTATTCGATTCTTTTTCTGCTTTAGCTTTGTTTGACTCTGGTGCTACGCACAGTTTTGTGTCTGTTTCTTTTGCTCTTAGACACAACATTATTGCTAAATCCTTGGATAGGACTTGCAAGATTATGACTGGGGGAGGCATATCCTAGTCAATAATGTTTGCAAGGGGCGGAGAGTTACACTGGGAGGCCGGAATTTGAGTGCGTATATGCTCGTAATGCCACTTCCGAGCTACGATATGGTACTCGGTATGGATTGGTTGAGCAGGAACCATGCTAGTATAGACTGTAGAGGAGGCAGAGTTTTGTTTATACAGCCGGGTGAGCCAGAGTTTGAGTTTGCCATAGGAGCAGCTGAGCCGGTAGATGGGTTCTGCGGAGCTTTGTTGGCGGGACAGGAATTGCCACATCCATTGATAGCAGAGTTCTTGGATGTCTTTTCCGAGGAGTTACCTGGGATGCTGCCAGACAGAGATGTTGAGTTCTCTATAGACTTGGTGCCGGACGCTAAGCCTATCTCACAGCACGTCTATAGGATCAACAACAGCGAGTTGGCAGAGCTGAAGAAGCAAGTTGACGAGTTGCAGGACAAGGGTTTCATCAGATCCAGTTCTTCACCTTGGGATGCACCTGTTCTGTTTGTACCAAAGAAGGATGGTACGGTACGCATGTGTATCGATTACAGAGCGCTCAACAACCTCACTATCAAGAACAAGTACCCGTTGCCGAGGATTGACGACTTGTTCGATCAGTTGAGCGACACGAAGGTGTTTTCGAATATAGATTTGAGGTCCGGCTACCATCAGCTGAAGGTGAAGCGGGAAGCCGTTCCGAAGACGGCTTTTCGGACTCGGTACGGCCAGTACGAGTTCACTGTCATGCCATTTGGGTTGACCAACGCCCCAGCCATGTTTATGAACTTTATGAACAAGGTATTCCATCAATACCTTGACAAGTTCGTGGTAGTCTTCATAGATGGCATTTTGGTCTACTCGAAGACGCCGGAGGAGCACGACGAGCATCTGCGGATTGTGCTCGAGACCCTCAGGAAGGAGCAACTCTACGAGAAACTTTCAAAGTGCGAGTTCTTCCTGGGACAGGTGGAGTTCTTAGGTCATGTTGGGACCGAGCACGGGATCTCAGTGGACTCGAAGAAGATTTCAGCAGTAGAGTCTTGGTCTACACCCAGTTCAGTTGCCGAGATTCGGAGCTTTTTGGGTCTAGCAGGCTACTATCGGAAGTTCGTCCAGGACTTCTCTCGGATTGCAGAGCCGATGACTAGACTTACCAGGAAGGACGTGGAGTTCGTCTGGACTGAGGAGTGTCAGACTGCTTTCGATAAGCTGAAGAAGAGGTTGACCTTAGCTCCTATCTTGACGTTGCCTTCTGGGACTGGTGGTTTCACGATCTACAGTGACGCTTCTGGGAAGGGCTTGGGTTGCGTTCTTCAGCAGCACGGGAAGGTGATTGCCTATGCATCTAGCCAGTTACGTTCTCATGAGAAGAACTACCCTACCCACGATCTGGAGTTGGCAGTTGTTATCTTTGCCTTGAAGTTGTGGAAGCATTACTTGTACGGAGAGCGAGTTGAGATCTTCACGGATCACAAGAGCTTGAAGTACGTATTCATCCAGAAGGAGTTGAACATGCGGCAGAGACGGTGGCTCGAGCTGATGAAGGACTTCGATATCTCGTTGTAGTACCATCCAGGCAAGGCCAACGTAGTTGCAGATGCCTTGAGCAGGTATCCAATCGCTATGTATTTGACGGCAGATCGTCATCTTTTGGCCGATCTGGATACTTTGGGTATCGAGGTGATTGTTTCGGGCATGGAGATTCAGATGTGGGGCTTACAGATTCAGTACGAGTTGATGGACAGAGTCAGATCAGCGCAGTATGATGATGTTGCCCTGAGGAGCACCAGGGAGCAGGTACGGGCAGATTTGCTCGACGATTTCTCTATAGCCGAAGATGGGTCGCTGAGGCACGGTGCTAGACTGTGCGTTCCGAGTGGAGAGCTTCGGGAGGAGGTTCTTCAGGAAGCGCATCGCTCTCAGTACTCTATACATCCTGGAGCCAACAAGATGTACAGAGACCTGAGAGAGCATGTATGGTGGTATAGCATGAAGCGAGAGGTAGCTCAGTTTGTATCTCGCTGCTTGGTGTGTTAGCAGGTGAAAGCCGAGAGACAGAGGCCAGGTGGATTGCTACAGCCACTACCCATTCCAGAGTGGAAGTGGAAGCACATCACCATGGACTTTGTGTCCGGACTTCCGCGATCTCCTGGAGGGAAAGACGCGATATGGGTCATCGTTGATAGATTGACCAAATCGGCCCACTTTTTGCCTTTCAAAGTGGGTTTGTCTACGGAGAAGCTGGCAGAGCTGTATGTGCGTCAGATAGTCAGATTGCATGGAGTTCCGGTGAGCATAGTCTCGGATCGGGATAGTCGTTTCACTTCCCATTTCTGGAGGAGTTTGCATACTAGTTTGGGCACCCAGCTCAAATTCAGTACCGCTTATCATCCCCAGACAGACGGACAGTCAGAGAGGACCATCCAGACTCTTGAGGATATGCTTCGCATATGTGTGTTAGACCTCGGGGGTTCTTGGGAGGATTATCTTCACCTGGTAGAGTTTGCTTACAACAACAGCTACCGGGCCAGTATAGAGATGTCACCATTTGAGGCTCTATACGGACGGAGATGTTGCACTCCTTTGTCATGGGACGATGTCGGCAAGAGGATGATGCTTGGGCCGGAGATGGTAGCGGATGCGACCGAGAAGGTTAGACTGATTAGAGACAGACTTCGTAGGGGTGCAACTCGGACGGTTGGGTCGGGCTTGAGGTCAACCCGAGCCCAACCCGATGAATCATAAGTATAGTCCGAGCCCAAGCCCGGCCTGACCTCGGGTTAAACATATGAAACCCAAGACCAAGCCCGGAGAATCGGGTTTGGCTCGGGTTGAACTCGGGTTGGGTCGGGTCGGGTCCATCGAGTTTATCGGACTATAATATAATATTTGAAATAATTTTAAACAAAATAATATTAAATACATAATCAAATAGCAATAAAGTCTTGATCACTGAAAATTACAAACTAAATTAAGATTTATGATAAGGAGTTGAAGAGTTTGGGTAGAGAAATTTAGGATTTAATTTTTAAGAAATATGAAACAATAAACATATATATATATATATATATATATATATATATATATATATATATATATATATATATATATGTCGGGTTTCGGGTTCTTCGGGTAACCCGACACATGAACCCGAGCCCTACCCAATTTTTGATCGGGTTGAAATATTTTAACCCATATCCGAACCCGAATCCGAGTATCTTCAATCCTAACCCAACCCATTAACGGGTTTATCCAATCGGGTTCGGGTTTAGCCCGCCCAAGTTGCACCCCTAAGACTTCGGATGGCTCAGGATAGGCAGCGGCATTGGGCCGATAGCCACCGGAGACCGTTAGAGTTCGAGATTAGTTTCAGTTTCTTGTTGCGCTTGTTCGTGATTGTTTGTTTGGTTTTGTGTGCTGAGTTTTGTTTTATGTCTAGGCTGGTGATATGGTGTTCCTGAAGATTTTTCCGACACGTAGCACGATTCGCTTTGACCGGGATGGGAAGCTTAGTCCGTGCTACATCGGACCTTTCACTATCCTTGAAAGGGTCGGTGCAGTAGCTTATCGACTAGACTTGCCACCTACGCTCGAGGGAGTGCACAACGTGTTCCATGTGTCGCAACTAAGGCGGTACGTGGCAGATCCTAGCCATGTATTGGATCATTCAGCGATAGAGGTGGGCCTACTCTCAACTATCCAGAACAGTCCCTGGAGATTCTGGATCGTCGGGAGAAGGTGCTCCGGAACCAGGTTATACCCTTGGTTCGTGTTGCATGGACGCACCACTCTCCAGGTGAGTCTACCTGGGAGAGGGAGGACGACATGCGGGAGCGTTTCCCTTATCTCTTCGAGCCTTGAGGTATATGTTGTTTTGTTTCTGCATGTGTTTCCTGTGATTTGTTTGTTTTAATTTCGAGGACGATTTTTTTTGGGTAGATTTGTAACTCTCAGTTTTCATAAATAAGAGTAAAATGATCATTTTTTATTTTCTGATATTTTGGAATTATTTAATTATTAATAATGTTATTTGGGGATTATTTAAGTCGGGTTCGAATTTCATCTCGTTCCGACTTGTATCGGAGATCCGGGTAGCTTAGACTCTAGTCGGGACCCAAATATTAGTTAGGCATGGCCCACAAATCACACTAATTAGTCTAGTGTAATGAGACTAATTCCACATGACTTAAATGGTTCATTAGGAGATCAGAACTTGACCCTTTTGACCCCAAACTCTCACATGACTTAAGTTGACCCAAAGGAGACCAAGGAGGGGTAAATTGGACTTTTCAAATTGGGCTAGAGAGCGCTATAGGGGCCGGCCACTTAGGGTTGGTTCTCTTCCTCTTTCATTTGATAGTTAACTCCTTCCCTAATTTAGTTTCTTCCCCAAAACTTGAGAGCTTCCCTCTAGGTTTTGATCTCTCAAACCCATCCAATCTCCCTCCATTCCACCTAATATACCAAGGAGAAGGTGCTACCAAGACTTGGGAGCAAGAAAGGGTGTCCAATCTCAAGGAGTTTTCGTGTCGGAGACGTGTCCATTTGAGAGTATCATTGGGATCCAACTCCCAATAGGTATAACCATCTCTCTAAATTGATTTCATTTCCATTTTGATTAGTTTTGCATTCATTAGGACCACCCCCATGCATAAACCACCATTAGTACGGATTTAGAGGCTCTCATGAGTCCTCTCTATGAAGTTGGGGTAGTTTTCGTGTCCCCATGGAGAGTTTCCAAGAGGAGGCACCCCATGTGTTTGGTTTAATGTCTAATAGGATTATTTGTGTTTTAATTTCATTTTTAGACATGTTAGAGGGTGTATTGATGTTAGTTAGGATGGTTAGAATAAGTTTCATTTGGATACCCATGGTTGAATCATTTTGGTTTAGGGGCCGTTTGGATAGATGTAACTCTTTGAAAGTGTGAAAGTGACACTTACGTCATGATGAGTTGCAGTTGAAAGTGTGAAAGTAGCACTTTCCAAAATGTGTTTGGATGTAGTACTTTTTGCCTCCTGCAAGTGGAAGAAAAATGGGTTTGGTGTTTGGATGATTGTTGAAAGTGGAAAAAAAAACGAGTTCGGTTGTTTGGATTGTTGAAAGTGAAAGTTTGTTGGAGATATGGTAAACCTAGGTATGGTTACCCCCAACTTTTTTGGGTGTAAAGATTAAAAATTACATTAATTTAACAAGTTTGTATAAATATTACACTAATTTTTAAACTTACATTTAATAATAATAATAATAATAATAATAATAATAATAATAAGTATGATAATTAAATTAAGAGAAATTAGTTTCTTTATTGAATTAAAAAGTCAAAGAACTTTTTAAACCCAATATTAAATTAATTATCTTTTTATCTAATTAAATTAATTATCAAACTAAAGCTATTTCTTTTCCCGTTCGCATTTCACATAGAAGATTCAGAAGAAAAGAGTGGCCTCTAGTCCCTTTCTTCTCCACAGCAACATTCCAAGCCCTAATCCCTTCCCTCTTCGCTGCAACTTCCTCCTTCCACGCCGCCTACCTCCAGTTACAGGCCTCCCACTCCCACTCCCCTTCGACACCGACGCCTTTCGCCTTGCTTTCGCCCTCGTCCTGACAGCCTCGGCCTCGCCGGCTACCTCCCGGAGGAGCTCGGTCTCCTCACCGACATCGACCTCTTCCAAAGTGTTGTCGCGGGAGAGTCGGTTGGGGGTGACCGGAACAAACTTCCATTTCTTTTTTCAGTTTAACCCCAGGCACAGCTTTCCGAAGGAGTTTCAAAATTTTTTCTTGGATGTGAGACTGGGAAAAAAATAGGGGGGACAGGACCTGCAAGCAGTCCTATCAAACAAAACAGTTCACTTCCAATTTTTCAACCAAACACTTGAACTGGATCAAGTTCAGGTGAGTTACCAAAAAATGTGAAGATCCAGTCCACTTACCAGCAACCAAACACCCCCTTAGCCTACATGTCTCATTTTAGCTTCAACTTGTCATTTTGAGGCCAAATTATATGTGGACTGTTTTATATATTAGTGGTTGTGTGTGTGTGTCATTTGTCTAGGTGGCTAGTGATGTGCTTGTGTTAGAGGAGGAAAGAGTGTCATTACTGTTAGTGTCGGGGAACAATTTTTCGATGGAAACTTGAGAATTCGTAACAATTGTAAAAACAATCGTTATTACGTAACACTTCACAGAAGGTACGTAACAGAAATTCCACTAATGCAACACTTCACAGAAGGTGCACAGATTTCTACCAACGCGAACACTTCATCGAAGGTGCGCTAATAGAATTCTGATAAACGAAGATTGCAACACTTCACAGAAGGTGCACAGATTTCTACCAATAACACTTCACCGAAGGTGCGCTAATAGAATTCTGATAAACGAAGAAGATGACAGGCGAAAGATGGCAAAACTCCTGCTGGGGTGAATGATCACCGTTGCTCAAAGCTTTATTCGCCCCACACGAATAGCTTCCAAGAACCAGCAAGTTCGTCGGAGAACTTGGAACACTCTTGCTCTTCTGACTTCTCGGATGAACACGAACTCCTGTGCAAAACTCAACGCTGGTACAATACCTCTCTTCTCTCTCACAGCTTCTAAGCACTTGTAAACTTTCTGTCTACTACTTGTGTATTAGTTCCTAACTGTGAGAGAGAAGGAGGAGACCTTATATAGGCCCCTGCAACAACTGTCCGGTTAGCACAATGTTAGGGACGTGGTAATAACCACCCCGAACATGGAGTAACCGCTCAGAACATGCAAAGACACGTTCTGCCGCAAGTTGTGCCACTCGCGTAACCAGCGTGATTTGCACTTCACGCACACAGTCATGCAACCTGCGCACACTACGTACTCTACGCACGCTGCACACACTGCGCGTACTGCGCGTACTGGTGCGTACTGGGCTGCGTAACTGGGCCGGCGTAACTGGGCTCGCGTAACGTGGTCGCGCAAGTGGCTCGCGCAACGAGCGCAACTTAAGCGCACTATGCGCCTAGCGACGATGCTGACGTGCTAAGTGCAAAGTGCGCCAACAAAACGCCACATTACGCCTCATGAGCCCTTGAGCCCGAGCCCGAGTCCGAGTCGCTAGCTCCTATGGAAATAAATTTGCCAAGAGCAAAAAGCATGAATGCTTTCAATTGTTGATTTAGCTTTTTTCCCATTAGAAAAATAACCCCACATGGCACACCCATGTGCACCTCCACACCACATGTGCATCTCTAGAATAGGAAAGCTAATATATAGAGATACATTTGTTTTGGCCTAGCCGATGTGGGACTAAAGTTCTAAACAAAAGAGGCCAAAACCCAACAATCCTCCACATATCTCTATATATATGGGTATAAGTGTTCCCCACAGTAACTGTCCATCATGCATTAGGAGAGATGTCGCTGACGACTTGAATCTTCCCGCATGGGTCAAACAACATACTATAATACAAGAATGGACTAAGCCTTGAATTCTGCATCATAGCTGAAATTCTTCCCATTCACATAATGTAGTTACATGTGCTTCTGGCTACACATTAAAGGCCCTGTGCCAGCCTGGTTTCAGTGTATAATTTTGGGCGTCTACAAGTTTACCCTCAAGAGATGGCCTGATATCTCTTTGTCCATACACTATAGGTGAGTTCATTATAAAGAGACATGGCATGAAGTGCTTTGCGCTTCCCTTGCGGTGCTACGCCGCTATGACATGGCTTAAAGCCGAGGCCTTACCCCGTACCGGGAACCTCATCGTAGTGTCATACTACTGTAGCATGAGGCAACCGCCTCTTTGTAGTGCCAAACTACCCAGCATGAAGCCTTAGGCTCCCTTGCGGTGTTACGCCGCAACGACATGGCTTGCAAGGCCGAGGCTTTATCCCTAACTGGGTACCTCTTCGTGGTGTCGTGCCACTGTAACATGAGGAACTCCTCTTTGTAGTGCTGACTACACCCCTCTTTATTTTTAACATACAGCATTAGGCTAACTGTCTATTTGCAGTGCTACGCCGCTGTGACTTGGCCTGCGAAGCCGAGGCTTTATCCTATTCCTGGGCAGCACCCCACATATAGGAACCTCATCGTGGAGTCACCCCACTGTAGCATGGAGTTTCACTCCTTGTAGTGCTGCTCTACCGTGCTTCCTGTAAAGCACACCAGGCATTCACTCTGCCTGAGAACTCATTAAGGCAATTAAGCCAACCTTTCCACAGGAACCGTTTTCCGCAAAAAACAACAGTAGACAACAGTGGTTATAGGTCCGTAACCTCTCCATGCCCAATAGAACATGTACCCACCGTTCCTGATATTCTTCCAGTTAATGGTCCTCCCTTGAACCAAAAGCTAGATGCCTAGTAGATAAATCCTTGAACTAATAGCATAAAACTTTATGGTAGGAATACAATAACTAATATCAAAATGCCTTCAAGTCCATTTTACATGCTGAGTCCTCGACCAGCTGGCGCTTGAGATCCTTGGTGAACGGATCCGCCAGGTTTTTCTGACTCCGAACATCAATCACTGCAATTACACCTCTCTTAATAAGATCGTGTACTGCCCTGTGCTTTAACCGCACAGTCCTCTTCTTTCCGTTGAAGAGGTCATTTGATGCCACCGCCGCAGTCGCCTGGTTGTCGCAGTATATCGGTATTGCCGGTATTTGCGCCCCAACCACTGGAAGATCATACATGAGCTCCCGAAGCCATTCTGCTTCCTCGGCTGCGGTGTCAAGTGCAAAGAACTCAGATTCCATGGATGACCGCGAGAGCATTGTCTGCTTCTTCGATTTCCACGATATAGCAGCTCCACCCATTGTGAAAATATATCCACATGTAGACCTCTCGCTCTCCAAATCTGAGCACCAGCTAGCATCACTGAAGCCTTCCACTACCTGCGGATCTCCGCTGTAGTACAGTGCATATGTCTGAGTCTTCTTGAGATATCTTATAACCCGTTTCACAGCCTTCCAGTGTTCAACACCAGGGTTGCTCGTGAAACGACTCAGCATTCCCACGGCAAAAGCTATGTCAGGCCTTGTGGCAGTAGTAGCATACATCAAACTCCCGATTACGCTTGCATACTCCAGCTGTCTGACGCTTTCCCCTGAATTAGGCTTCAGCTTCAGATCACACCTGTACGGCGTATCGATCCCTGGAAGATCCCGATACCCATAACGAGTGATCATTTTCTCAATATAATGAGACTGTGACAGCGCTAGTCCAGTGTCTGTCCGGATGATCTTGATCCCTAAGATTACATCAGCTTCCCCCAAGTCCTTCATACTGAACTTGCTCGAGATGAACCTCTTTGTCTCCGTGACACAGCTCATATCCGTACCTAGGATAAGCATGTCGTCCATATACAGACAAACGATCACACCTCTTCCATCAGCGAACTTCGTGTAAACACACTTGTCCGTCTCGCTGACCATGTAGCCATTTGACCTGATAACCTTGTCAAATTTTTCATGCCACATCTTGGGAGCCTGTTTAAGACCGTACAAAGATTTTACCAACTTGTAAACTTTGTCTTCAAGACCCTTGACGACAAATCCCTCTGGTTGTTGCATGTATATCTCTTCGGTCAGCTCGCCATTTAGGAAAGCCGTTTTCACATCCATCTGATGTATCACCATCTTATGTATTGCTGCAAGAGCAATCAACATCCTGATGGTGGTCATCCGGGCAACTGGAGCATACGTGTCAAAATAGTCAATTCCCTGCTTCTGAGAAAACCCCTTGGCTACCTACCTAGCCTTGAACTTGTCAATAGTTCCGTCTGCTTTCATCTTCTTCTTGAAGATCCATTTGCATCCGATGGGTTTCGCTCCTTCAGGAAGATCAACCAACACCCAAGTGTTATTTGAGGTGATGGAATCAATTTCATTGTCAATCGCCTCCTTCCAGAAAACTGCATCTCTTGTATTCATCGCCTCATCATAGGTAAGCGAATCTGCTTCCACATGATAGGTGACAAAGTCACTTTCGAAGTCCTTCGGCCTCCTCACACGCTTAGCTGACGGCTCAGCTTGTTCTCGTTCAATCGTTGTTTCAACAACATCTTCTTGGACCACATCTTCATTGAAGACTTCAGTTTGCTACGCACCCTCATTGTTCTCCGGTACATCCGCAAGAACAATATTCTTGTGCCTTGCAAATTTGTCTTCAAAATATTCTGCGTCGCGAGATTCAATGATATGATTTGACTCAATATCAAGAAATCTCCGAGCATCACTCTTCTCGGCATACCCCAAGAAGATCGTCTTAGTAGTCCTTATCCCAAGCTTCTGAATCTTCAGATCTGGAAGCTTGACATATGCCAGACACCCCCACACTCGAATGACATTCAAGTTAGGTCTGACCTTGAACCAGAGTTCATGAGGAGTAACGTCTGAAGTTGTATGAGGCACTCTATTTAGAATAAAAGTGGCCGTCAATGCAGCTTCACCCCAGTAGCACTTAAGAAGGCCAGCAGTCAACAACATTGAGTTAATCATTTCTGTTAACGTTCTGTTCTTCCTCTCTGCTACTCCGTTTGATTGAGGAGAGTACGGAGCTGTAGTCTCATTGACAATTCAATGTTCTTTGCAGAACGATGCGAATTCATGAGACCTGTACTCCCCACCTCGATCACTTCTTATTCTTTTGAGTTGTTGTCCAGTCTGCCGCTCAGCTTCGGCTCTGACCTCCTTGAACTTCTCGAATGCTTCGTCTTTAGCCTTCAGCAAATAGACGAACGCATACTTTGAGAAGTCATCGATGAAGGTTATAAAATACTTCATCCCGGCCTTTGTAGAGAACTGTTTGAAGTCACAGATATCTGAGTGTACAAACTCCAGAAGATCTGTACTTCGATTAACCCGAGGAAAGGGTTTCCTTGTGATCTTAGTTTGAGCACAAACTTCACATTTCTCTACCTTACCCCCACACTTGTAGATAAGCCCTAGACTAGACATTCTGTTAAT
Source organism: Iris pallida (assembly GCA_029216955.1). Classification (NCBI taxonomy): domain Eukaryota; kingdom Viridiplantae; phylum Streptophyta; class Magnoliopsida; order Asparagales; family Iridaceae; genus Iris; species Iris pallida. The sequence goes on from JANAVB010044218.1 coordinate 20,988,065, forward strand.
TCGTTTAGAATGAACATGTCCTAGCCTATTATGCCACAACTCATAAGTATAAGCAGAATGAGTGATTGTATTAACAACATTGAACTGATTTACAAGCTGAATTTTGAACATTCCTTCGGTATAAAAAGCTTTTTCGAAATATGTTCCCCTGATAGACATCACCATCTGTCCAGCATTGATGTCCATCCTGAGGCCTGCTTTGCAGAGTAGGCCTCCTGAGATCAGGTTCTTGGCGATAGCAAGTACATGCTTCACGCCTTGAAGCGTCAGAGACTTGCCAGAAGTCAGCTTCAATACCACTGTCCCGATCTCAAGCACTTCAGCTTGTGCCTGGTTCGCCACCATAACCACATCAGAAGTAGGGGTGTAGGTGGTGAACCACTCCTTGCTGGAGCAAACATGGCAGGTGGCTCCAGTGTCTACCCACCAGTCAGCATCAGTTCCTACCGCATCAACCTGCGCAATCATAGCAACAACATCAGTGATCATAGTTACCTTACTAGGTTCTCCTTGCTCCGATTGCTTGGCTTTTGCTTTGCACTCATTCTTAAAGTGGCCCTTCTTGCCACATTTGAAGCAAGCCAAGTGGGACTTTGGCTTATTCTTCTTCATTGAAGTACCCTTGACTTTTAGATTATCAAGGTCCTTCTTCTTGCTTTGGGAAGCCGCATGCTTTTCCCTTGGTTCCCTTGAATGCACCAGATTGGCGTTAGCCAATTGCTTGGACAGTGCGTCCACCTTCAGTTGAGCCCGCATCTGGTCCTCAACATAGATTTCCTGCAGGAGATCTTCAAGGGTGATCTCCAGCTTCTTTCTATGCATGCTTGCATAGAACTTGCTCCACCCAGCGGGGAGCTTTGAGACAATCCCTCCAACAACAAACTTGTCGGGGAGGGGAATCGCCTCGTCTTCCAGCTTCTGTCGCAGTTTCAGGAACTCCTTCACCTGCGGCAGCATAGACTTTTCGTCCTCAAAGAACCACTTGTGATATTTTTCAACCACAAAGATTTTACTGCGGTTCTTGTCTTCTTCGTAGAGTTTTTCTAGAGACTCCCATATGTCTCTAGCGATAGCCTTCTTAGAATAGGATTCTAAAAGGGAATCTTCCATAGCATTCAGGATAAGCAGCCTGCAAATACTATTTTTCCTTCTCTATTTTGCTTAAAGTTTAGTAGCCGCGGTGATTGCGGCAGTAGACCCAATATCAGGAACAGTAGGTTCTTCCTCCAGAAGCACGTGATCTACGTCTTTGAGTTGAAGGGTGAGATAAACCTTCCTCTTCCAGACTTGGTAATGTTCTCCATCAAACTTTTCTAACTTACAAAAGTCAGAATTGAAGAGTGAAACATTAACGTTTTCCATCGTAGCGTTAAAGCTTTGAGATTGTTAGTGCCGGGACACAATTTTTCGATGAAAACCTGAGAATTCGTAACAATTGTAAAAACAATCGTTATTACGTAACACTTCACAGAAGGTACGTAACAGAAATTCCACTAATGCAACACTTCACAGAAGGTGCACAGATTTCTACCAACGCGAACACTTCATCGAAGGTACGCTAATAGAATTCTGATAAACGAAGATTGCAACACTTCACAGAAGGTGCACAGATTTCTACCAACGCAAACACTTCACCGAAGGTGCGCTAATAGAATTCTGATAAACGAAGAAGATGACAGGCGAAAGATGGAAAAACTCCTGCTGGGATGAATGATCACCGTTGCTCAAAGCTTTATTCGCCCCACACGAATAGCTTCCAGGAACCAGCAAGTTCGTCGGAGAACTTAGAACACTCTTGCTCTTCTGACTCCTCGGATGAACACGAACTCCTGTGCAAAACTCAACGCTGGTACAATACCTCTCTTCTCTCTCACAGCTTCTAAGCACTTGTAAACTTTCTGTCTACTACTTGTGTATTAGTTCCTAACTGTGAGAGAGAAGGAGGAGACCTTATATAGGCCCCTGCAACAACTGCCCGGTTAGCACAATGTTAGGGACGTGGTAATAACCACCCCGAACATGGAGCAACCGCTCAGAACATGCAAAGACACATTCTGCCGCAAGTTGTGCCACTCGCGTAACCAGCGTGATTTGCACTTTACGCACACAGCCATGCAACCTGCGCACATTACGCACTCTACGCACACTGCGTACTCTACGCACGCTGCGCGTACTGGTGCGTACTGGGCTGCGTAACTGGGCTCGCGTAACGGGCCGCGTAACGTGGTCGCGCAAGTGGCTCGCGCAACGAGCGCAACTTAAGCGCACTATGCACCCGGTTAGCACAATGTTAGGGACGTGGTAATAACCACCCCGAACATGGAGCAACCGCTCAGAACATGCAAAGACACATTCTGCCGCAAGTTGTGCCACTCGCGTAACCAGCGTGATTTGCACTTTACGCACACAGCCATGCAACCTGCGCACACTACGCACACTGCGTACTCTACGCACGCTGCGCGTAGTGCGCGTACTGGTGCGTACTGGGCTGCGTAACTGGGCTCGCGTAACGGGCCGCGTAACGTGGTCGCGCAAGTAGCTCGCGCAACGAGCGCAACTTAAGCGCACTATGCGCCTAGCGACGATGCTGACGTGCTAAGTGCAAAGTGCGCCAACAAAACGCCACATTACGCCTCATGAGCCCTTGAGTCCGAGCCCGAGTCCGAGTCCGAGTCCGAGTCCGAGTCCGAGTCCGAGTCGCTAAGCCCCTACGGGACTTACCTCCTATGGAAATAAATTTTCCAAGAGCAAAAAGCATGAATGCTTTCAATTGTTGATTTAGCCTTTTTCCTATTAGAAAAATAACCCCACATGGCACACCCATGTGCACCTCCACACCACATGTGCATCTCTAGAATAGGAAAGCTAATATATAGAGATACATTTGTTTTGGCCTAGCCGATGTGGGACTAAAGTTCTAAACAAAAGAGGCCAAAACCCAACAATTACCTATGTGTCTTGAGTGGTGTGTGTGATTAGTGGTAGTGTTCATGTGAATGTGAGTGTGTGTGGTAGTTTGTGGCTGTGTTTGAGCGTCTTTGTTTGACATGGGAGAGTAGAGAGTGAGAGAGTTGAGTGTGGATGAATGAGGAAAGGATAGGGGAAGGAAGGTGGGAAGAATAGATGTGAGAGGGAGGTAGAGAGGAGATGAGAGTGAGAAACAAAGAGGGGGGAGCTGCTGCCAAAGGCAGCAGCAGAATAGCAACAGCAGCCCCCTGTGGGGACTGCAAACAATAGCAGCAGCAGCTACAGTAGCTACTGCTACTGTAGCAGCAGTAAAACCCCCCAAGTTGACCCATTTTCCCCTCCATTAAACTCCCATTTACCCACCCGTGTGTGTGTGTGTGTGTGTGTGTATATATATATATATATATATATATATATATATATATATATATATATATATATATAATGGCAGGAGACTCGGGCGAACTCTAGGGTCCTCCTAACGCCTCCTTCCCGTCCGCCGGACCCACTCGCGGAGGGGAGGAGGAGGCCGGGGAGGAAGGGAGGGGGCGGGCGGCCCCCCCGCAGGCGGCGGCGGCCCCCCAGGCAGGCAGGGCAGCCCGGGGACCTGCGGATTCTCCGGCGGTGGCGGGCTCCGGGTCGGATGCTCCTATATTCGAATTCGGATCGGGATCCGGGGCTGGGGATGGCCGAATTGATGATGATGGTTGGACGACGGTGGTGAGACGACGTCCGGGAGGGGGAAGAGGGGCTCAAAATCAAGGTATGAGTCGGACGGGCCCTGGACGGAGCGGGAGTAGGTCTACCATCGGCCTTGGTAGCACACGATGACAGGGAGGAGGTCCGGGACGCACTGCGGCTGGATGGCGGCCAAAGGCGACGGCGGCGGAAAAAGGAAAAAGTATTGCTGGAGATGTCGGGAGTCAGAGGCCTCCATCTGCCACTCCCCGGACGGACACAGACGAGCCTCGTCCCAAATCCTGGAAGGATGTATGTATGTCGGGTGGGAACAAGAGCCCGGTGTCGATGGAGTATGTGCCACCGATGCAAGTAGGAGGAGGCCTTCAAGCATATTTTCCGGCAGAAGAGATAGCGGAGGTCACGGACTTCTGGAAGAACACGCTGGTGATGTATGTGTTGGGAAGTAAACCATTCTATGGGCAGATACGGGGTTATGCAGAGAGGGTATGGTGGCCCAAGGGGAGTATGGAGTTCTTCTCACGTGAAAATGGATTTTACTTTGTGAAATTTGACTTGGAGGAGGATGTGTCCAGGATTATTCAAGGAGGGCCCTGATCCTTTGACGAGCGGCTTATTATCCTGAAGGAGTGGACACCGGAGTTGAGATGTGAGAAGGAAGTGTTGAACGCGATTCCCGTCTGGATTCGCTTTTCCTGAGTTCCCGGTGAAATACTGGAGCATCCCTCTGCTTATGAGATTAGCTAGCTTGGTCGGTAAGCCGATCAAGGCGGATGAGGCTACGGCTTTCCGTACCAGACTGATGTACGCCAAGGTATTTGTGGAGATAAAGGCCGGGACGGAGCTTCCGAGTATTCTCGAGTATCAGGTGGCATCCGGGGAGGTTTTGACTCAGGCCGTGGAGTATGATTGGGTCCCCCCAATGTGTTCCCTCTGTGAATGCTTTGGTCACTCATCTAGTGCTTGCCTGACTAGAGGGACGGAGACAGCTAGGTCCTCGGTAGCGCAGATGGAGGTAGTTGAACCAAAGGTGGTACCCAGTTCCATCGCAGGAGTGGCGGCGACAGTCAGGCCGATGGAGGAGGTCTCCCTGATGGAGGGGGCCAGGAGGTCCGTGACTGACACCCCGCAGAGACAGGAGGGTTCTCAGGGCGCGATAGTCCCGTTCAGGCCCCAGAGGAGTATGGTGACCAGGGGTATGAGTTTCCTGGATAGCAGACAGAATGGGATGGAGACTTCTATGGTGGAAAAGGTCTATAGCAGGAAAAGGCATGCCCCGTCCCCACGGGAAGAGGAGCTCCAGCCAGGGGAGCTCGATGATCAAACCGTAGCCAACCAGATTGGACCTTGACTCTCTCCAGGATTCAGGCCCATCTTGCACCCTCCTCGGGGACGGAGATGGGAGAGGATATAGATCTGACGGACGGGACACTTCCCTCGGGTGTCAGTCCAGATGGAGTTCAGGGGGACCCCACATTAATTAATTAATGTCGGTTCTTGCCTGGAACATTCGTGGTGGGTGTTCCATTGGGAGATGGAGGGAAATTAGTGGAGTTCTGAAGAGGGAGAAGTGTGACATTTCTATTCTTCTTGAGACGAAGATTAGAGGGACGACTACGCTATCTCGCAGGACGCCTGCAAACTGGGCTCATATCCACAACCTGGATCTTTGCGATATGGCTAGGATATGGGTTCGGTGGAACAGAGATAGTTCGGAGGGAGAACAGGTTCTGATGACAGAGCAGTTCATTGGCATATCCATTGTGAACAAGGGAGGATTCTACTTCATTCTTGGAGCAGTTTATGGGCACAATGATAGGCGACTTCGGGAGACCTTGTGGGAGGACATTGTGCGAGTAGGTCGTATGGCGGAGCACATGCATCTCCCCCTGCTGCTTATGGGAGACTTCAATGCCATGCTGCATCGACAAGAGAAGGTGGGAGGTCATCCAGTGCCAGATCCGATCTTATACGACTTCCAGAGGTGTCTCCTCTTGTCTGGGCTGAGGGGACTGGAGAGAGCTGGACACATCTGGACCTGGCACAATAAGGCGGTTCACAACAAGATCGCCTGTCAGCTGGATCGGGCTACTTTCCGAATTCCATGGCGGAAGGGCTAGCGGTAGGGACCAGCGATCACTCCTCTATCCGGGTTGGTCTCTCTGAGAGGCCCACTTGGAAGACTCGGCCATTCCGGTACAACAATGGCTGGTACCTTTCTGCTGGATATGAGGAGGTTGTTATGGGAGGGCTGCAGTATACTCGGGAGGGCACGGCTCAGTTTCGCATGGCTCACAAACTCAAACAGGTCAAGAGAGCTATACGGGATTGGGTGAAGAAGATGCCGCGGTCTTTCCTGGAGGATAAGGAGGTCGAGCTTCGTGAGGTTTAGGAAGCTTTGCAGACTGACATGCTGAGCGGAGAGTTGGCGGCTAGGAAGCGGGACCTAATTGCGGAGGTCAACATCATGAGGCTTCAGCAGGAGATTAGTGCGGCCCAGAGGGCCAAGTGTTCATGGCTCAAGGATGGGGATCGGTGCACCAAGTTCTTCTATGATGTGATCCGTGCCAGACAGCACCGGAACAGCATCCCCAGACTGCTTAACGGGGAGGGCAGACTTGTTGGCGACCCAGTGGAGATTCAGGAGGAGACAGTCAGGTTCTATTATGACTTATATCAGCAAACTGATTATCCCATCACGTTCCCAGGCCTTGTCACGAAGAGGCTGGTGACGCACCATGGAAATAGCTTGCTGTTGGCCCCTGTGAGATTGGATGAGGTGGAGGATATTGTGATGAAGGCAGATCCAAATAAGGCTCCGGAGCCTGACGGCTTCTCTTGTGGGTTCTTTAGACGTCATTGGGGTGAGCTAAAGTTCTCAGTTCTAGAGGCGGTGCAGGAGTTTTTCTTGGAAGAAAAGTTGTTGAAGGAGCTGAATCACACATTCTTGACCTTGGTTTCGAAGAAGGAGGGTGCGACCTCCCTCGCCGACTTCAGGCATATTGCGTGTTGTAATTATCTATACAAGATAATTACTCACCTCATGTGTCGTCGTATGGAGGGGATTATGCAGGGCTTGGTGTCTCGGAATCAAGCGGCTTTCATCAAGGGACGCTCGATTGCGGAGCACAGCCTTCTTGCACATGAGATGGTGAGTGATTTCAACAAGTCGTGGGGGAATGAAGGCATGTGTGAAGCTGGATTTGCAGAAAGCCTATGACACGGACAACAGGGATTTCCTCTGCTACCTTATGCTTGCTATGGGGTTTGATGAGAGATGGACGGCAAGGGTGAGGGAGTGCATATGCTCCCCCACATTTTCGGTCCTCATTCAGGGTACTCCATATGGATTCTTCTCGAGCAACAGGGGACTGCGGCAGGGGGATCCTCTCTCTCCGTACCTGTTCACTCTGGTGATGGAATACTTCACTTGTATGATGGACCTGGTTGTGCATAGTAGAAGATTGTTCCTCTTTTCAGGCAGGTCAAGCCGGTGGTGTCTCACTTGATATATGCTGACGACCTCTTGGTATTCCTGCATCCATCTATGAGGGGGATGAGGGCGCTTTCAGATATTATGGAGGAGTTTGGGAGGTTGTCCGGTCTGCAGCTGAATAGGGAGAAGAGCAGGGTCTATTTCAGCTTTCAGTGCACCCTCAAGAAGGAACGGGCCCTTGCTCTGAGAGTGGAGAAAGGAGAGTTACCGGTGAAGTATCTGGGGGTTCCGTTGACAGTCAATTATGCCAGGGATTAGGATTGTCTCGGCCTGGTAGATTTTGCCCAAAGGAGAGTGGAAGGCTGGCAGGCAGCTGGACTGTCCTTTGGTGGCCGTATTGAGCTGGTGAGGTCTGTTATCTCTGGCATCGCTATGTTCTGGTTGCAGTCGATTCAGATTCCGGTAGCTACCATAAGAAAGGTGGAGTCCATTTGTGCTAATTTCATCTGGAGAGGAGGTATGCATGTGATCGCTTGGGAACAACTCTGCCGGACCCGGGAGGAAGGAGGAGTGGGGTTGCGACCTCTTCGGGCGGTTATGGAGGCATCTGGGGTACGGATGGCGTGGCGGTTCATCAAGGGAGGTTCCCTTTGGGCAGAGTGGCTGGCTAGCAGATATGTGCGACGGATGAATTTCTGAACATTCAGGATTTATAACAATTTCTCGGTCTCATTTAAGGCTATCCTTAGGTGCAGACTGGTTCTTCAGTCCGCTATATGCAGGATTATGAAAGATGGAACGAATACTGATCTCTGGCTGGACCCGTGGATGGGAAATGGCTCCCTTCTGGAGATCTTGGGTGCACATATGGACAAAGAGCCGAGCAGGGGGTAAAATGTAGTCGGATCATCAGGGATGGGAGCTGGAGGCCTGAGGAGTATCCATTCACGGCTCAGTTTGGAGAGGCGATTCGTCGGATCGCTATCGATACTAGCCAGCCTGCGGACTCCTGGAGTTGGGTTGATCCTGGTTCGGTTGGAGGGTCAGGGATATTCAGTTTTAAAAGTTGCTATAATCTGGTTCGGACTCCACATGACAGGATTGCGGAGTATGACTTTATCTGGGCGAAGGGAATTGCCCGCAAAATGCAGCTTTGTTCATACAGACTCCTTCTAGGCAGGTTGATGACGCGGGACAGACTTATCAGGTTTGGGATGCAGATTCCAGACTCGAAGTGTGTACTCTGTACGGGTGACACGGAATCTATGGGCCACCTATTCTTTAAGTGTCAGTTGACTTGGCACATCTGGACGGAGCAGTGCATGCGATCGATGGGTGGCGTTGGCAGTGCCAGAGATATCCGGAAGATCCTCAGCTGGATCAGAGATCGTCGAGGCATGGACCCTGGTTGGGCCAAGATGGCTAGAATTAGACTTGCAGCATCAGTTTGGTATGTCTGGAGGGAGCGCAACAGGCGTATCTTTGAGAGATTGGCTACTCCGCCAGTAAAAATTCTACATAATATAGAATTCGATGTATCTGTAATGGTCCCTTAACTGGGGAAGGAGATGTGAGAATAGTGTATTGTAATACCTTTACTGTGATTTGCGTGAAATAAAATTTACCCTTATTCCAAATATATATATATATATATATATATATATTTGGAAAAAGGGTAAATTTTATTCCAAAGCAAAGTAATAATCGTACAACATACAATCAAAGTTGTACTCCCACTCATCAAATCCCCATAACATTTACATCAAATTCGATGTTATGAAGCATGCCCACCAGAGGTGTGACCAGTCCCTCAAATATCCGACGGTTTCGTTCCCGCCAGACATGTCAAACGGAAGCAGCCAGACGAACTCTGGCGGTCCGGAACCAGTCCTCCTCTCGACCTCTACTATCCCGGATCACCGTGATGATGTCCCCCATGCTCTTCCCGGAGTCGCATCCTCCCAACACTCTACTCTGCGCCTTCCAGATCTGCAAAGCCAGGTCACACTCGAAGAAGATGTGTCTAATAGATTCTTGCTCCAGACTGCACAACACACATTTGAGATATATGTTTATATGTGTGTATGTGTGACTCTAGGAGGGGTTAGATTAGAGGTTATGTGAGAGGGTTAAATGAGAGTTAGGATATGTATATGTTAGAGTAGATGTTAGTATCCTATATGTTAGAGTGTGGGTATCATAGATAGTTAAGATATCTAGGATACTTAGATTTAGTATTTTAGTTAGTATAGATGATAAAGTTAGATGTTAGATAGTAAGTTAGATAGTTTAGTTAAGGTATCTTATATCTTGAGATACTAAAGTTAGTATCTTAAGGTATTGATTTACCTTATCAAGGTAAATGAAGTTTACCTTGTTTTTAGGTAAGGTATTTGTGATACCTTCTAGTTAAGGTATCAAGATACCAAAGTTTGGTATCAAGATGCAAGGGTAAGGTATTAGATACCATGTTGAGGTAGAGGGGTGCCTAGAAACTAAGGTAGAGGCTTGGTTGTGAGTTTACCTAGCTAAGGTAAAGGTTTACCTTAGTTAAGGTATTTACCCTATGTCACGTCCCGATTCCGTCGAATCGATAGTCGTCCCTCGGACGTGATGCCGTGCGAACCTAGTTTGCGATCGCATAAGACATAGTCATAAGGTAATCCGAGACACGTGATCTAAGAGAGCAAGCAGACAATTTGAATCACACATTAAGTAAAGAGAACTTTGATCTTTATTGATAATGGACATCATTTACAGACTCCGGTACATGACTCATGCCGCGCGGGCTACAACATGACTCAATTACAAAAGAATGCCGATGAGATAGTCGTTCCATACTTGCACACATCCTCAATATACAACAGGGTATTCCAGTGACCTGGAATGGAGGGATGCTGAGCCATCTTTCTTGGACAGTTGAGAGTCTTCGAAAGTGGAGTTGCAGGAAAAGTCTTCGACGCGCGGCCGAAGCTTCAAAATCACGAACGTCGCCGAGCTAGTTGGCACTTCCTTCCTGGTTCACGGGACCTGCAAAGAGCGAGGATCAGTACGATCACATGTACTGGCGTATGGCTAATTAAAATCCAAGCTCTGCATTTGATTCAAGCAGTTTTATAAACATGTTAGCTAGCTATTTCTGTGATCTTTCTAACCATCCTGATCAATTTGCATGTTAACATGTTTTGAGGCAAGCATATGAAATTGTAAACATTAAGCAGCTATCATATTCATCCCGTGTCACGTGCATTAGTTAAGCAGTGAAAGGGTGTGAAGGTCACTGGCAATGTCAAGCCATCACGGACTATAGCTGGGTTAGACGGCGACCCTTTCGCGGCGGGTAGCGAGCCCTGTGCGAAAGTTCCCGAATAACCCACGCCGATGTAAGGCTGGCGTTTGCTATACTCGTTCCTCCCGGGCCGAATCGGTCCCTTGGCCTAGGCAACCGTTCGAAGAAAGTACACATTGTCGACAAGTTGTCCAATGACCGTTTTGCAGAGTCTTGAAATATGCTCTCTTTTCTAGAACCTTATTCTTTCTCTTTTATGTGCGAAACTTAGCCTTTCTTTTGAACTTAGTCGATTTACTCACTTAGCCATATCGTTGCGATAAACGTTAATCGATTCATTCATTGTTTTGCATAGGCTAAGTGGAATTGCATAAGAAAGCACGTTTTCCATTTTCAATACCGGTAGTTTCATAGCAAGTGTTTCGTGAAGAATCGTGCCACGATTTCTTTGATTCTACACTATTATGACAAGCATTCATTTAACTTCATATTGATTTTGAAATAGAGAGACGAGACGAAGGAGGTCAGCCACTCAACTTAGACTTGCTTCAAACGAGCGACTGGTTGGCTGCGCTGACGTCGCCTACGCGATCACCTGCAATCGCATAAGCAACTGATTAGAATACTGTGTAATTCAAAGAATTTCGATACGAATGCGAAGCTCGAAAACACAAGTCACGAAAATCCATCGGAAACATTCACAAAAAACGCATTCACGAAAACCAAAGCCAAAGCCAAATCAAGTGCGGCATGAAAACCAGAGCAACGGGAGGTCTCTCCCAACCCAGCTGCAGAGCCAATCCTTGAGGCGCAACCCGCTGAATATGGGACTTGGTTCCGAAGAAGCCATTCCATAACGTGGAATGGATCTTAATTCAACCGTTTCCGTTCGATCGACTCGGCCGATTCCGACCTATCGGTCCCGACCGAATCGATAGCGACATTGTTCCTTTCTCGCGCACCCCGTGGACAGAAACGAGGCACGATGTAGGGACGGGACACTACACCCTAAACTAAGATATTGGTATCGGGATACCAATTTAACCAAGATATTCATATCTTGGTAGGTAAATGTTAGGAATATGATACCTAGTCTAGTGTTGACCCCGGTTGACCGAGTTTGACTGTTTTGACTCAAAGTCAACCAAAAGTCAACATTTGGCCTATAATTGACTAGAACTTGACCAGAGTTGACCAAAAGTCAACTGTGAGTCAACCATCAGCATAGTTTGACCTAGATGGGACTAGGAGTTGACCAGAGTTGACCAGTTGACCAAAAGTCAACTGTAAGTCAACCCTTGACCTAGTTTGACCTAGTGTGACTTTGTTTGACCTAGTTTGACTTTGTTTGACCTAGTTTGACCTAGTGTGACTTAGTTTGACTTAGCTTGACTTAGCTTGACTAAGATTGACCTAGATTGCACAGCATAACTAGAATATCATGCCATTCACTGTCAAACCCTAATTAACTTATGATATCTCATCTTTAGGTCTGTGACATCACTCTGAGCATCTATTCTCACTGACAGCTCAGGACCGCATGCGAGTACATTCACTGATAATTTTCATGGTTTTGATATATGCTATATCAGATTCAGTTGTAGTGTCTTACTTGATTCCCGACACGATGGTTCACGGACTAATATACGTCGGATTCTGTCATGAGATGTTATTCCTGGACTTTCTTGGTATATTGGTACATTGTTCGATCTTGTTTTTTTTGTACTTGTATAGATACCAATTTGGGAGTGGGCTGGCCCCCTGCTTTTGAATTCCGTGTCATGACGTGACATGTCCGGATCCATTATACTACTCGAGGATAGAAAGTTATTAGAGATTATGTGATCAATACCCTCATGTCACTATTCTTGTGCTTGCGTCACCCTCACCGCACGTAGGGTGTAGCGAGATCTTATATTTCTTGTGCTCGCTTTCCATGTTGGCCGGCTTGACCCTTCTTGAGATTTTTCTGTGATAGTCGGACCAAATGGAATAGCCTGACCATGTGTCCCAAGCCGATCACATAATTCTCTAATATCTCATGGCACCATTTTATGTTTACATTTATACATCATATTTTTCTGTTCTATTCTACACTCCTGTATTTCATACCATGACATGATATTCAGTTTACATTTCCTGTCTTGATATTTTATCTTGTTTTTATTATAATTGTCTCTTATAGAATTTGCCAATTCACATGGAACTGCTGTTAGTGTTTGTACTTGCTTATATCCTGACAGGATAACCCCGTTGATGTTTACAGATGATCTAGAGGCCGACTGCTCGACCTTCTATGGCTACTGCATAGATGGCGAGTACGACTTGGATATTCCCGTGGAGCCGGTGCTCTTAGAGGACGCACCGTCTGCTTAGACTAGTTAGATAGACTTGCCTGGACTGTGATCCAGCTAGTACTTCAGACTTGTAGTATACATATTATTTGGGATTTTTGTTATGTTTTTAACACTAAACTTGTGTGGATTCTTGCATCTATTTCTGTTATTTTCCTTATATCATATCTTTCATATTTCGTGCTATCTTCCTTAGATGTCTTGTGATTGAGTTGTGACATTATATACCTTCGTGCGGAGATGACATGTACCTTTATATTGTGTCTAGATGTTTTATGTTATAGACGACCTATACAGCGTTCTACCGCCGATTCTGCGGCGTAGGCTGGACGTACCTACGTGCTCCTGCCCCTACTTAGGGTGCGGGTCGTGACATTCCGACCAGGGATCAGGTAGCAGACGGACTAACCAAGGGGTTTCCCTCTGTGAGTTTGATTAGAAGATGTGACAAGATGGACTTAGCGAATATTTTTCGTCCATCTTGAGGGGGAGTGTTGGAATATTTAGTATGTTGGATGTCATATTTAATAGATTGGAATATCCTGTGACATATTTGGTATGCCAGAATATGCCACAGTATATTCTATCATTGTAATAATGACTGTAAGACTATATAAAGCCAAGAAGACTATCAATAACATATCAAAAAATTACAACAGTATATCATTAGATAAACCTCCATATGGACGATCCTACATTTCTCTAGTGTATGATAGATTTATAGCAACTACTTTGCATACTTACCCCCAAATAGAATCAAATAGCCTATGGTCATTGGAACATAATGTATTACAAGTTCGATTTCATTCTCAATTTTCCTCTCCCATGTCTCAGAAAATTGGTATAAAAAAGATGATACAGCAAAAGGCAGAAAAAGTAATGCTCAAGAACCACAAAATAGACTCCTGTTAAGATGCTAAAACTTACATTAAGGGCCTGTTTGGTAGACTGTATTTGGAGGTGGAATTTGAATTTTTATGGATTTGGAGAGAAATCCATGGAATCCTATGTTTGGTTGGAGATGGATTTGGATATGGAAAGTATGACAATCTAGAACTTGGATTTGGAAGGAAAAAATTAGTTATTCTTTAATAATTTTGTTAAAATATTAATTCTTTAATAATTTTGTTAAAAATTAGTAAATTAAAAATTAGTTATTCTTTAATAATTTTGTTAAAATATTTATTATTTAATAATTTCGTTAAAAATTAGTTAATTAATAAAAAACTAACTAATAGTTAGTTATCATAATTATATTCTAAGTTAATAATTTATTAATTAATAATTTTATTATTTAATAATTTATAATAATCCTAATTAATAATTTATTACTTTATTAATCATAACCATAATCTTAATTAATAATTTATTAATTAATATCCAATTATAATCATAATTAATAATCTATTAGTATTATTATAATATTAATTAATAATTTTTTAATAACTATTTTATTATAATCTTAATTAATAATATTTTAATTACGATTAGAATCATATTTTATGATAATTTAATTAATAATTTACTAATCATCATTATATTAATTTATAATTATTATTTTTAAAATATTTAATTTATAGTTAATTAAAAACTAACTAATATTTAATTAAAAATTAACTAATCGTTAATTATTAATTATTAATTATTAATTATTAATCATTAATTATTAATTTTATAATTATAATAACCGTTATTTATTTAAAAATTATTAATCGTTAATTATTAATCGTTAATTATTAAAAATTATTAATTGTTAATTTTTAATTACTAATCGTTAATTATAATTTATAATTATTAATCGTTAATTATAAATTATTAATCGTTAATTATTAATTATTAATCATTAATCATTAATTATAATTTATAATTATTAATTATTAATCGTTATTTATTTAAAAATAACTAATCGTTAATTATTAATTTTATAATTACTAATCATTAATTATAATTTATAATTATTAATCGTTAATTATTAATTATTAATTATTAATCGTTAATTATAATTTTTAATTATTAATTGTTAATTATTAATCGTTATTTATTTAAAAAATAACTAATTGTTAATTATTAATTTTATAATTAATAATAACTAATCGTTAATTATTAATTTTATAATTAATAATAACTATAATTAATCATAATTAATTAATAGCTTAATTATTGATCATGACTATAATTTAGTTATCAATCATAAATCCAAATCCTATGTTTGGTTGGAGTTGGATTTGGACTTGGATTTGGATTTTGAAATCCATGATTTGGATTTGGATTTGAATTTTGGATTTTTAAATCCAAATCCAAAATCCAAATCCATTTACCAAACAAGCCCTAAGGGAAACCACAACAAGGAGCATGGTATTTCAGCAACACAAAAACTATCAAATCAGTTGTTTCTTTAGAAGAAACGTTTTTATTATATATAAAAAATATTCTAATGGTGTTTGTTTACAAATACAATCAATTTTTGTTTCTTCTTTGAGGTGTCCTTTCTCCAAGCCGAGCCGTGGCTATATAAGCCACCCAGCCGCCCGAGGGAGGATTCGAACCCAAGACCTGTGCTTGAGCGCCCCCCCGCACTACCAGTATGCTACTACCATAGGGACTAGAATTAATCAAATTCATCTTCTTCAAATCCGGGTTTCAAATATCGAAGAAAATATCAGACAATTAATAACTTAATCTAGAATTATGATTAGGGGGGAATATTGGACATTGTTAATACAGAATAGACAGAATCTAAGAAGGTGCAAAAGAACAACATATACTAACCTTGAGCCCACCAATTCCGCCTTGTGTAGCTTCAATAACGTTTCCGTGGACATCTGTCCTTCTCTTGATTATGTCATGTTTCTACCGTAGCTAGAGAGAGATAGAACTCAGTAAATAAAGTTCACAGTGAGAACACATGAAGAATATATAAGGTATCTTCAAACAACGAGTACACTCATAACTTCACTCCTTAGCAAAAGTTCCTGAGGGTCAGACCAGTAATTGGTATGATAGAAAAAACATACTATAAGCAACATACCACGTCAAGGTGCTCTTCTCCACTGATATCCATGGCATCTAGACTGACCATAGAGCAAGCAAGGGCAGGGAAGGTGACATCAAACTGCGTTCACAGTGATACAGCATGCACAAGAATTAATTGCATAAAGAAAATGCTGTTGTGTGTCTAACTTCTATGCAAGGAAAAAAAATGTCCTAACGTTATGAATTGCAGATTAATCTAAGATAGAAAACCAAGCAAGGTGCAAACATGCACAAGAATTTCAATCAGGCTTCTTTGATTATTAGAAAGACATTGACATAATGGAAAGGAAACATAAGTGTTGCACTTAATTAATATTCAAATATACAGAAGCTTACAAAGTCAACAAGAAAAAAAAAATCTCAGCACCAAATTTATTTTTGAAGGGAAAAGTGAATGAGAAACTTATAAGATATGCAAACTCAGCCTTTGATAATGTAAGCAAATGCAGAATACTGGCATAAGAGGGATTCGATGCGTGCAATCCATAATAGACTACATATAAATATTGAAATTATATCTTGGAGAATAAACATGGGCATTACATTAATGCGAAGCCTCTCTCCTCTTGAAGTATCTACTACAAGCTTTGTTGCTGTAGCTGCATGAAGATACAATCCTGCAGCCAGAAGAATCCATCAATCGCAGTATGTGCAGGTACTGATGAAGATTTTTTCTATGGTTATTTAATTGAGATAAGTTGCTACTTTGTTGTTTCTACTTTGTTAGGATGTGAATCCTACCAAGAAATTTAAAAGTGGTGCTTGAAGGCCTATAGGGGACATCCGAGGATGTGACAGCAGACTCAGTTTGCTTTTAATTCACATGCCCATAGACACTTGCCTTTCGTAGGTAGAATTTTGTGAGTAGTTCTGGCTTACAACAAAACAGTTTACTTTTCATGTGGTAATATTAAACTACAATATAAAGGCAACGAAAGAATATATCCGGGAGTTTGAGAAAAAATTAGGACACAAGTGAAACAATACAGGCTACAAGTATTAGTTATAGGATAAGTTCAGGCCATTTCTAAACAATGGCATAAATAAGGACGTTCCACACAAGTTAATGAGTTATAATAACAAACATCAATTTGGTAGTTTCCAGTAAACTTGGTCTTCCTTAGGGTGAGCTAAGTGAAAGAAGGCAGGCTACAGTACAAGATTTACTTTAACCATACAATATATTCAGTATTCACTCTACATATGGTCCAATATTTCGACAGAAATGGTCTAGATGAGGACGTTGAACACAATTTATAACCAGGGGCAGATCCGGGAGTTCACTCAGTGGGGGCTTGAAAAAACAATGAGCGGGGCCTACAAACAAAAAACTCTATTTTTGATGTACGTGAGAGGATTCAAACTCAAGACCTACAAAACATACTTTTAACTACTTTACCACTTGACCTAACCTTTCACAATGTCCATAAGTAGGGGCCGAATTTATATATAACTTTTGGGGAAAAAATTGTAACATACCTACAAGCTATTTTTATATGGAAATCCATTGGCTAGTGGGGGCTTCAGCCCCTACTACTTGGTACATGGATCTGCCCCTGTTTGTAACAACAGATTACATCCACAACAAAGCTTTTATCCCAAATATTTGGAACCTTTTCTTACTCTCGTCGACCCACAAGATATTATTGGTAAACAACGTACACCATTGAACCTCCTAATCATGCATATTAATTTCATCCATAACTAGTGAAAATAGATAAGGATTTAGAACCATGATCTTTTATGCAAGCCAATGGTGATAGGAAGCGCTTTGATATCTCCCTACTGGATCACACAGTCATCGCAACTCCATCATAAACATGCTTAATAGCCTCAATATATGTACTAGACACTTCAACAAAACCCACCATAATATTCTAATAGGGAATCGATCATAAGTTTTCTCTAAGCCAATAAAAACCATATGTAAATCCTTCTTTTCCTATCTAAAATTGTCTATTAATCTTCCTAGTAAATAACTGAATTTCATAGTACATTTCTCTGGCATAAACAAAATTTATTCTTTTTAGTTCTTTTTTTTTCTTAATTATCTTTGAACTACTCTCTTCAGAGATTTTCATGGTATGACTCATATGCTAAATTGCTCGATATTTAGTAGAACTCTACATATCTTGCTTATTTTTATATATGGGTAGCATACTATTACTTCTTCATTTATCGGATGCTTTCTTATTCCTTAGGATTTGGTTTGATAACTTAGGAATCCAAATCAATTATTTTTCACCTAAACATTTTTGTTCGCTTTACCATTTTTCATTTCCTTTGAAGCATTCTTAATTTCAGATACCATAATTCTACAACAATAGCAAAATGACCTTGTCCTAAACTAACTCTTTTTTCAATTAAGATTTTCCAGATTGCTCTTGTTAAACAACTTGTAGAAGCAACTCCTTTAGCTCTCTCTCCCTTACTAAAGCTTTTTGGTATTCACTCTTGATACATGTAATATCACCTAGGTCATTTCTCTATTCAGTATTCCCTACTCTTAGACTACTACGCGTATAAATATGTTCTCTCTTAGCTTTTATTTTTGGAACCAGGTAAATTGTTTATGGAATCGCTCCCACTGGGATTTGAACTCCTGACCACTCGGGCCGCATGCATCTCTCTTAACCACTTGGCTAGAGGTCATTTGCTTCTCTCTCAGCTTTTAGGTTCAAACCCCATATTAAAATAATCATATGACCTACAATTAGTTTCACTAATCAAATAATCTTTCAAAGCTAGCCTTTAGAAACCCCTTGAATCCATTTTGCTGCTTTTCTTATACAATTTGCCACGAATTTCGGTCTACACTCAAATTCAAAACAATCCCATAATCTAGAAAATTGACAAATAATCAATATTCATAAAATTTGAATTCGGTAGTTGTCAAAATAACGAATGCCCATGATAGAAAATGTATCATGCAGGAATCAAATCAAATATTAATGGTTAAAAGAATGGGGAGAAAGAGTTTGATTGCATACTGAGCTCGAAGAGGAAGAGGAAGAACATGACTACGGAGGAGATGATGGTGATTATGCCTCCAGAAAGGGTTCTGCTGTTGAGGTCTTCGTTGATTTTTGGGTACGCGTCCAAATTCCGAAGCTTTGAGAAGAGACCCTCCATTTTAGAGAGAGGAGAGAGAAAGAACAAAAAAAATTCTTTGGTTATTTATATTGTTCTCCACACACTCTCTCTCTCTCTCTTATATATATACTAGTGGATAACTCGTGCCATAATGGCACAGACACGAACCCGGCCTTCTCGACGTAGGCGTGCATGCACCGGGCCAGCGCCAGGGAGCCGAGTCCGGCGGAGGCGGACACGGCAAAGACCACGGTGGCGGCATTCGGGGAGGCGTTGGGCCTCATGGAGGCGAATAGGCGCAGGGCCGTCGCGGGGCGTCCAAGGACGGCGAGGCCCGAGACGACGGCGGTCCACGAGACGACGTCCCTGTGCGGCATTCCATCGAACACCCACAGGGCGTGGTCGGAGGAGCCGCGTCGGGAGTAGACGATGAGCAGGACGGTCTGCACGAAGGGGTCGGGCTGAAATCCGAGGAGGAGGGCGTGTGCGTGGAGCGACCTGGTGGCGGCGGCGGCGGTGGTGGTATTGAGCAAGGAAGAGAATGTATGGGATTCGGGAGGGACGCGACGGCGGAACATTTGGGAGTAGATGGAGAGTGGGTCGGCGGAGATGGCGATGGCGGTGTTGAAAGAGAAGGGGTTGGGGTTGGGGTTGGTCATAGCAGAGAAGAGGGAGGCGGCGAAGGAAGGGTCGACGTCGGTGGCGCGGTGGAGGAGGCTGCTTGCGACGAAGGGCTTGCGGAAGAGGCCGGCGACGACGGCGTGGGCGAGGATGGAGCGGAGGCAGCGGAGGGAGGGGCGGTGCAAGAGGAGCTGGAGGCGGGGGTGCCGTTGGAACAACCGGTTGCTCCGCACCCAACATGGGACCTCCTCCTCTCTTATAGAGAGGGACAATTTAGTCCTTTCATCATCGTTGAACCAAAGCACATGGGTCGTACCAAAAATCCACCTAGCATATGTACACGTGCCTTGCACGTATTTTAATATTTCTTAATTAGTTTAGGAAGACTCTTTAGGAAGATCAAAGGGTAGTCTTCCTAATTACTAAGTTGTCCTTATTAAAATTAATGAACTATTTTAAATTAGTATAAGTACGTAAGGGTATTTTTGGAATTTAAAAGTTTCACTATCTAAGTTTTCCTATTATATAGTAGAATAGATATGGGTGATGCTATTAGCACTCCTAAAATGTCATTCGACACTCCTCTTTAATTTTTTAACATTCAAATTCCAAATATACCCCTCCATTAAATATGACATTAATTTGTGCATGCATGGAGGGAGAAGTGTAGGATGACATTTTAGGAGTGCCAATAATGTTAATGAATGGACAAATTTGTAATTTGAATGTTAAAAAAATTAACAAGGAGTGTCGAATGACATTTTAGGAGTGCTAATAGCATCACCCATATATATATATATATATATATATATATATATATATATATATATATATATATTCTACTATATAATGAGGCTTCAAAACGGCTCACTTTTGAGCCGTTTAAGCCGTCATTATATCACGGTCCATTTTATTTAATAAAAAAATTAAATTGCGAAAAAAATTGTTAAAAAGTTTAAATTTGTCAACATGAGGAATTGAACTCAACCAAACAAGAAAAATATCTCACACCTTAACCACATGAGCTAGAAGATATATTTGACTATAATTGAATAATATTGTTATTATACGTTATTACACGTGCAAAGCACGTGCATTTACTAGTACTATTATAAAGAGGCTTCAAAACGGTGAGCCGTCTAAGCCGTCATTATATCACGGTCCATTCTACATTTTAAAAATTACGGATGATAAATATTTAAAACAAACTTTCTTCCTCGTAGCCGAACGGAAGATAAATATTTAAAACCAACTTTCTTCCTTATAACCTAATCCTATCTTTTAAAACTGATTTCCCTCTTTTTCCTCTACCATCCATCTTCCATAAATTAACTTCAATCATTTTTCTTCCTCCTCCACTCCGTCCGCCTCCCTATTGTTGCTCTTACTTTCCATCATTCTCCCCATTATGGTGGCGTTGCCTCAAATTTCTTGCAGCTCTTGGCTTTACATGTAAGTTGGCATTTCTTATTCAATCACAATCTTATAATCCATCTTATAATTGATCTATGAATTATATTTTATTATAAATTATATCATATTGTCATCTTCTAATCCTTTATTTCTCTAATTTTTTTTTGGATGACACCTTACGAATTAGTTCTCTCATAATTTGGAACAACTTCGCATAGTATATGTAAAATTTCTATTTTTTTTCTGTTTTAATCCGTCTCTCTCCTAATTCCATAACTTCCAACAATATATGTGAATTTTTTAATTTATCTTGGTTTCAATCCGTCCCTCTCCTGTATGTCAAGATAATATTTTTTTCCTTTAAAAAAAATCAATTTTTCTATTTTTTGTACAGTTGTTTAAACTATTATCAAAATGCAATGCTTCTCCTCTTTTACATCTTTGGGGTAGAAAGGCGTTCATGGGTTAATGTCTATTTTCACAAAATAATAGATTCAACTGCCATATTGTATTTATTAATTTTTTGATTACATGCACTAAAACTGTCAAAATCCGATCCTTCCTCTCTTTTTGTATTCTTGGTGAATTTTTAATCATTAATCCGTGGAACTTTGTTATTTTGGAGGGGAAAAAAAAAACCACATCTCTCACTGGTGGTCTAACATTTTTTTGGGGGGGTTCTCATTGTAAATTTTTTTTGTGTGCAGATTATAGCTGTGAATGACAAATTATCTCTCCCCATTGTCAATATCACCACCAACTGGAACATCGTGGTGAACCTCCTCAACAGCTTGGATGACTTCCTTCTCCTCACATGGTAATCGTTTTAATTAGAATTTCTTAAATTTTATATTCTTCACGGTGTTTTTATTAGAATTTCTTAAATTTTATATTCTTCAGTTGTGTCTCCGTTAATTTTCAATTAATTTTCATGTTCGTGTCAATGTTAAAAGTTATTTATTAAATCTTGAATGTGTATTAATTGGAAGATCTACCTGTCAAGCTATGAAAGATGGTTTTCTTTGGACTAGGTTCAATTATTTTCCTTATAGGTTCTTTAACCATTAATTTAGATTATACTCAATGAAATCCGACCTAAAATTTAACATTTTATTCAAATAAAATTTAACATTTTATTTAAATCTAACTTTCACTATACAATGAGGCTTCAAAATGGTTCACTTTTGAGATGTATATCATGTTCCATGTTATTTAAAAAATAATAATAAACTGTGTAAAAAATTATTGAAAAAAGTTTAAATTTGTCGAACTCAACCAAACAAGAAAAATACTTGACATCTTAACCATATCAGTAATAAGAGATATTTAAATATAATTGAATACTATTCTTATTATAGGTTACTATACGTACAAAGTACATATGAGTATAAATATTGATTGTTATTCTACTATTTGAATTATATACTAGTATAGATATGTCCTAAAAATATAATTCGAAATTTTAGATTTATGCAAACTAGATTAATAGCTATGTTCAGCACTTGAATGAATTTAGATATGTTTAATATATTTCAAACATATCATTATACAAACGTAGAGATTTGTTATGTTTATATCTAACTAAAACTTTGTATATACGGTTAGGATTTGAGACCATTAATTATGGGAGATAATTTTTAAGGAAAAAATTAAGTGTATAGGAAAGCAATTAGCCAGGTTGATGCTGCATCTTTAATATCTTGCTCGACGTACGTACCTAGCTCGCTAGCAATGGATCGTGCTCGGTGGTCTGAGATGCTGCCGGAGGTCTTGGAAGCCATCTCCGACCGCCTCCCTCTTCAGAAATTCGTCTCTTTTCGAGGTGTCTGCAGGAGGTGGCGGTTGGCTGCGTCCGGTCTCTCCGGCATAACCGAATTCTCGAAAGACTGGTCATGACTCATGTTCTACGGTGGCTCGCATAATTTGGAACAACTTCGCATAGTATATGTGAAATTTCTAATTCTTTTCCGTTTTAATCCGTCTCTCATAATTCCACAACTACCAACAATATATGTGAATTTTTTTAATTTATCTTGGTTTCAATACGTCCCTCTCTTGTATGTCAAGATAATATTATTTTCCTTAAAAAAAAAAAAATCAATTTTCCTTTTTTTGTGCATCTGTTAAAGTATTATCAAAATGCAATACTTCTCCTCTTTTACATCTTTGGGGTAGAAAGGCATTCATGGGTTAATGTCTATTTTCACAAAATAATAGATTCAACTGCCATATTGTATTTATTAAAAAAAATAATAAATATAAATTATTCTTTGTGTTAACAAACGTGCAACCACCTCCTGTAGACGCCTCGGAAAGAGACGAATTTCCGAAGAGGGAGGCGGTCGGAGATCGCTTCCAAGACCTCCGGCAGCATCTCAGACCACCGAGCACGATCCATTGCTAGCGAGCTAGGTACGTACGTCGAGCAAGATATTAAAGATGCAGCATCAACCTGGCTAATTGCTTTCCTATACACTTAATTTTTCCCTTAAAAATTATCTTCCATAAATGGTCTCAAATCCTAACCGTATATATACAGAGTTTTAGTTAGATATAAACATAACAAATCTTTACGTTTGTATAATGATATGTTTGAAATATATTAAACATATCTAAATTCATTCAAGGGCTGAACATAGCCATTAATCTAGTTTGCATAAATCTTAAATTTCGGATTATATTTTTAGGACATATCTATACTAATATATAATTCAAATAGTAGGATAACAATCAATATTTATACTCATATGTACTTTGTACGTATAGTAACCTATAATAAGAATAGTATTCAATTATATTCAAATATCTCTTATTACTGATATGGTTAAGATGTCAAGTATTTTTCTTGTTTGGTTGAGTTCGACAAATTTAAACTTTTTTCAACAATTTTTTGCACAATTTATTTTTAAAAAAAATAAAATGGAACATGATATACATACGACTTAGACGGCTCAAAAGTGAGCCGTTTTGAAGCCTCATTGTATAGTGAAAGTTAGATTTAAATAAAATATTAAATTTTATTTGAATAAAATGTTAAATTTTAGGTCGGATTTTATTGAGTATAATCTAAATTGATGGCTAAAGATCCTATAAGAAAAATAATTGAACATAGTCCAAAGAAAACCATCTTTCATAGCTTGACAGGTAGATCTTCCAATTATTACACATTCAAGATTTAATAAATAACTTTTAACATTGACACGAACATGAAAATTAATTGAAAATTAACGGAGACACAACTGAAGAATATAAAATTTAAGAAATTCTAATTAAAAAAATTATCATGTGAGGAGAAGGGAGTCATCCAAGCTGTTGAGGAGGTTCACCACGATGTTCCAGTTGGTGGAGATATTGACAATGGGGAGAGATAATTTGTCATTCACAGCTATAATCTGCACACACAAAAAATATTTACAATGAGACACCCCCACCCCCCCCCCCCCCCCCCCCCCCCCCCCACACCAAAAAAAAAAAAAAATGTTAGACCACCAGTGAAAGATGTGGTTTTTTTTCCTCCAAAATAACAAAGTTCAACGGATTAATGATTAAAAATTCACCAAGAATACCAAAAAAGAGGAAGGATCGAGTTTTGACAATTTTAGTGCATGTAATGAAAATAATAATAAATAAAATATGGCAGTTGAATCTATTATTTTGTGAAAATAGACATTAACTCATGAATGCCTTTCTACCCCAAATTAAAGATGCAAAAGAGGAGAAGCGTTGCATTTTGATAATAGTTTAAACAACTGCACAAAAAATAGGAAAATAGATTTTTTTTTAAAGGAAAAAAAAAATTATCTTGACATACAGGAGAGGGACGGATTGAAACCAAGATAAATTAAATTTTTTACATATATTGTTGGAAGTTATGGAATTAGGAGAGAGACGGATTAAAACGGAAAAGAAATAGAAATTTCACATATACTATGCGAAGTTGTTCCAAATTATGAGAGAACTAATTCGTAAGGTGTCATCCAAAAAAATAGAGAAATAAAGGATTAGAAAATGACAATATGATATAATTTATAATAAAATATAATTCATAGATCAATTATAAGATGGATTATAAGATGGTGATTGAATAAGAAATGCCAACTTACATGTAAAGCCAAGAGCTGCAAGAAATGAGGCAACGCCACCACAATGGGGAGAATGATGGAAAGTAAGAGCAATGATAGGGAGGCTGACGGAGTGGAGGAGGAAGAAAAAGGATTGAAGTTAATTTATGGAAGATGGATGGTAGAGGAAAAAGAGGGAAATCAGTTTTAAAAGATAGGATTAGGTTATAAGGAAAAAAAGTTGGTTTTAAATATTTATCCTCCGTTCGGTTACGAGGAAGAAAGTTTGTTTTAAATATTTATTATCCGTAATTTTTAAAATGTAGAATGGACCGTGATATAACGACGACTTAGACGGTTCATTCTTGAGCCGTTTTAAAGCCTCTTTATAATAGTAGAGATTTGAAAGAACCTTACTTGTACTCCATTGTTAGAAGTTTTATATAAATATAAATTTTATTTACATTTTTTTTATTATAATTGTTTTGCTTAGTGTGTGACTCTTTAATTTTTCTCTATAGTATATTGGAATTAAAAACAACTTCAATATAACAATATCATTAGAATGAGATATAAGCATTTATACCACCCATCAACCGAGAAAACACATGCGTTAGAGCTGATTTTATTTAATACCGAAAAATTATTCTAATTTTAAAATGGTGCATGAGTCCCTCCAAATTTCAAAAAGTAAAAGTAGTACAAATTTTCTCTATATTTAGAGTAAATTTTTTTAGGATATTTAAGTACAATCAATCCGAATATAGACCGTTGTCATTCAGTTATTTATATTTTCTTCTACAAAACAGTTGTTTTTGCTGGCGACAAGCAAATTTTGTAGTTTGGAGTAGTGTGAATTATTGAGGGGGGGTAGAATACGAACCATATGATCTCAACTCTTGTTAGCAATTCGGCAAACGGAAAAAATTCGGAACGACAAAAGGACGAGTATATCGACACAATATAAGTAAAATACGGTCAAAATTTCGGTCAAAAATTCGTCTAACGAAAAACATTCGAATCAAATTTAATTCGTGTTTAGTACGTTTTATATGAACCAATTCGGCACTAAAAATTCGGCATATATATAGGGCCCACCTGTTGGAATTATTCAATAATTAAGGGGCCACACATGTAAAATTAATTGTGTTTGGAGTATCTAAATAATTAAGCCAAATTAAAGTGGTCTATTTGGAAATTGGCTTAAGGGTATAATTGTCATGGAATTAATGTGTAGATACCGGAGATAATTTTAATTTGATGAGAGCCAAATTAGAAATATCAAAACATATAAATATATGTATTCATTAGGGTTATGGTCGTAGCAAGTTGGAAGATCGAACCCAATAAAGAGACGTTCGCTTCAAGATCCATCAAGTCTAGCAATGGATTCAGGTACGCTTCCGCAATTTAATTTATGTTCTTCATCTCATGAATCGACAGGGTACAATAAACTCTAACAAGTGGTATCAGAGCCTCCTGTTTGATTTATGAGGTTTTTAGAATAATTTTTTTTATTGTTCAGGAATCCAGGATCGTTCGATCTAATTTAGTTTAGGATTTTTTATGGATTCAAGAATCCAAAAGTTTAGATCTTCAACTTAGATATCCATATTAATTATTAAAGATTTAAACAATAGATGAATTTAGCCGAAGCAATTCTGCTTCTTCATCATCGTCGGCTTTCCTGAAACCCTCCGTTCTATTTTGTTATGTGAATATTTGCTCTATTTTAGAGATTAAAGTAGTTCTTTTTCCATCAGCCCACTACCAGAATAAGTCGTTTTAGCGACGCCTAAAGACGTCGCTAAAACGACAAATTTCGTCGCTAAAAATATTTAGCGACGAAATTACCGACGTTTTGGGCTTGTCGCGGAAATGTAAGTCGCTGATCTTCAAAACGTCGCAAGTACCGACGTTTACCGACGTATATATACGTCGGTATATTACCGACGTCTACCGTCGTGTCGTCGGTGGATTAGCGACGTTAAAACGCGTCGGTAAATTTACCGACGATTACCGTCATGTCGTCGGTGGTTTAGCGACGTGTTAAAAGTCGCTACACGTTGGTAAAATCCTGAAAATTTACCGACGTTTACCGTCGTTTAAATTGTCAGTAAATGTTGGTAATTCCTGGGATGATTACCGACGTGCACCGACGTTTTCCGACGTATAAGACGTCGGTAAACGTCGGTACCCTGGAAAATATTGCATATTTACCGACGTTTACCGACGCAAACTTACGTCGGTGGACGTCGGTAAACGTCGCTAATTCTGTAAAAAAAAATATAGAATGTCCAGTTCTCAGAATGTCCATTTCTCAGAATGTCCATTTCTACAACAATCACAGAATGTCCAGTTCTCAGAATGTCCATTTCTCACTGTACACAGGTTTCAGTCCCTATAACCAAGTCTACAACAATCACACAACAACAAGTATCCAAATAATCAAGTCTACAACAATCACACAACAACAAGTATCCAAATAACCAAGTCTACACCAAATAACAAAGTCTACAACCAAATAACCAAAGTCTACAACCAAATAAATAAAGTCTACACACAACCAACAAATAGAATAGGATCCAAACATCCAAATCTACACAACCAACAAATATCCAAGTCACAAACAAAGAATGAAACAAATACAAACAAACAGTCCTAACTAGGACTACTAGGAATCTGGTGCAGGAGGGGCACCGCCGCGACGAAGGGATAAAAACAACTCATACTCCTCAAGTGAAATCGATACCGATGGAGCATGCAGTGACGTCGGTGGAGTCGGTGTCGAAGAAGAAGGTGGTGGAGGCGGCGGAGTCAACGATGATGAAGGCGCACCCGGAGGACCAACACGCTCTAAAGCTGTAAGTCGCTGGTGGTATGAATCCATGATAGATAACATTCTATCACTGCTCCGGACCATCGATTCATGTGCCAATCTCATCCTCTCGGCCATGGTCACCTGTCCTGTCTGCAGCTCCGTCACCGTGCGCTCTAACCCTCCAACGGTGCGCTCTGTCCTCTCAGTCGTCTCCATGAGGTCCATAATGTCGCGGTCGAGCGCATCCAATCGTGCTAGCAGCGCAGGATCGTCCGTAGGGTGCTGAGACTGCTCCTCGATCCGTCGTAGAAGGTCGTCACGGAGAGACTCCATCATCTGGTGGACTCGGACAGACTCCTGGGCTGGCTGCGGACCATGCACACTAGCAGAAGATGCCCTAGAGGACTGGGTCGCAACTAGGGCGCCATAGGATCCCGTACCGTAGTATGTATCCTTACGGAGTCCACCAGCGGCGGTCATCCACAGCTCGTCCACCGACGGAGCTTGAGTGGGCTGCGAGGAAGTACCGGCCTCTCCTGCATCAGGTGCACTAGCAGCCGCCCGTTCCCGCAGCCTCTGATACTCGGCCTAGAAAGTATGGATAGTACTCTATAATTTCTAATTTCTAATTAATGTACTTATTATTACTAACTACATGAATATTTATTTGCATCATATTTACTAAGTTATATTAAAATTGACACGAAGTATTAAATTAAGATAACGTATTGTAATACTTACATAGGTCTGCTCGGCCCTCTCGTCAATAAGGTCACCGCCGCGACGATGGGTGGCCAGGAAGACGGTCACCATGTCGGCGTTACCGACCTTCCTTACCTGTAATTAAATATATTATCTTAGTAATAATTTATCGGTTTTGCATTAAAATAATATTTCTAAAAGAGGAAGACATACCAGACGACGGAAATGTTCCGTCATCGGAATCGACCCACCGCACCACTTCGAGGCATGTTGCCTAGCCGCCTTGGCCTTCTTCGACTTCTCCT
This sequence comes from Iris pallida, assembly GCA_029216955.1. Classification (NCBI taxonomy): domain Eukaryota; kingdom Viridiplantae; phylum Streptophyta; class Magnoliopsida; order Asparagales; family Iridaceae; genus Iris; species Iris pallida. Next base: position 21,016,859 of record JANAVB010044218.1, read on the forward strand.
TGTACCTTGGCTCATCGAATCGAGCCTTCATCGCATTCCACTGATCAGGGGTGATCCAACCTTGGATTGGCTTTCCGGCATGATCACGATCCTTCTGATCATTGATAGCGTCGCGGATCAGCTTGGCAGCGACGGCAGGAAACATCCCCTCGATAAGCTCGGCCCGGTGCGGTGGATAGAAAAACATATCCTAGAAGAGCGCAAACCAAATATTTATCAGTTATATATAATATGCAAAAATTATATGATTCATGTTAAAAGCAAATATATTTTAACCTTGAAGCGCGCAAACCAGAAGGCCTTCCTCTCGTCCGGAGCATCAGAATATTTAATCCAAGCACCACCATAATTATGCCTCAGCATGTGGCCTAGACGTCTCTGTACCTCTGGAGGACGATATCTATACAAACATATTATATTCATGAAAAAAAGTTAATTTATGATAAAAACAGAAAGAAAAAAATTATAAACCAAAATACCTACTTTGTACCGTCGGCCCAGATCTCCGTCCTCCACTCCTCCGGAGGTGCGCACGCATCATCTGCATGATGCTGGTCGGCCGTCGGCGCCGCCGCCTCGACCGTCGGTGCAGCCTCCGCCATCTGCTCATCCGTCTCCATCGTCGTATCAGTAGCAGGAACGCTAGACGAGCGAGCACTCTCAACAGGTCTGGAACTACTCGTCCCCGGAGATATGCCACGTGACGTCGTCCCAGCAGGCCCAGCTACTGTCCGATATGGAGGAGTAATCGGCGACGAGGATCCAGAGCAGGTACCAGTAGGAGGTACCGAAGGAAAACTCCGTCCTCTAGCAGTACCTGTAGGAAGTACCGGAGGATCATGACCTCGTCGTCCCCCTCGGAACGCTCCGCGATGACCTGCCATACCTGATAACAGCATATGATAATACAACAAATAATAGAGACTAGAAATATGAAAGTACAACAAATAATAGAGACTAGAAATATGAAAGTACAACAAAGACAAGATAATAACCAAGACAACATATGATGATACATTCTACAATAAACATCTAAGTCCAGATAATATATTCTAGAAGAAACATCTAAGTTCAGATAAGTATATCTCTCTCAATTATCTTCAGAACAATCATCTTGTTCGTCTTCCTCGACCTCATCTTCCTCTTCCTCCTCATCTTCACTTTCATCTTCGCCTTCGTCGACTTCGTCTTCCTCTTCGGATAATTCTACATCTTCTACATTATGTGTCGTGTAATGCGTAACTTCCGTGGAGTCCACATCGACAATATTGGTTACAAGAGGTAGCTCGTCCTCCTGGTAAGCTTTTTCGTCAACATCAAAAGTATCTCTAGCTTTAGTCTTGCATACTGCCCACCAGTCAGACTTCGTTGCTCCCCGTCTCGGATAAGCTGTGAAGTACACGAGCTGAGCTTGAGTTGCTAGGACAAACGGTTCGTAGCCTTGATATCTACGCTTGTAGTTTATATCCACAAGACCATGTTTGTCAATTTTCCAACCTTGATTTTCAATCGGATCGAACCATTCACACTTGAACAACACGATCTTTGCAGGTTCTCTGCCATTATTATGTGACAACTCCACAATCTCTCGCAAGATGCCAAAGAAATTATTTCCTGGATCGACGTCTTTGTAGTTCGAAGACTTGATACACAAACAACTGTCAAGATCCAGGAAGCTGTCTCTGATCGGAGCATTTGTCGACTTGAACCGAAAGCCATTGACACAGTAACTTGGCCATATTTTAACAAAAGTAATTGGTCCCTTGGCAAGAGTTCTAATTAATTCAATCTCTGGTGAAATTAGACGATCGACCTGAATATCAAAGAAGTGATAATAAGTTATTTATTGCGCAGTTGCATTAGAAGAGGCCAGTAATTACCGAGCTACTTACATATTCGCTCAACCAAGAAGGAAAATGACGTCTCATTTCTTGTTCTAATGCTTCGTCTGTTAGGTAGGGTCTAACCAGCCTCAACTCATCATTATATATGCTGGAAAACAACGAAGCAACCGCCGATTAGTACAATAATATTAGCTTATACTATTACATTGAGATGACGTAAACTCATCATCCTGAGTTACTTACCCCTCTAGCTTCTCTACTTCATCCTCGTCGCAATTGAGTAATACATACAACTGAGCAGCCCTTAGCTCTTCGTCATTCAAATATCTCTTCTTCATTTTTCCCGAAGGCTTTTCGGATGCATTGAATACTTTCAGTATTCCATCATTAAATTTTTGATATCCGTCGTCGTTTTTCGGAGCCCTCGTTCTATTCGTAGCAACATGAGGTTTGAAATAGGAGGAGCAGAAATTTGTAATCTCCTCGAAAATATAGGCTTCACAAATAGAACCCTCGACCCGAGCCTTATTTTTCACCTTTCTTTTTAGGTGATTCAAATGTCGCTCGAACGGGTACATCCATCGATATTCGACGGGTCCACCAACACGTGCCTCGTAGGAAAGATGAATCGACAAATACTCCATAGAGTCGAAGAATCCAGGAGGGAACACCCTCTCTAGCTTGCACAGTGTTACCGCAATGTCCTTATCTTGCTTTTCTAGACGATCAACGAGCAATTTCTTAGAACAAAGGTCCCTGAAGAATATGCTAAGCTCCGTCAATGGATCCCAAACTGCCTGCGGTAAGAATTCCCAAAATGCAATCGGAATTAACCGCTCCATGAATACGTGACAATCATGGCTCTTCATACCTGTCAGTTTGTTCTCCTTGAGGTCGACGCATCTTCTCAAGTTCGAAACATACCCATCTGGAAATTTTAGACCTTGAATCCACCTACAAAGCCTCACTTTATCCTCCTTCTCTAGTGAGAAAATTGCCTTAGGCTGCTTCAACTTCCCATTCCCGTCCTCTATCAAATGCAATGCAGGACGTCTACATATTTCTTCCAAGTCCAATCTAGCCTTTGGATTGTCTTTCGTCTTCCCCTTTACGTCCATTACAGTATTAATTATGTTGTCAAACACATTCTTCTCGATATGCATGACATCAAGGTTATGTCTAATCAGATTGGTGCTCCAATATGGAAGATCCCAGAATATACTCCTCTTTGTCCAGTTATAAGTGCGACCAAATCCGTCACACTTGTAGCCCGTAGCAGGCTGCTCAATAGCTCTTGGTAAATCTTTTATCTCTTCCCATATCGTGTATCCGGGCCACCTTGGCGGGAGATTAGCCTTCTCCACAACGCCAGCACGAAAAGCATTCATGTTCCTCCGGTACGAATGATCCTTCGGCAGGAATTGTCGATGACAATCAAAGAAGCACGGTTTGCCTCCGTGTTTCAAACGGAAAGCCTTAGTGCTGTCCATGCAATACGAACATGAAAGACGACCATGCGTGCTCCATCCAGATAACATTCCATACGCCGGAAAGTCGTTGATGGTCCACATAAGTGCTGCCCGCATCTAGAAATTTTGTTTTCTAGATACATCGTACGTGTTGGAACCTACTTCCCACAGCTGATTCAACTCATCAATCAACGGCTGTAAATATACATCGATGTTTCTTTTCGGATTGTTCGAACCTGGGATAATAACGGTGAGGAACATATACGGAGTCTTCATGCACATCCAAGGCGGTAGATTGTACGGGGTGACGATCACAGGCCAACACGAATACTGGGATCCCAAAAGTCCGAATGGAGTAAAACCGTCGGAGCAGAGACCCAATCTGACATTACGCGGATCAGAAGCAAAATATGGATACTTTCGATCAAAGTGCTTCCATGCTTCTCCATCAGATGGGTGATCCAACACTCCTTCGGTATGTTTCCGCTTATGCCAACTAATGTTTTTTGCAGTTTCCTTCACCATAAACAACCGCTACAACCGCGGCATCAACGGCAAGTAGTGCATCGAAGAGGTAGGCTTCCTGGCACCGACAGACTTTCCTCTACCACATGCCTTATAGCGATCGACACCACAAAATCTGCAGGCGTCTTCATCCTTGTCGTCTTTGTAGTACAACATGCACCCGTTGCGACAGGCATCGATTTTTTCGTATCCCATCCAGAGCGATCTAACCATCCTCTTAGACCGGTAGAAGTCTTTAGGCAACTTCGCACCCTCAGGCAATATTTCTATAAGCAACTCCATAAGACGGTTGTAGCAATCTTGCGACATGTTAAAATCGGACTTGATGCTCAACAATCTTGTAACCACCTCCAACGGTGAATGATCCTCACAACCAGGATATAATGGAGTCCTTGCATTCTCCAGCAACTCCATGAACTGTGCAGCATCGGGGTTCGGTGCCTCCTCAGGTGCATCATGATCATCCGGATCGAAACTAGGCCCGGCCGCGTCGAAAACCATGTTCACCAACCCATCGTCGTAAGGAGCGTTGTTGTGGACATCCACATAAGGCTCGTACTCCGATGCTAAAGACACAAGTTCTCCGTGCTCGCTCCACTGATAGTAATTCGGCGTGAAACTCTTCGAGTATAAATGATACGTGACATCCACTTCTGGATGATATTTCAAGTTGCGACATCTCACACATGGACACTTAATTTTGGTACCGTCCATGTACTGAGGAAACGCCTTGGCAAACTGCAGGAACTGGTGTACACCCTCTATGAATTCATCCCGCACACCGCACATGTCATCAGGATGACGGTTGTATATCCACGAACAATTTCGCAGATAGTAATTCAGCTCCATATCCATTTGAGGATAATTCTGTAAGATAGATACAAGCACATCGTTGAAAAACATGCATATGAATGTATCTATCCTCTTTATCACATAGGGACTAATATTGTTATATTGAGATAAGTCTAGTATGTTACCCTGATAGAAAATAGTTCATGTGTTATGGTACCTCTAGTGTAGGTGTCTGGATATCTAAATCGAATGACACAAAGTTGAATCGGACATCTTGAGGATATCATACATACCAATCTGAACTAAAGGTAATGAGAAGTATAACTGGTACAAAAAATTGATCAATACACAATGTGAACAAGTAAGTAACTAAAGATTTGTACATTAGCCCATATACTAACTAAATGACTGAACAACATATATTAAGGATTTAGATCCAAAAGTGTATTGGATAGAACAACATCAAGTAAAGTCATTACTTTAAAATGGCCAGGACAATTTAGGAAAGATTGAATGTATGCTCATGATCCCAATCAACATAGGGACAGAACCACATCTAGTCTGATAGTACAAGGAATGAAGGACAATGTGAAGTTAATCCATCTGATGCCAACATTCAAGGCTCTGATACTGAAGTTTTTAGGGTATCAGTCGACTGCTACCATCTAGGGTGCCTAATATAAAATGGATTGAAACATAATGAAGTTGGGATAGAGCCAAAACACTACTAAAGCAAGTTAGGACTGAACAACATCTAACAACCGATACCAAGTGTACAAAATAGAAGAACAGATAAATAAGGAACAATATATGTGATAGGGAGAACAAGTAAAAATGTAAAAATAAACAGATGTGTGATAACGAGAAACATGTCAGACAAGTATACAAATAACAAGGATACTAGGATACTCTATTAGAGGATACTCTATTAGAGGATACTAGGATACAAACAACAAGGATACAAGGATACTAGGATACTCTATTACAAGGATACTAGGATACTAGGATATTCGATGTGTTAAACGTATATATCTGATTTATATTTATAGATATCTACTATTTGGAATTACCTTAGCCATCTACCCTTTACTTACTCTCTAATGTCCTATACCATGCCATACCATATGCTACACACATGCATTACTCTCTAGATTACCCATATTAAGTATACCTTTATGGTACCATATCATGATATATACCACACTATGCCCTTTACCCATATTTATATTTAGCCTATGCCTAAAACCTTAACACCCTTAATATCCTATACCAAGGATACTAGGATACTCTATTATAGGCACTTACCTAAGGTATAACCCAACATCAATGGACATACCCTCTTAATCCATACCCTATATGCATACAGGATATGGTACTCATGGTTGTCTATCCATAATGTTATACCTATGTAGTCCTATAATTATCTATTTACCATAAATGCATGCATTGCTATAGGCTATACCTATGGGGTTACCCTTACACCATTTTTATATCAATGATACTCATACTATAACTATATGTTACATAGATGCATATCCCGATCATCACTATATATATAACTATAGCTAATACTTATAGGAATAATGACACCAAACAATGACACCAAACAATACTCATACTTGTAATTTTTTTAGCTATAGCTAATACTCATCACTATATATATAGCTATAGCTAATACTCATACTTGTAAATTTTTTTAATAATGACACCAAACAATGTAAAACCATATAACTTTATTTAATAATGATCTCGATTTTCCAATAATTTTTTTACTAGTTAGAATTTTTTACTTATTTGTTTTACATCAAATCTTTATTTTCTGTCAGAATTAAGTTTGTGTCGTGTCAGTGTATGTGTTCGTGTCTGTGTCGTGTCCATGTCAAATGGCTAGTAGAGAAATGGTTAGGGTTTACCTGATTTTGGGGGTGACCAAGGAAGGGGATGGCCGAGAGGAGGAGGAGGTCGACGCGTGTAGGCGGTTGAGGAGGAGGGGGTCGGTGGAGGAGTAGCCCGGAGAGGAGGAGGAGCACGCAGCAATGGAGGAAAAGAAGGAGGAGGGCGGTCGGTGATGGAGGCGAGCGGTCGGAAAAGGAGGAGTAGGAGGAGGAGCTCGGTGGAGGCGGAGGAGCGATGGAGGAGGAGGAGGGGGCGGCGAAGTAGCACAGGGGGTCGTCGGCTTGTGGGGGGGAATGAAATATTTTTGGAAAATTTTTGAGTGAGAATGGGGGGAAAGGAAAACCAGATCGGGATATTAGAAATAAATTAACGACGTCAGAGTAAGACGTCGCTAAACGTCGCTATATTCGAAAAAATTAGCGACGTCTTACATTGACGTCGCTAATCGTCGCTGATAATAAAATCATAGCAACGTCCACCGACTTTTCTACGACGAAATTTTTTGTTATACAAAATGTAGCCGCAATATGTCGCTGATAGTCGCTAATAGTGACGTATTGCGACGTAAACTTTTTACGTCGCTAAGTTGCACAATTTTAGCGACGTTTTGATTAAGCGTCGCTAATTGCGTCGCTGATATGACTTATTTTGGTAGTGGCCTACTTTTCACAATTGTGATCTGTGCATATGCACTCATGTGCTATTGTTTATTTTCGTGGATTGAGATCTTATAATGTGCCGATTTAGTTCAGATGGATTTTTTTTTTGAGTAATGGTGAATATTAGATGGCATGGTTTACATCAAATATTTGATGTATGCAGAAAAATAAAATACATGTATATTTTTTAAAACACTCGTTAATTTGGCCGACTTTTACAAATGGTTCCTCCACGGAATTGAAAATTCAATTCATGTGATTTATTAGCTTTAAGTAGGATGAAGTAACAGTCAGTTTGAAGTTTATGATAACAAGCTAAAGTCAAACTCAGGATTTGAATGAATATATGAGGTTCTAATTGAATGACAATCTTGCATGTTTGTACATCAGGCACATCTAAAGTAACATAGTGCATTTGTCAAATCGTCACTTCCAGGTGGCCGTTGATGACCATATTATCTTCTGTAGTAAAATTTTTTTATGAAGGTTTCAGCCACACTTATGTCTAGAAATATATATCTTATATTTTCTATGTAGTCTATGGCACTGTGGATTGATTCAACATTTATCATGGATTTAATTTACTATATTGTGCCCCTTCATATTTGATTTCATGGTTATTATAATACATAGTATACAATATACGGTTAGGAAGTCTTAAAGAACTTATAGACTATGAAATAGTGATCAGTTGTGAAGGGACAAGTATTTTATTTATGTACTGTGTGGTTACATGATTGTTTATATATTATGCAAGTAATTTTTTTTAGTCATAATTCAATCTTGTAAAAATAGCATGTACATATAAGGTTTTGGACATGATTCGGTTTTATAAAATTTAGTCAACATTTAAAAAATTTGGTACCTTTTGTGACTAGCAATAGTTGTCTAATATTCTAAGTAGGCTCATTGAAACAAGATGTCGCCAAAGTGACCTCTCTTGCGTAGATAGCCTATGAGGGATATCGGATGTTTGTGTGTGTATATTCATGCGGGTATTAGTCGGCCCAAAGGAAGGTTAATACTTGGCCGAATTGTACACATACTTGTAGTGATAAATGTGTGACAATTGTAAGGTTTACATGTGAATAATAACCCGATCAAAAGATAGGCTTATTATTTGACATGACTTATTGTCAACGTTTGATCATTACACCAAAAGTACCACTTGCAGTTAATATCACTGTCCAAAGACTTGATATTAATGATGTACTAGGTATCTTGAGATGGGGTTCACCATTATTTGAATTTGTTTGACTATATTTTACTCTTTGGTTATTAATTAGAGCATGTCATTTTTGTTGTTTTGTTCTCTTTACAGTTAATGTTGTTAAAATATCTGCCAATAAGATTTTAATTTTCATGTTTAATGGGATAAACTTTAAGGGCAAAATGAAAATGAATACAGTAGCTGCTAAGGGTCCAGCTCAAAAGAAACAACAATATAAAACTAAGAGTTGTTCTTTAGTGATAAGGCAGGACCCATAAGGAAGAAATGTACAAAGTACCACGCATGGCGTATAAAGAAAAGTATATTTCTAAATTTGGTCTGTTCTGAGGTTAATTTAGATTTAGTACCTAGAAACACATGGTGGTTAGATTCTGGTGCTACTACCCACATTAGTGTTTATAGACAAGGTTGTCTGAGCTACCGAAAGCCAATTGATGGTGAAAGATACATCTATGTGGGTGACGGTAAATCGGTAGAAGTGGATGCAATAGGATATTTTATGTTATTTTTTGGAACCGATTATTATTTGGATTTGATAGACACTTTTATTGTACCGTCTTTTAGACGAAATTCAGTTTCAGTTTCCTTAATGGACAAATCTGGTTATCATTGTTCATTTAGAAATAATAAGTTTAGTCTATCTTTAAATTGAAATATTATTGGTAACGGTTCCTTTAAGGTTTATGATCACGTATATTCAGTTGAAACTATTGCAGCTTAAATGAAACCTTGCAAGTGGAGTCATGTGGTACTAAACACAAAATTAACAATAATAAAAATTTAACCTCATTATGACATAAGAGATTAGGTTACATCTCTAGAAATAGAGTTTAACGGCTTGTGTCTGATGAGATTTGGATTCCATTGACTTTATAGACTTCAATGTCTGTATTGAATGTGTAAAGGAAATACAGATCAAAGTTCAATTATAAGCAGCTACTTTATTGGCTATGTTGACAAATTAAGGGGTTAATAATTATAGATCCCACACAAAAGAAAATTTTGGGACGAGAAGTGTAATAGTTTTTGAGGATGTTGAGTTTGGGGGAGAAATAAAGTCAGGATCATTGTCTTTGAGAAGAAATCAATTACGATTCATACTATCACTTTTGACGATGTGCATGATTCTATATCTGTCATAATCAAGAAGTGAATTCGGAGTCTCAATAAGACAATGTCGAATTACCTCTATAAGTCGTTGTTGAGATACCTTAACAACGACAACGTAGCGGCACGACATTCAAGATAAGGTAATTATTCCTAAGGAACAAACTCAACAACCTCAAGAACCGGTAATATTAAGATGGTCCACCAGAGAAAGGAGAAATATAATTTCGGATAATATTGTCATATTTCTCTAGGAGCGTGAGGAAGACTGTGGATACTGGAAGATGATCTAATCAACTTCCGTCAGGCCATAAAAAGTTTCAGTTCTCAAAGTGGATTGATACAATAAATAAGGAGTATAAGTCCATGCAAGACAATAAAGTTTAAGAAATTGTCCCATTCCCAAAAGTTATGAAGTCTATTGGTTGCAAATGGACATTTAGAACCAAGAAGGATTCGAAGGGTCATGTGGAGAGGTATAAAGTACGTCTTGTAGCTAGTGACTTTACTCAAAATTTTGGGATTGATTTTAAAGAGTTTTTCTCTTCGGTATCTTTGAAAAACTCCTTTAAAACAATCATAGCACATGTTGCACATTTTGATCTTGAATTACATTAAATGGATGTCAAAATGACATTTCTCAATGGTAACACTGATGAAACAGTTTATATGGGGCAACCAGAAAACTTTGTGTTGAAAGACCCAAAGAATATGGTTTACAAATTGACAAAATCTATTTATGAACTCAAGCAAGCTTTACGTCAAAGGTACTTCAAGTGTTTATCTCGTTTAGTTTTGATATGAACACTGTTGAAGATTGTGTGTATCACAAATTCAGTGGGAGTAGGAATAATTTTCTGGTTTTGTATATTGATTAAAGTATTCAATGCAAACCAGGTGACACCTCTCGTTAAAGAAGACAAATTTGGTCTCAATCAAGTGTCCTAAGGTTATCCTTAAAATTAAGAAAATACAATAGATTTTTCCTTCATGATCAGTTATAGGGAGTCTAATGTATGCTCAAGTATGTACGCGTCAGGATATTGCGTACATATTAGGATGTTAGGCAGATATTTAAGCAAATATTGATGGATCATCGGGTAGCAGCCAAACTACTTAAGTAATTATTAGAGAACAAGAAATTATATGCTCTTTGTAGGAGATCGGATAATTCTGGAGATCATAAGGTATTCCGACTCCGATTTTGTTAGATGCTAACACAGCAGGAGATCCACATCAGGTTATGTTGACTAATGGAGATATATTTTGGATGAGTGTCAAACATGCACTCATAATTTCTTCCAACATGGAAGCAAGATTTATAACATGCTGTGGGACATCTATTCAGGAAATATGGTTGCAAAATTTTGTTACAAGGCTGCACCTACAGTACGATGTTGAAAGATCATATAAAATTATGGTGTGACAATAAATCAGCAGTACTGTATTCCAATAACAACAGAAACTTGTATAAGTCAAAGGATATTGACATAAGTTTCTAGTTGTGAAGGAAAGAATTCAGAATGGTTATAGTGTCTATATAGCACATTAGGACAAATTTCATGTTAGCGGATCCGCTCACAAAAACATTATCATCCAGGGTCTTTCATGAGCATACTGCTCATATGGGTGTAATTATCTTAATTAAGAATATGGCAATACAGTGGGAGTTTGTATTTTATGTATTTGGGTGTTATTTAGTTTTGGACACATTTATGTATTAAAGTATTTTGGATATTTATCTGATCAGATATATGGAAATTCAGTTCATTCTGTTTTCATTATGTTAAAGTATTGATCTCACTAAAGTTAAGGAGGACCAGTTGGAAATGGACATGTATTGATCACATTGCGTGTAATTTCCATGCTACGCATCCATGATTGATCTATGTCATTTAGTTATATTGGTATATGTGACCATTGATGGTTTAGTTATGCTATATGTGACGAATGCCGCTTTGATCCTATGTTGATAAGGTTAATGGACGAGATTGTCCGGATATACCCTAAAGATTAAGATAGCAATTTATGAGCTCACTAAGGTTAACACAATTATAAGGTTACATATGTGGCCCAGTGGAAGATTGTTGGAATTATTCAATAATTAAGGGGCCACACATGTAAAATTAATTATGTTTGGGCTATCTAAATAATTAAGCCAAATTAAAGTGGTCTATTTGGAAATTGGCTTAAGGGTATAATTGTCATGGAATTAATGTGTAGATACCGGAGATAATTTTAATTTGATGAGGGGCCAAATTAGAAATATCAAAACATATAAATATATGTATTCATTAGGGTTATGGTCCCCAACATATACGACCACCAAAAGAGAGGTTTTCTCTTTTTCTCTTCTGCATCCCCATCAACGGAAAGAGAGGGACAAAGGATTCAGATTTCTCTTTGTAATTAAGGGTCGTAGCAAGTTGGAAGATCGAACCCAATAAAGAGACGTCCGCTTCAAGATCCATCAAGTCTAGCAATGGATTCAGGTACGCTTCCGTAATTTAATTTATGTTCTTCATCTCATGAATCGACAGGGTACAATAAACTCTAACACCACCCACCTCTACTCCTTCATAAACAAGGTTTCAGTGTGAGAATAAGAAAGGTTGGATGATGGAAAACCGAAAGATTTTTCTTTGATTGTTGCAAGCAACATGTGCAACGACTCTTGGGTTTCTTTTTTTTTTGTTACTGTGAGACTTTTTCTTCTTTTCTTTTGATAATTTTTGAGAATTGTGCCAGTCTTAATATCTAATAGCAGCAAGAGTCAAGAAAGTCAAGACTGTTGGGTTTCTTGGTCATATTTTTTTGGCCAATTTTTTTAAAAATTCGTACGGTACGCGTTTAAAACGCCACAGGCTTAAAATTCACGTACAAATCCGAATTTTTCAAACGTACGTAAGTATTATACGTTTATGTAAGATACGAAAAAATTTGCGTATAATACGCGTTTTATTCGGGTGATTGCTAACAAGGATCTCAACCCCTTTTTTTGTGTATATAAGTACTCAATTTATTACATGTTTAATAGGATATAAATATTGGTTATTGAAACCCTGTTTTAATCACGATAAGCTCGCTGGACTGAGCAAATTACCTATCATTTTGGATATAAAATAAAATTGACGATGTCATATATATATATATATATATATATATATATATATATATATATATATATATATATATATATATATATATATATATATATAGACACTACTAAAATAACCCATTTTAGCGACGTCAGGAGACGTCGCTAAATAAGGAAAATACGTCGCTAAAACCAATTTGCGACGTATTTAGCGACGAAAACCGGACGTCGCTTATAGGCAAGTCGCAGATGACACTTTAGTCGCCGAACGTCGCTATTTGCGATGCGGAGTTCATTGTCGCTAGACGTCGCAAAATTAGCGACAGATAGCGACGTATCACTACGTCGCCACAATTACGACGTAAAGCGACCACTTGCGACGCTGTAAACTTTATATATGATGACATGGCATGGCAGCCACATGGGCAACTTAGCGACGCCTACCGACAGATTTAGCGACGTACACCCTCAGCCCACGTCAGCATATTAGTGACGTCTAGCGACGTTACGTCGCTATTTAGCGACGTCTACGTTTCGTCGCAGTACGTCGCAGAACGTCGCTATACGTCGCAGATATTATAAAAAAAATATAATTGATATTTTTATTATGCTGTGTGTCTGTGTTTACAGTGTGTGTGAAGTGCAGTGTTCGAACCATCGACAGTTTCGCTTACTGTTCTATATTTTATCTTGGATAGAAAGAGCAACAGTTCAGGGTGCACTTCTCAGAGCTTCCTCTTCACGTCCTTCACCTTCTCGGGAACCTTTACGACTTCCCGAGAAAGTGAAGGACGTGAAAATGAAGCTCTCAGAAGTGCACCCTGAACTGTTGCTATTTCTATCCAAGATAACACATACAACAGTAATCGAAACTGTCGATGGTTCCGAACACTGTATTTCACATTCACTGTAAACACAGACACACATCATAACAAAAATACACAATATTTTTTTTTAAAATTTTGGCAGCACCTCCTTTGTATATCAGATCATTGCTTATAACCCAGCGTAGGTATATTTGTCATCCCCGTCGCAGATATCACAAAGTAAATATCACAATAAAAATAGGAGGCAGTGCAAAGTAAATATCACAGACACACATCCTCACAAACATCCAATAGAGTCAAATAAAAATGGAAGATGATAAAAAGTCTCCCACCAAGTGTATAAACAACAGTGTACCAATAAACAATTTGCCCATAGGGCCAATACATACAAGTCATAAAAAACCAATAAAATCACTGTGGACCCCTGTCGCGCAACTGGGACAACTGGGATAGAATGTAGTCATACTGCTCCTGGGTGAGCTGTACCGTAAGGGCAGTAGGAGGCAGTGGAATGTCTGGAGTCGGCGCCGTCGATGGACCGGGAGGACGTATGTGCTCCAGCTCTCGCAGTCGCTCACCATGCGCAGCAAGGGTACTCACCACCCTCTCAGTATACTGAGTGAGTGAGGCAGACATGCTCCTCTGCGATCCCTCCAGTTTGACCTGTCTACGCTCTGTACGCTACGTAGACTCGGTGAGCGTCTGCAAGCTGGCAGCTGTAGCCTGATGCAAACTCATCAGCTCCTGTATACTGCGCTCGACCGCATCAAATCGTCCGGTGACGATCGGAGGGTCGGATCGTCGCTCGACCGTATCAGAAATCTGCTGCTGCAACTCGCGACGCAGCTCCTCGATCTGACGACGAACATCCTCAGCTCGTGACGACGCCTGCGTAGCCGGAGACTGCGTACTGACAGAGGGGGCCCGGGATGACTCCGAAGCCAAATACGTGTCGTAGGATCCCGTACCGTAGTACGTACCCTTCTGAAGACTGCCAACGGCGGTCATCCAGAGCTCGTCCGGCGATGGAGCTGTAGGCGGCTGGAAGGAAGTACCAGCCCCTCCCTCTGCTTGCGCACTAGCAGCAGCAGCAGCAGCAGTCGCCTCCTCCTGTAGCCGAACAAACTCGGCCTAGAACATGTTTGCTAACGTGTAAGTGTTTGCTAAAGTCTATATTGATATCTATTTTCCTGTTTTCTAAATTATAGTAAATTAATATAAAGAATAGAACGTACATATGCCTGCGTCGCCCTCTCGTCAATGAATTCCCCAGCCCTCCGATGGGTGACCAGGAAGACGGTCACCATGTTCGGATCCTCACCCTTTTTTACCTGTTAAAATATATTATCTATTATTAGTATTAAACATTCTATCGAACTATATATAAATTAATGTCCGTCATAGAAAACGTACCAGACGACGAAAATTCTCCGTCATCGGAATGGAGCCACCACACCACTTACCGGTGCTCGACCGTGCCACCTTGGCCTTCTCAGACCGCTCCTGGTACCTGCGCTCGCTGAATCTAGCCTTCATCGCAGCCCACTGCTCTGGCGTAATCCAACCCTGGATCGGCTGTCCGGAGCGATCATGACGCTTCTGGTCGTCGATCGCATCACGGATGAGCTTGGCTGCGACGACAGAAAATTGGCCCTCGATCCTCGCCGCCCGGTGTGGTGGATAGAAATAGGTCCTCTACAAGAAGTAAAATACAAAAGTTGTATAATATACACAAATGATTATTAAAATTTAAAAATAAACAAATTTTTTACCTTGAAGTGGACGAACCAAAAGGCCTTCCTATCTGCGGAAGCATCTGAGTAGTTAATCCAAGGCCCACCATAGTTCTGCCTCAGAAATGTTTCCAGCTGTCTTTGTACTGCAGAAGGCCGATATCTATACAATAATAATTTTTCATGAATATATATGTACACATAATCATTTGAGAAATATATATTAATTAATTAACTTACTTCATAGGCCCGTCCGTCCAAATTTCCATACGCGTCTCATCCGGGGGAGTACATGGAGGGTCGCTCTCACCTCCTGCCTGGGCAGGATCAGTCTGATCGTCGTCCTCCATATGCTCGGCGTTGGCTCCCCCCCATAGAGCCGTCGACAGGAGGAATGCTGGACGGAGGATCAGGGATGCTGGACGGGAGATCAGGGATGCTGGACGAGGGACCAGGAAGGCTGGACGACGAGGGAGGAGTCGACAACCTGTTGGAACTGCCCTGTCCCGGTAATGGACCGAGAGCAGAACGGTACAATGGCGTACTCGGAGATGAGGATGAGGGTACGGAACTGCCCTCTCCATCCCTGTCACGCCCCAGAACCAGAATACTGAAGAACGGGGACGTGCACAGCCAGCTACGTATAACGGAACGGCAACCATCCCGCTATACGGTCACGGCTGTCTAGCTATGTGAGGGTACGCTACAAACCATCAGTCTCTTAGGATCAAATCAAGCTATTGTCTCAATCTTAACAAGTAATGACAATAACAAGATATCAGACCACCAAATATACAATTGTAAGGCGTCCCAAACATTACATATCCAGATGATCATGAAGCTAGTCGTACAAAATGTAAGGACTAGCAAGAGTTAAGTCATACATGATCAACCTCGAGTTGCCAATCATGATTACAGCCCGTAGGCAGACAGAAAGTAAATTGCATCGAGCTAACAAGTGCTCGTCGGCTAAACGCCTCAAAAGAATATCAGTTAACAATACAGTGGGAGAAACAAAAAGAGAAAACCCACTCGTTGCCCGGGTTCCGTCTAGTGTTCACCATCGGGCTGGAAAGCAGGTAGATCCTTTGCTGCTGCTCCGGTATCTGGCCATACAAAACCAGCTGGGTCAGACCCCAGAAAGAGCAAGTGCCACAAAGGAGGCCACGAAATAAGAACAAAAGCCAGCAATCAGCACAATAATATAATTACATAATAAGAGACAGTAATTTAAGAAAAAGGCATGATAGTTAGATATAAAAGATAAATCTTGTACAGAATCGATGAAAGACAGAACATATGGAAAGGCATGACAGGATGATATACGATGAGATGACCATGGGACTATTCAAATAGCCAGGTTACAACCCGTAAACCAAATAAGGACCGGGGTTGTAACCCTTCGTCTGAACGGAACTTGGTTTCTCCCACCATTTATCGGCAAGATACAATACGCGAATTCAAGACTTGCAATTAAACATGATTAAGGTAAGGCACGAGTAATCATGTCATGTCATGACCTTGCACAGGATCAGGACAGGACAAGAGGGACTAGACTCCATTCAATCAATCACGGCCAAGCAAGTACTACGGCTTACTACTTTAACTAACTAGGGTTATCACAGACCTGATTACTAACAAGATGCAATAAGAATTCCAAGTCCGGTTACCTGTTTGTTACTACCTGAATGCTCCCAGCAAGAAAAGGAAAAGATAGCATGATATAGCAGACACACTGTAGTAAGATACATGTGTCCTAAGGTACCACGCTCGACGGCGGGCTGGAAGTGCGCTCATCTCGACGGATAGCAACAAATCCCATGTATATATATAAGGCCGGGACCAAAGGGGCAACAGGTAACTGGGAAATTCTCCATGAACTAATTGATCAATCTAGTCATTAACCTAGCCAGATTCAGTATGAATTCCTGACCGTGGGAACCAGGGAGTCACGTCCTAGACATGATGCAAGACAATACGAGTGGATTGCACAAGCAAGCAGGAACACCCACGGTGTCAAGACAAGTCAAGCTAAGTTATCAAGTCATGTCAAGTTAAGAGTGCGCCGCCACGGCCACTATCAAGTTATCAGGTTACTAGTTACAAGTCAAGTCAAGAGTGCGCCACCACGGGCCACTATCAAGTCAGGTTAATCAGGTCAGAAGTGTACCACCATGGGTCACTTATCAAGTCATGCTAGTTCCTTGTCATACCGTGCCATGTACGATAGTCATTCCAAGTATATAAGTAAAATCAAGTTCATGACAAAAGGCGTAAGGATATAAAATGGGCGTAAAATACCTGATACAATACCAATATATATAGGACTATAAAAGAGCCAAGACCAAGAAATAACAAATTCATCATAAACAAGTAGGTAGCACAAGGGGGTCAAGGTTGGGCTACGCAGGGTATAGACTGCGCATACAAGGCTGCGCAAGAGTTGTCTTGCGCAAGGGTTATATTGCGCAAGGGTAGCAGTACGCAAGCCATACGCAATGCACAGTACGCAGGCCAGCATACGCAGGGGAGCAGTACGCAAGCCATACGCGATGCACAGTACGCAGGCCAGCATACGCAGGGGAGCAGTACGCAAGCCATACGCAAGGGGAGCAGTACGCAAGCCATACGCAATGCACAGTACGCAGGCCAGCATACGCAGGGGAGCAGTACGCAAGCCATACGCAATGCACAGTACGCAGGCCAGCATACGCAGGGGCTATACGCAGGCCAGCATACGCAGGGGCTATACGCAATGCACAGTACGCAAGCCAGCATACGCAGGGTGCAATACGCAGGGTGCAATACGCAGGATGCAATACGCAGGGTGCAATACGCAGGGTGCAATACGCAGGGTGCAATACGCAGGGTGCAATACGCAGGGTGCAATACGCAGGGTGCAATACGCAGAAGACCCTAAGCAAGGGTTCTACGCAAGCAACACTACGCAGGAGCTCTACGCAGAGGCCGTACGCGGGAGCCGCGTGGCCAACAAAAGGGAAAGGCTATGTTCTTCTCCTACCTCTGTCCGAGAGGAAGAACACCCAACCCAAAAACTTCAATTCTTCATAACTTTGCCAAATCAAAACCAAATTTAGATTTTCAAAGTTCTAACTTGAGTAAAATTGAATTCTCTTCCATATGGAAGCATCAAAAACCCATAAAATCCAACTAAAATAGATCAAAACCATGTAAATCCAAAAATAATTAAAACCTAGATCTAGAACAATGGAGACTCCAAATCACAAAATTCCAAGTTCTAATGTTGTTCTCCATGTCCTAATCTAGCTAATGAACAAAATAAAAGGAGGTGCTTATTTAATGGCAAGATGCACTTGCCTAATGGGTTGGAGAGTTGTGTGGAGGAAGAAGAAGAAGAATTAATGGAGGAAAAATAATGAGGAGAGAGAGTGTTAGGTGGGGATTTTAATGGGGGAGGATAAGTTGTGTTGAGGGTGGAGGTTAGCTAAGATGGTCCAATGCATAATAAACCAAACCAAACCAATTCCTATCCAAATAAAACCAAGCTCCATTAATCAGAATTAATCCAGGAATGATAAATGACAATTAAACTACAATGCTAAGTATGAAATATACCACAACTTAACTGGTCAAGAAAAATGAAAAATACTGGTCAGAAATACGATCACGTATAAAATACGTATCACGAATTTCGGGGCACTACAATCCCCAGCCCGAGGCTGACGGGACTGGCTAATATAAAATCCTCCGCGTCGTCCTCCTGGTCTAGTCATACCTGATAATAACATATAACAATAAAACAAAAATATATATTTATATGATAGACATCACAGATTTTTGAAAAATATTATGGTCACAGATAAAAGTGTCACTAAAGTGTCACAGATTTATTATTACAAAAATACATATTTATATGATAGACATCACAGATTTTAATCCTCTTCTGAAAATTCATCTAGTTCGTTTAGTTCATCTTCTTCTTCTTCTTGCTCCTCTACATCTTCACTTTCATCTGCATCTTCCTCTTCAGATAATTCTACTTCTTCTACACAATTAGATGTGTAATGAGGAACTTCCGTCGTGTCTACTTCTATAATATTTGTTACAAGAGGTAGTTCATCCTGTTGATAAGCTATATCGTCAACCTCAAAGGTATTTCTAGCTTTGGTCTTGCATACTGCCCACCAGTCCGACCTTGTTGTTCCCCGTTTAGGATAACTTGTGAAGTACACGAGCTGAGCCTGACTTGATAGGACAAATGGTTCATAGGCTTGATATCGACGCCGATAGTTTATATCAACAAGACCGTGCTTGTCTACTTTCCAATCTTGACCTACAATAGGATCGAACCAATCACACCTGAATAACACAATCTTAGCAGGCTCTATTCCATAACTATATGTCAGCTCCACGATCTCCCGTAGCACGCCATAGAAATCGTTGCCCGCATCAACATCTTTGTAGTTCGAAGATCTGATACACAAACAGCTGTTTTTGGTGGAGTCGAGATCCACAAAGTTGTCTCTGATCGGGCAAGTTGTTGACTTGAACCTAAACCCATTAACACAGTAGCTTGGCCATATTTTTGCAGCATAAGTTGGTCCCTTGGCTAGCGTTCTAATAGACTCATTCTCAAGTCTTGCGTTTGGACGATCGACCTAAATACCACGAAAGAAGCAATTAAGCTCATTCTCAATCAAGTGCATATACAGAAAGGTAATTACAGAGTTCTCAAGTCTTACATATGCACTCAACCATGATGGAAAATAATGCCTCATTTCTTGTTCTAGTTCTTCTTCTGTTATGTGTGGCCTACCTGACCTCACATCATCATTAAATATGCTGAAAACAACATCGTGCAATTAATGTAATAGTATCATTCTCAACACTATTAAAATAATATAGACGTATTATTTACTTACCCCTCCAGTTTCTCTACTTCCTCCTCGTCCCAGTTGAGTAATACATACACCTGAGCAGCCCTTAGCTCATCATCGTTCAGATATCTCTTCTTCATCTTACCCGATGGCTTTCCTGGAGCATTAAATACCTTCAGTATTGTATCATTACTTTCATGATCTCCCTCGTCATTTCTGGAAGCTCTCGTTCTATTAGTTGCAACATGAGGCTTGAAATACATCGAACAAAAGTTTGTAATCTCCTCGAGAACATAGGCTTCACAAATAGAACCCTCGACCCGTGCCTTATTTTTTATCTTTCTTTTTAGGTGATTCAAATGTCGCTCGAACGGGTACATCCATCGATATTCGATGGGTCCACCAACACGTGCCTCATAGGATAGATGAATCGGCAAATGCTCCATAGAGTCGAAGAATCCAGGAGAAAACACCCTCTCTAGCTTGCATAGTATTACCGCAATGTCCTTCTCTTGCTTTTCTAGACGATCAACGAGCAATTTCTTAGAACAAAGATCCCTGAAGAATATGCTAAGATCCGTCAATGGATCCCAAACTGCCTGCGGTAAGAATTCCCGAAATGCAATCGGAATTAACCTCTCCATGAATACGTGACAATCGTGGCTCTTCATACCCGTCAATTTGTTTTCCTTCGGATCGACACATCTTCTCAGATTTGACACATATCTGTCTGGAAATTTTAGGCCCTGGATCCACCGACAAAGTCTTACTTTATCCTCCTTGTCCAGCGAGAAAATTGACTTCGGCAGGAACTGTTTTCCATTCTGCTGTATCAAATGCAACGCAGGACGTTTGCATATTTCTTCTAAGTCCAACCTGGCCTTGGGATTGTCTTTCATTTTTTCCTTTACGTCCATCACAGTATTAATTATGTTATCAAACACATTCTTCTCAATATGCATGACATCAAGATTATGTCTGATCAGATTGGTACTCTAGTATGGCAGATCCCAGAATATGCTCCTCTTTGTCCAGTTATGATCTCTACCAAATCCATCGCACTTGTACCTAGTTGTAGGATCTTCGATAGCACTTGAAAAATCTTTAACCTCCTTCCATATCGTGGCTTCGCACCACCTTGGCGGTGGATCACCCTTCTCTACAACGCCGGCACGGAATGCATTCCTGTTCCTTCTGAACGGATGATCTTTTGGCATAAATTGCCGATGACAATCAAAGAAGCACGGTTTTCCTCCGTATTTCAAACAGAAAGCCTTACTACGGTCCATGCAATACGGACATAAGAGACGGCCATGAGTGCTCCATCCAGATAACATTCCATAGGTCGGAAAGTCGTTGATGGTCCACATAAGGGTTGCCTTCATCTGAAAATTCTGCTTCCTGGAAACATCGTACGTGTTAGCGCCTACTTCCCATAACTGATTCAACTCATCTATCAAAGGCTGTAAGTACATGTCAATGTTCCTCTTGGGATTGTTCGGACCAGGAATTATAACGGTTAAAAACATGTACTGAGTCTTCATGCACATCCAAGGCGGTAGGTTATACGGAGTGACAATCACAGGCAAGCACGAATACTGGGATCCCGAAAGACCAAAAGGAGTAGAACCGTCAGAAGATAGTCCCAACCTGACATTACGCGGATCTGAAGCAAAATCAGGATACACTCGATCAAAGTGCTTCCACGCTTCTCCATCGGATGGGTGATCCAACACTCCTTCAATCTGTTCTCGCATGTGCCAACTCATATTTTCGGCCGTCTCTTTCACCATAAATAATCTTTGCAACCGCGGCGTTAAAGGCAAGTAGTGCATTGAATCGGTCGGTCTTCTTGCACCGGTAGACCTTCCTGTACTAGTTGTCTTATAGCGATCAGCACCACAAAATCTGCACACATCTGCGTCCTTGTCGTCTTTGTAGTACAGCATGCACCCATTGCGACATGAATCGATTTTCTCGTATCCCATCCACAACGATCTCACCATCCTCTTAGACCAGTAGAAGTCTTTAGGCAAGTTAGCACCTGCCGGCAAGATCTCTATAATCAACTCCAACACTCGGTTGTAGCATTCTTGCGACATGTTAAAATCTGACTTAATGCTCAACAGTCTTGTAACCACCTCCAACGGTAAATGATCCTCACAACCAGGATACAATGGAGTCCTTACATTCTCCAGCAACTCCATGAACTGTGCAGCATCGGCGTTCGGTGCCTCCTCAGGTGCATCATGAACGAAACTAGGCCCCGCAACGTCGAAAACCATGTTCACGCACCCGTCGTCGTATGCATGATTATCTGAAACAAAATTAGGTCCCGCATGCATATATGGCTCAACATAAGGCTCCGGCTCTGATGCTAAAGACACAAGTTCTCCGTGTGCGGTCCACTGATAGTAATTAGGCGTAAAACCCCTCGAGTACAAATGATATGTCACTTCCACTTCTGGATAATATTTCACGTTATGATATTTCACACACGGACACTTAATTTTGGTGTCGTCCATGTACTGAGGGAACGCCTTAGCAAACTGCAGGAACTGCTCTACTCCCGCTATGTATTCATCCCGCACACCACACATATCATCAGGACGACGATTGTACATTCATGAACGATTCCGCAAGTAGTAATTCATATCCATTTGGAAATAATTCTGCAAAGATGGACACACATTATCCAACAGGCACAAATTCGTATATTATGTCTTATTAGGGACACACATTAGTAGCGGACAGTTACTAATAACAATGATATGCAATCTAGGTCAAACTAGGTTGTACTAAGTCAAACAAAGTCAAACAAGGTCAACCTAAGTCAAACAAAGTCAAACAAGGTCAAAGTAGGTTAAGGGTTGACCTATAGTTGACTTTGTCAACTCTTAGTCCAATCTAAGTCAAATATCCTATTTCTAGTCATTACCTACCAAGGTACCGTTTACCTTATCGCTATTGGTATCCCACTACCAATACCTTAAGTTGGTACCCTTTACCTTATCGCTATTGGTACCCTTTACCTTATCGTTATTGGTATCCCAATACCAATACCGCGGTAACATGGTTGGTACATTAAGGGTCTTTGACAAGGTGACAACCATGTCACCCTCTCAGTCATATCCCAACTAATAAATAGTCAACCTTGGTCAAACAAGGTCAAATCTAATATATCCTTACTAATTTACAGTTTACAGGAACCCAATGTTAAAACATTCATTCAACTCATTAGGAAGAACAAAACTCAGGTATAGGAATTAAACCATTCACTTGGTTAACAGTCAATTCAATTTTAGTTATTCAAGGGAATCAGTTGACACATTCAGTGGATTTATCTCAGGAATAGGAAAACCAATCTCAGTCCTATTTACAGTTTAAGGAAAATGAAATCTACATTTCTTTTGAAAACAGTGTATACAAAAAGGGAAATCAGAGTCTCAGGTTTAACACAGTGAAGTGATATATGTGTCAAGAATATTACTGAATGTTAAAGGAAACAGTGGCAGACATTTGTGTTCAAGTGTTAATGCAAACAGTGAGCTAACTAACATTAAAAAATTTGGAATTATATTAACAGTTGCAAAGAAAGAAAATTCAGTGAGCTAATAACTGGAATGGGAAACAGTGAGCTAACATGAAATCAGTGAACAAGGAAACTGAGAATACATCTCAGGAAAATAGGAAGGGAAATCAGTTTCCAGTCCTGCATGTCTTCGAGAACCAACACACAGTCCAATTTCTCATACTCAAACATATAGCCTATTCTAATTAAGCAATCTTGCAGTAAACACAAACTAGAACATATGGGGATCATTATAACTCATCAAAAGGAATCAGTTCAATTCATTTCAAGGAAGAACAGCAAACCAAATTCCTGAGTTTTCATCAAACCAATTTAAATCGAACCCCATGTCCAATATCCTATTCTCAAATCACAAGCCTAATCAGAAATGAAAAAAAAAAGGAATTAACAGGTACTAACACATGTGTTACAACCAATGATAACTGAACAACAATTAGAAATCAAAAAAATTTGGAATTGAAGTTCAGGGGACAATCAAAACTGATTCATGAGTATCAGTCAACCCATTGAAACCAACTCGAGTCCAAATTCCATTCCCATATCATAAAACTTAATTTAATAAGTAAAGATCAATCTATCATAGGCTAATACACATGTAGGAGTAATATTGGTACTTAAAACATTAGTTAGAATTAGATTAACAGGATTGACATAGGAAAAACTTGAAACGTATCATGTATCAGTCATGTAAAGTCAACCCACATATGTTCGAATCCCATATCACAGCAACGACCCATTCTCAATGTAAATATCAACTAACATAGATTAACAACATGTCTAGGAATCAAATCTAGCATTTAAATCACAATTTAAACCATTTAAACTAGGAATAAATCTGTGTCTGTGTGTGTGTGTGTATGTGTCTGTGTCTGTGTGTGTGTGTGTGTGTGTGTGTGTGTCCGTGTCCGTGTGTGTATGTGTGTGTGTGTGTGTCTGTGTCTGTGTGTGTGTGTGTGTCAGTGTCCGTGTGTGTATGTGTGTGTGTCTGTGTCTGTGTCTGTGTGTGTGTGTGTGTCCGTGTCCGTGTGTGTCCGTGTGTGTGTGTGTGTGTGTCCGTGGGAGAGGAGGAAGGAGAGGAGTTAGGTTAGGGTTTACCTGAGGAAGAGAAGGAGGAGCTCGAGGAGGAGGATCTCGAGGAGGAGGAGCTCGCCGGAGGGGGAGGCAGTCGCCGGGGGGGAGGGGGTCGCCGGGGGGGGGAGGGCACTGACAGAGGGGGAGGGAGTCGCCGGGGGGCGGGGGTGGGGGGGGGAAATTAAAATTTTTGGGTTTTCGAGTGAGAGTGAGGGGAAAAGAAGGCAGCGACGTGCCCTAAGTAAAATAACTTAGCGACGTCACGTGTGGACGTCGCTAAACGTCGCAACCATGGCGACATATACTTATATTATGTCGCTGACCGTCGCTATTCAGCGACGTAGGATACTCCTGTCGCAGAACGTCGCTATTCAGCGACGTTTTGCGACGTGTTTATAAAGATGTCGCTACTGGCGACGTAATTTCTTGCCGTCGCTACATTACGTCGCTATTTGATGATATTTTAGTAGTGAGAGAGAGAGAGAGGGAGAGAGAGGTATATATATATATATATATATATATATATATATATATATATATATATATATATATATATATATATATATATATATATTATAGATATATAGAGAGAGAGAGAGAGAGAGAGAGAGAGAGAGAGAGAGAGAGCGAATCAAAAGTCTCCCTTAGAAAATCTCCTAAAAATTCTCTCACTCTAATTCGTAATTTAATGTTAATATTAATGTTAATATTAAGTTTAATGTTAATATTAATGTTAATATTAACATTAAATACTAAAATTAACATTAAATTTAACATTAAAATTAAAATTAACATTAATATTAACATTATTATTAACATTAATATAAAAATAAAAATTAATATTAATATTAACATTAATATTAATGTTAACATTAATATTAACATTAATATTAACATTAAATTACGGCTGAGAGTGAGAAAATTTTTATGGGATTTTCTAAGGAGGGCTTTTGATCCGCTCCATATATATATATATATATATATATATATATATATATATATATATATATATATATATATATATATATAAACAAATGACCTCTAGACTATATACAATTATCCATTGTATATATATAATATATATATATATATATATATATATATATATATATATATATATATATATATATATATATATATATATATATATATATATAGTAGCATGTGTGCACGTGTTTTGCACGTATTTTAATATTTTTTTAGTTAATTTAGAAAAACTCTTTAGGAAGATCAAGGGGTAGTCTTCATAATTATTAAGTTGTCCTTATTAAAATTAATGAACCATTTTTAATTAGTATAGACATGCAAGGGTATTTTTGGAACTCAAAAGTTTCACCATCAAGTTTTCCTATTATATAGTAGAATATATATATATATATATATATATATATATATATATATATATATATATATATATATATATATATATATATATATATATATATTGCAAATGACCTCTAGCCTAGTGGTTAAGAGAGATGCATGCGGCCCAATTGGTCGGAAGTTCGAGTCCCAGTGGAGGCGAGTTCGCCACAAGTACCATTGCTTCAAAAAAAAAAAAAAAAAAAAAATATATATATATATATATATATATATATATATATATATATATATATATATAATGTTTTTACATCTCATTTATCATCGTTTCAAGAGAAATATCCAGCGAGCCCACATTCTTTGCATCTATAATAAATGCCGAAGTAATTATTCATATTTATAGTCACTAGAAAAAACCTGAATTTCTTTCTTTCGTGAACTAGAAACTTCTCCAATAATTGCTACTATAGACGAATACTCTAGAATGAAATCATTACCAAGGATGGATCAGCCGGCCCATATCATCTTATTCTTTCGACAAGGTCTACATATGGAATATAAACCAGCTTCCATCCAGCCCATTAATTCTGTATGCTCCACTGAGCAAATATTTTGTTTTAATTTATTCTTTCAAAAATATATATATATTTGAAATTAGCTTCTTCTTTTTTTTCCAAATGCAATAGCTGACCAAATTAATGGGCCTTCATGAGTAAAGGTTTCAGCCCGATTGTTGATGTAAGTAACGGGTAACTGAGCCATTTTTTTTTCACTTTAAAATCATCTGACCAGTTTGTTATAAAGAAATGTTCCATTCTAAGAGCTTGCTTGCTTCTGTAATAGAGCACTTGTTGACTTCAGCAACGTTTGTTTTCGAACACTTTGTATTTTTTTTTTTTCATACAAAAATGACTAAAATACAAATATCAATACCATTTTATATTTGTGCGTTTAAATTGAATAAATTTTTACATTTCAAATAGGACCAAACCAGTCAAAAAAAATAAACTAAGAAACGACACGACATTTATTCCTCAAGTCCTCAAAAATTCTCCAGACAAATCGGAGAACTTAATCTCTAATCTCTGTGCATCTCTCTCGAATATATATATATATATATATATATATATATATATATATATATATATGTGGAGCGGATCAAAAGTCTCCTTAGAAAGTCCCCAAAAATCTCCCTCACTCTAATTCGTAATATTAATGTTAATATTAATGTTAATGTTAATATTAATGTTAATATTAATATTAATTTTTTTAATTTTATATATTAATGTTAATGTTAATGTTAATATTAATGTTAATGTTAATGTTAATATTAATTTTAATGTTAAGTTTAATATTAATTTTAGTATTTAATGTTAATATTAACATTAACATTAATATTAACATTAAATTATGGATTAGAGTGAGGGAGGTTTTTGGGGGGCTTTCTAAGGGGAACTTTTGATCCGCTTCCATATATATATATATATATATATATATATATATATATATATATATATATATATATATATATATATATATATATTTTTTTTTTTTTTTGAAGAAACATTCATTTTATTCATGAAGGTCGAACCTTTACAAGTATACCTAGGGGTGCAACTTGGGCGGGCTAAACCCGAACCCGATCGGGTAAACCCGTTAATGGGTTGGGTTAGGGTTGAGGATATTCGGGTTCGGGCTTGGGCTCGGGTTAAAATATTTGAACCCGATCAAAAATCGGGTTGGACTTGGGTTCATGTGTTGGGTAATCCGAAGAACCCGAAATCCGACATACATATAATTTATATATATATTGTTTCATACTACTTAAATAAAAAGTTTAAACTATAATTTTTTTTCATCCGAACTCTTCAATTCCTTGTCCTAAATCTCGTTTCAGTTTTATTTTGTAATGATTGAGGCTTGATTGCTATTTGATTATACATTTAATATTACTCTTGTTTAAAATTATTTCAAATATTATATTAGAGTCCGATAAACCCGATGGACCCGACCCAACCCGAGTCCAACCCGATCCTCCGGTCTTGGTCTTGGGCTTCATATGTTGAACCCGAAGTCGGGTCGGGCTCGGGCTTGGGCTAGGCTTATGATCTATCGGGTTGGGCTCGGGTTGACCTCAAACCCGACCCAACCCGCCCGAGTTGCACCCCTAAGTATACCATGAGGCGCAAAATGCCGATGCCTATACACGTATACTGACAAAAGAAAAAAAAAAAAGAGGAATATATATATATATATATATATATATATATATATATATATATATATATATATATATATATATATATATATATATATATATATATATCGTTGTTGTTGAGTTTTTATTTTTTTTGCTTTTGATTAGATTACCAGGATGAGAGGTCTATAACTCTTTGAGTCTATTTTTGTCCACCCATCAAAAAAATGGAAAACAATGATGGATGTTTACTCTTCCACTCAAAGATGTGAAATTGTCGTCCACAAATAAATACTTGCTGTTGGCCGTCCAGCCCAACGAAGTTATGGTCTACCAAATGGAAGTTCGTGACGATAGTAAAGCCCTATTTCTTTTAACGTGTTGGAGGATGGCTCAGGTTCTCAGCAGGGTTGATGGAGGGGAAGGCGAGATGTAGACGAGGGAGATTAAGGGTGATTCGAGGAGGAAGAAGATCAAGGCAAAGTTGTAAACAATGTATGCTTGATTATCCAAGGGTTTTTTTAATGTCAACAAGTTATAATTGTTTTGAAGTTTCAGCATATTAAGCTATTAATAAAAAAAAAGTGATATTTGTTTGTAAAAGTACCAATGTTCATGATATTTCGTTGTAAAGTGCTCAATTATTAGCAATTTGGAAGATTTTTAGTCAATACCTCCATAAGCTGTGGCACAATAGACTTAATTAAGCAGATCTAACAAAATAAAAAAAAAATATATTCTAGCAGGCCCATGGGCCGTCTTGATGGGCTACATGGGAGAGAACACTGAACCACCTGCATGCTTGGAGGAAAGGAAAAAAAAACAAATGATATAATTTCTTACATTCTAGCCAGTATGCTTAAATTCCAAAAACGTTTTATATGATTTTCAGCTGTTTGTTTGATGCCGCGAATTGATATACTATTATCTAATAAGAAAACTCCAGTTTCACTATAATTTTTTTTTCTCCAAATATACTCTTACATATATTTACTAATTAATTTTTTTTAATTAATAGGAACAACTAAATAATTACGATAATTGTCATTTGTTCTTTCTAAATAGTCTTGCAGACTGATATAATAATACATACAATAATAAATTTGGAATTGTTAATGCGGTTGTTTTTTAGTTTACTAATTACTTTTAATAAAAATTGGAATAATTACAACAAATTTCTTTTAGTACTCTTTCTTATAATATTCTATGAAATACTTGTAATGCACATGCATATATACACTAGTGTTCCTTAATGCTAAAAATCTCCTCAAATAAAGTATAATATCCTCCAATATAGTAGCTTGCATCAGCAATATATTAAAAATTGTTCTTTGTAGAATTTTGGACATATGTTTAGATAATAGCATGTAATTAGTTTAAATATTGAATATATTTCAATTGAATTTGCTATATACATGTTTATAGGATTTTTGATATATGTTTAGAAAGTTATATGGATTCTAAGTTATTTTTATATTTAGTTATAAGAATTTTAAATTATTTTTAGAATATATATAAGGTACAATGGTAGTTAATTATAAAAATTATTTTTATTATTAATTATTAATTAGTGTGCGATATAGAAACGGGCTGAATGTCTCACTTTTGAGCTGTTTTCAAGCAGCATACAAATGTATATACATCTATAAACTAGAATGTGGTTCTATTAGAAACCATTGGCGGCTAGATGGCTTCCATGGGGACAATCCATGTCACCTGACCAATTCTGGCTAATCTTGTTCACATAGCATACTGATGGCTCATAATTGAGTCAGAATTTAATTAGGGTTCGGGTTCGATCTCCGTTCTATGTGCGGGCCTTATACATTATGTATGGCAATATCACTAAGTATGTATGTTGGTTCATTTTATAAAAAACCAAAAAAATAAAACCAAAAAAAAAAGTTACTAGTTACATAAGTCTGTTAAATTATTTCGAAATCCACTAATTATTCCACAAGTGGTACATTTGTGCGGTTCTCAAGCCACATAATCCTATAGATGCAAAATATAGAATACTATCTTCGTTCTAAAATCAAATATACGGTTTCCTATTGTTTTTTTTTCAAAAGAATATTATTTTACACAAAATCCCTGCACTTTCCACTATTTCCATTAAAAAAATTTATAAAACCCTTTTGCAAATTGTACCTTGTTTTGGTAAACAAAAAAAATCAAAATATTTGATTTACTAAAATATACTTAATTGTTTATTTTTTGAAAGGAAAAATTCTAACAAAATGCTCCAATATCTAACGTAAGTAAATAAAGATGGTTCACGCAAAAATCTTCCACATATATATTCGACTAAAACGTGGAAGACTGTAACCCTAACTCCAAGCAAGCAAACACGTTTACTATCAATAACAAACCCTAGCTTATGGGGGCACCAACCAAGATTCTTAGCCTCGCTATTAAGCTACCGAAAGAAAGAAAAAGGAGAAAAGAATCAAAGATTAGGCATGCGCGCAGTACTGCACATTAATGTGCACCCCAAGCTAGCTAGCTAGCTAGCTAGCTCCCTTTCCTTTCACTATCACGTACGTATATGAACATGGATGCCAATTTGATGGCTTCCCTTGCTCGCAACATGCAGGACGTACTCTATGCATGTTAGGCCGCCCTCCCTTGCATTAATTCAAGCACGAGGTTCGATCGACGGGATCGATCTTCATCGACCGCACTTTCCGACAAGGAATGGAATAAATCGGTGCGACGTCACCGGCCTAGCTAGCTAGTTCGACTGATGACAACAGTCGTACGTCCGAAATCAAAATAATCAACTAATTATTATGAATGAAAACAAAAGAGGCAGAGGAGGGGGCATATATAAATAAAGCGTCATGACAAGCAAATTCCAAGAGTACTTAATTTGGCGAATCTATACATAGTATAGATATGTCACTCGTGAGGCTTGCGTTGAATGTCCGAGGGAAGGGGAGGGAAGGGGAGAGGGGTTGGTTGCATAATCAGTAGGTAGTAGGGACACCACGTGGAGGAATGAGAGATTTCGACGTACGCTGATTCTGTGCATGGTTAATATATATACCACATGGGAGGATTGTGTTGACAAAGCTATACATGATATTCTAAGAACCAAGCTAACGCTTCCAATTGCGCTCGTCCTTCTTTGATGCTAGCTACCCCCAAAGGATTAATTTCATATATATATATATATATATATACATATATATATATATATATATATATATATATATTTGTGTGTGTGTGTATATATATATATATAAGGGAAGATTTATGAAATGTCCAAAAACTAAAAAAGTTTTATGTAAAACCCACCGCTAAAAAAACTTTCATCGCGTGCCCAGAATTAGAGAAACTTATCCAAAGCGGGTTCCAAATGACCCTTTTGCCCTTCCTTTTAATTTATTGGAAACACCCACAAAACTGCTCTTAAAAAAACGTTTCAATACTCCATCTTCTTCCATACGCTGCTCACTTTCGAATCTAGGTTTTCTCCTCAAAAATCTTCAAAAACTCGTCGAAAAATTTCGGAAAGACCGGGACGAACGACAAAAGTGCTAAAACGGAGGTCCAAACATCATTTTTTTGCAAATCTAAAATTTCGGAAGGCCGTCTAACGATAAAATCGTTACTTTCAGTCTCCTCGACGATACGCTCATTTTGCGACAAACGGGACCTCGTTTCGACCTCCCAGTCAAAAGTTATGGCCCTCCAAAGTTTCAGCTAACCATAAAATGCAGGAGAATGGCATTCTCCGTCTTAATTTACACGGAGAATGACCATTCTCCGTCTTAATTAGGACGGAGAATGACATTCTCCGTCTTAATTTACACGGAGAATGGTCATTCTCCGTCTTAATTAGGACGGAGAATGACATTCTCCGTCTTAATTTACACGGAGAATGGTCATTCCAGTGTTAAAACGCAGGAGATTAATGACCATTCTCCGTGTTAGAAACACGGAAAATGCCATTCTCCGTGTTAAATGAAACGGAGAATGTCATTCTCCGTGTTAAATAAAACGGAGAATGGCATTCTCCGTCCTAATTAAGACGGAGAATGGCCATTCTCCGTGCTAAATTAAACGGAGAATGACCATTCTCCGTCTTAATTAGGACGGAGAATGCCATTCTCCGTACAATTTATCACGGAGAATGGTCATTCTAGTGTTAAAACGCAGGAGAATGACCATTCTCCGTGTTAGAAACACGGAGAATGCCATTCTCCGTGTTAATTAGGACGGAGAATGCCATTCTCCGTCTTAAATAAAACGGAAAATGCCATTCTCCGTCCTAATTAAGACGGAGAATGACATTCTCGGTCATAATTAAGACGAAAACGGAGAATGTCATTCTCCGTGTTAATTAGGACGGAGCATCTTAAATAAAACGGAGAATGCCATTCTCCGTCCTAATTAAGACGGAGAATGGTCATTTCCAGTGTTAAAACGTATAATTTAGTTTTTTCAGGAATAAAGAGTTTCGTTCTTCTTTCAAAGCGATGATAATTCTTATGGAAAAGAAGAAGAAAGATCTTCTCTCCACAATTGAAGATCTGAGTTCAAATGTCTCCACGATGAAGATGATGATGATGGTGATGATGATGACGAGCGATGATCTGAGTTCGACTGAAGAAAAACACACCGAACTACGAACGATCTTTGCGATCTCTGCTGAATATGAGAGCAATGGAATTCAGATTTCCCGTGAAGAAGAAGAAGACGAAAATCGCAATCCAGATCTGAGTTTTTTGAATTCAAATACATATAGATGACCAATTCGTGCGGATGGGTAGTTTCGGTATTATAAAAATAGCAGTTTCTAGCGGGTGGCATCTAAAAGGGAATCTTGGAATATTTAACGTGAAAATACTTAATTCTGGGTATTTCATAAAACTTATCCAGCGGGTGGACATTTCATAAAAGCCCACCCCGAAATTGGGTTTCTCAGCAATTTCCAGTATAGGAAAAATTTATGAAATGTCCAAAAATTTAAAAAGTTTTATGAAAAATCCACCGCAAAAGAAACTTTCATCGCGTGCCCAGCATTATATAAAAAATATATAAAAGGGGACGGCATGACCTTTTTGCCCTTCTAATTTATTAAGAATATCCACAAACCCAGCAACTCTTCAAAAAAACGGTTCGAGTCGCTCCCTCCGCTTCCATACTCTGTTCGCTTTCGATTTTAGGTCATCTCCTCCAAAAATTTTAGAAAAACCCTACAAGAAATCGCCAGCGAATCTCCATTCGCAAGTTTTACACAATGTCGCAATCATCATCAATGGATGTAGACCGAGTTAGAAAAGACGGAGAAAAAGTAGATGTTGAAAAACAAAAGAAAGAAAGGATGAAAGTTAAGAGGATTGCTCGTAAACGAAAATCTACAAAAGAAAAAGAAGTGCAAGAAGAAGTAGAAGAACAAGAAGAAGAAGAAGAACAAGAACAACAAGAACAACAAGAAGCAGGAGAAGTAGAAGAAGATCAAGAAGAAGGGAAAAAATGTAACTTTGAGTCCTGTTCATTCTCCGTGTATTTTGACACGGAAAATGAGAATGACCATTCTCCGTTTGTTTTAACACGTATAATAGGATTCTCCGTGTTAAAATACACGGAGAATGACATATTCTGTGTATTTTGACCTAGAAATGGCCATTGTCCGTGTATCTAACACGGAGAATGACATTCTTCGCTTTTCAACAACGGAGAATGTCATTCTCCGTGTTAAAATATACGGAGAATGACATTTTCTGTGTATTTTAACCTAGAAATGACCATTCTTCGTGTTTCTAACACGGAGAATGATCATTCTCCGTGTTAAAATAGATCATTCTCCGTGTTAAAATACAAGGAGAATAACATTCTCCGTGTATTTTAACACGGAGAATGACATATTCTGTGTATTTTGACCTAGAAATGACCATTCTTCGTGTTTCTAACACGGAAAATATCATTCTCCGTGTTAGATGCACGGAGAATGGTCATTCTCCGTGTTAATATACACGGAGAATGACATTTTCTGTGTATTTTGACCTAGAAATGGATATTCTCCGTGTATCTAACACGGAGAATGTTATTCTCCGTGTTAAAATACACGGAGAATGCCATTCTCCGTGTTAATACACACGGAGAATGACATATTCTGTGTATCTTGACCTAGAAATGACCATTCTCCGTGTTTCTAACACGAAAAATGTTATTCTTCGTGTTTCTAACACGGTACACGGAGAATAACATTCTCCGTGTTAATACACACCTAGAATGTTATTTTCTGTGTATTTTGACCTAGAAATGATCATTTTCCGTGTTAAAGTACACGGATAATGTCATTCTCCGTGTTAAAATACACGGAGAATGACATTCTCCGTGTAAAAATAAACGAAGAATGACATATTCTGTGTATTTTGACCTAGAAATGACCATTCTCCGTTTTTTAAACACGAAGAATTGTATTCTCCGTGTTAAAATACACGAAGAATGACTTTCTCCGTGTATTTTTACACGGAGAATGATATTTTCTGTGTATTTTGACCTAGAAATGACATTCTCCGTGTATTTTAACACGGAGAATGTCATTCTTCGTGTTAGATGCACGGAGAATGGCCATTCTCCGTGTTTAAAATACACAGAAAATGATATTTTCTGTGTATTTTGACCTAGAAATGGCCATTCTCCGTGTATCTAACACGGAGAATGTCATTCTCCATGTTAAAATACACGAAAAATGATCATTCTTCGTGTCAAAATACACGAAGAATGACATTTTCTGTGTATTTTGACCTAGAAATGACCATTCTCCGTGTTTCTATCACGGAGAATGTTATTCTCCGTGTTAAAATACACGGAGAATATCATTCTCCGTGTTAATACACACCTAGAATGTCATTTTGTGTATTTTGACCTAGAAATGGCCATTCTTCGTGTATTTTAATACGGAGAATAATATTCTCCGTTTCTTTTAATACGGAGAATATCATTCTCCGTGTATTTTAACACGAAGAATGACATTTTCTGTGTATTTGACCTAGAAATGGCCATTCTTCGTGTATTTTAACACGGAGAATGTCATTCTCCGTGTTAATATACACGGAGAATGATCATTCTCCGTGTTAAAATACACGGAGAATGACATCTTCTGTGTATTTTGACCTACAAATGGCCATTCTCCGTGTATCTAACACGGAGAATGATCATTCTCCGTGTCAAAATACACGGAGAATGTTATTTTTCGTGTTAAAGTACACGGAGATTGACATTTTCTATGTATTTTTACCTTGAAATGACCATTCTCTGTGTTAGAGACACGGAGAATGTTATTCTCCGTGTCACGACCCGCACCCATTTTTCGGATACGAAACGTGTCCAAGCCCAGCCTATGCCGCAGTGTCGGCGGTAGTACGCTGTCTATACTCAAGTCACGGCAATCTAGAATCACGTGAAACTATATCTCATCCACAGAATAATCAAATTACAAACAAGATTCATGAATAAGAAATGAAACTGGACAGTAATGAATAAACTGAATATCAAGTATCAATGTCACGTCCGGTGGACACAAATCCACTACAAGTAGACGAAAAATAGAGAAATACATGAAATGAACCAACTGAGTACAACCTGCTAACCAAGTAACCACGACTGCAACGTACCGCTACCTGAAGCTAACTCAAACCCTCTCGTCTGCTCCTGACTCAAACTCGGCTAACCTGAAGAGATCATCAGGTCCTCAGAGGACTAGCAAGATACATAAAAACGAGCCTTTCTAGCAGTTTATTATGCATGGAGAAAGATACAGAATAAACAAGTAAAACTGAGCAATGAATAAAGCACGAATCTATACATTGTCTACACGTAGATGAACTGCTGAACAAGAACTAGAGAACTCATGTCAAGACGGATAACCAACTCGAATACTCAAACCCTCGTCCCTCTTGTGGACTCGCAGGTTTGAACAACTACTAACCCTCGTCCCTAGTGTGCACTCGCAGGCTAGCATCACCCTCGCCCCTAGCGTGGACTCGCAGGCATAAACCCTATACTACTAACCCTCGTCCCTAGTGTGCACTCGCAGGTTAGCATCACCCTCGTTCCTAGTATGGACTCGCAGGTGTGGACCAATAACTACTAACCCTCGTCCCTAACGTGGACTCGCAAGTTAGCTTAAGACACAGATAGCTACTAACCCTGGTCCCTAAGGTGGACTCGCAGGTTAGCTTCACGATTTTAAGACAAGGGGGTACGACTCAATCAAGGCACGACCAATAAGATACAAGGCTAACTGTGAACACGGTCTACAAATCAATGATACCAATATACGAACAGGATATGAAAGATACATATCAATAATATAAGAAAAACTGGATAATAGATAAAGACAGTGCATGTAAATAAAGCTGTGTAGAAAGGCAAGGTATACTTGCATGTGGTCCTGCTGCTGGTACGGGTCAAGTCCGTATCTCGGTCCAAGTAACCTATTTATACCATATACATAATGTCAATACACAATTAATATTAATATGCAGCCTATCTATTCATTGGTTAGGTTTCTAGGTCATGCTACTCCCTTTACCTTCCTAATAGGCCTCTAGCTATGTTATGCCATATATGAATATCTATCTATTTATCAACTAATGCTGGACATACCTTAACCCTTCTACTGTTAATTTGCACATCCTTGCCTATAGTCACTTTTAAAGTTACCTTCCTTGCCATACATGTAAGATTTATACAGTTATAACCTTAATTTGTTACTGCCTATGCTAGGCCTAAACAGGGAGTCCCCTGTCCCAGTCTCAATGCTGCTTCATGGTGCAGCCTTGTATCAATTACCATTTACCCTGCTTGTTGATCCCAATTTTCAGAAGTAAAGTCTATCTAATGTGCCTACTGGTGCAATCAGGATCACTTAACAAGCTTGTTGTCATAGCTACAAATGCCAGGTGCATACAACAGTCTCTATATAGAATTTGATACAAGACTAGCATGTTTCAAGAAAAGTGTACAAATGCAAGGTAATATATATGCTAGGAGTGAACAGAGTGCAGTTGGTACTTCTCCATATTTTTGGCTGCAGGACATTTCTCAAATGATGCATGACAGGTAATAGCTTGCATTGAACTAAGATTTAGGAAGCAACGTGTAGGATGCCTCTAACCCATTGCTGGCACACAAGTCCAACAAGGACTGACACTCAAAGTTGGGACTGTAAAGTTGATACCATGGGGCTGATACCCAACTGGCCTGAACAGTTTGACCCCCAAGGTCTGTGTTATCAACTGATGCAAAAATGAGATAAACAAGGACTTGATATCCAGTCTTATTAAGGACTAATACCAAGTGCAGGCACGTGACTGAATACTTAGTAAATAGGACAATTGCAAAGATGAGGTGAAGGATGGATACGAATAAAATTTAAACAAAGAAGTGAGAGGACTGAGTAGTAAAAATATGCAGGGACTGATACCCACCCAAGGTATCAATCAACTGGTCAAATGTACTATAATCTCAAGCCATCACTTATTGACTAAAATTAAAATGCTGGGGATTGATGTTATTAACTGAAAGGATCACCCAAGGATGGTAATTGCACATTTAGCAAATACAGGGAGGTTTCCGTGGTATCAAGGATAAGACATGGATTTCCATATACAATATACATTGGGGATTTCATGTGAAGGCAATAATGGATAATAGGACAGATGTTTGAGAACAAGTTTCCCTTATGTTCCAGGACCCTTGTCCATGTTGACTACTGGTGTCTCACCCTCTCAACAGGGCACTTGACCTCTGTACCTCAAGGATACAAGAGGAGTTCGTATGCATGTATCACTAGATCAAGATGGGGAACTCCTAAGGATATCTCTAGTGGATTCAGTGAGGCACATTCCTTGTTTTCAGAGAATCAGGAATAGGTCTTAGGTAATGCCCAGTTCTACTTGTTTAGAGATGTCCTGTTCTCAGGACCTGTCAGGTAGGCCTTGTCCTTCGATTTCCTAAGGCATGCACTTATGTTTTAAAGAAAATACCATGCCAAGGTTTACAAAACAATATGATCACTCTCATATAGTAGTACCAACATCCACAGTGCCCATTTAGCCTACAGTCCATATCCTGATGTCCTATGGTGTTCAGACCTGACATCTTCCTGCACCTGGACCCTATTATATTTGTAACCTCTATGGTATCCCCATGTACAAGGCAGGGTCTGCTCTCTGCTGAACCTTGGTTTGTGACAAGTCCTGCCCTAGACTAACCCAGGCTACTAGTGTAGGTATCAGTCAAAAATTTGCCAACTCTGAAATCTGTAACAAAACTACTACCTTGCCATATAGATGCAAAGCCACCCCTTGCCACACAGTGGTTCCTATGCCATATAGCATTAACTTCCCATCCTCCTGCCTGCACCTGTAAAGGTCCTATCTGTACTGTGCCCTAGGATACCAGGTTGTACTTAGGCTGGTACACACTGGTTGTGTAGTGGTATGCTAATTGTAGGTCTAGCCCTGAGTCCTAGTTCAGTCTCAGTCTTGTGCATCTACCTAGGCCATTAGACCAGTTCCTGCATCTGTCTTCTTAATTGTACTGCGAAGACCAATAAACAGGTGGTCCTGCACCCTAGCTATTTTACAGGTGATGTATACCACTTGTGTACTAGTGTAACCTGCTAGATATGTGCAAATTCATGGAGAGGCTCCTGATAAAGACACTTCATGATTGTGCTGATACACATCAATGGACTGACCAAGTCCTAATAAACTATATAATCTGATCCATAGCCTGCCTAGTACCACACCCTTACCTGAGTGTATGGGGATTACCCACTGGTTTTCCACCCCACAGTATAACCCTTGCCCCTTCTTCTAATGTTCTTGGCTAGGTACATCAACTGTATCCCCAAAATAAGATACTCAGGTAAAAGTATCATGGTTGACTGATACATGAAGGTACCTTTCGCCTACCCTGGTTTACTCAATCAACCTGCACATGGATACTACCATCTATTCACTTCCTAAATACATACGGATACACCCTCATGGCAACATCAATATTGATTTCAAGACACGCAAGGCAAGTTCACTGTCAGGTTTCTTATTTAATGCAAGTTGAGTCTCTGTTGCTTCCCTGTCCTCTGATACCAATGGTTCCTATGAATTTGATAGGCCTGCCATGGTTTACTCCTAAAAGGAATCAAGATGAATACCTAAAATTATGCTTGCACATAGGTGATGTGGGTAGGGTTACCTGCTATAGCAATGGGGTGGTTGAGCCTTCGACTCCTCCCTGCTACTTCCGCGTGGCACAGCTTCTAGGGTTTGCAGATGGGGTTTGGGGGATCGGCTAAAACCTCTCATATATATGCATTAATGTTCGATCAAATCTTTGAGGTGATAAAGGGAATTTGATCTGATCCTCTCTGTGGTTAATTCGATTTTAAACTGAATTCAAATCAGTAGGTTTGGGAGTTCGGTTTGAGGGAATTTGAATAAGAGTTATTTGCACTAAGGCCCTTGCTTCTTTCCTATATTCCTATATGGTCCTTTCTTTCAAATAAAACTATTATAACATATACCCAATGTATGTGACAAATGACTAATAATAAATAATAATAAAAATATGAGAGGATAAAATTGGTCAAGGGGTTGACACTCCGTGTTAAAACACACGGAGAATGTCATTCTCCGTGTTAATACACACCTAGAATGTCATTTTCTGTGTATGTTGACCTAGAAATGGCCATTCTCCGTGATTCTAACATGGAGAATGATCATTCTCCGTGTCAACATACACGAAGAATGTCATTCTCCGTGTGTTTTAACACGGAGAATGACATTCTTCGTGTATTTTGACACGGAGAATGATCATTCTCCGTGTCAAATTACACGGAGAATGTCATTCTTCGTGTATTTTAACACGAAGAATGGTCATTCTCCATGGTTGAATAGCGGAGAATGTTCATTCTCCGTGTTATAATAAAGAAGAATGTTGACGAAAATTTAATTGTTGTTTTTTTTAGGAAAAAAACTGTCAGGAACAAAGAAGAAAGAGTTTTTCGTGCAATATTCAACCCAATACTCTCTCTTATGGATGAGGTGAAGGAAAAGGGTGGCCATTTGCCTGATACAGTTATTGAATCCTTGAAGAATATTGGATTCTACAATTTCGTAGATATATTCTACAAATCCAAGGTCAAAAAAGCAGAACTATCTAAAGTCACAAAAGGTCTGGAGAACCTGATAGGGACTTACTTGGAAGAAGATGGCACTGGATACTTCCAATTGAGCAACAGTGTCAAGGTAGCACCAACTGCCGAAGAGATGGCAACCATTTTCGGTCTGCCAATGAAGGATGACAATGAAGTTGATGAAAAATATCTAAAAATCATCACTGAAAAACAGAAGCCCCCCCACCAGCAGACTCATTCAGCATGTGTAGTGAACACTTCAAAAGATTGCTGACAAATTTCAAGGGAAAACATGTAGAAGTCTCAAATGCAGAAGTCAGAAAAAGGTTCTTAGAGCTGCTGGGAGACAGAAATGCAAGACCTGATGAGTTGGCCAAGTTAATAGTATTCAACTTGTGCCAAACAGCATTCTTCACCAGAAT
Source organism: Iris pallida (assembly GCA_029216955.1). Classification (NCBI taxonomy): domain Eukaryota; kingdom Viridiplantae; phylum Streptophyta; class Magnoliopsida; order Asparagales; family Iridaceae; genus Iris; species Iris pallida. The sequence goes on from JANAVB010044218.1 coordinate 21,057,663, forward strand.
GGGTGGGTCGAACTTGCCATACAAGTTCTTCGCTCTGGTAGAGAGCATAGATGTTATAAAAAATATCTGTTGGTCACGTATTATTTTGGCGTACGTCATGGACAGCATAAAGAGGGCTGTTACAAAAACTGAAGATGGGGATATTGAGATATCGTACAAGAAGATTGAAGGTTGTACGATATATTTCTTGTATTGGTTTGCAGAGCACAGTCAACTGTTAGAAAGGAAGTACAAACCAATAAGTGCATACCCGAGATTCTATACATAGGATGGGAATAGAATCTCGATGTTCCTCTAACATGACTATCAAGGGGCTCAGACGGAATCAGAATTGATATTCAAAGATTTTGTTACAGTGACTGTTGAAGAAGGCGAAGTCCCAGAAGAGCATCATCGTATAGAAGGTGCATATAATGCTGGTAATGAAGAAGAACCACAAACTGAAGCCCAAGCATTAGCAATAAACACAGCTGAGAACGAAGATGTGTTGCGTGTCTTGGAGGAGAAATCTCAGCTTATCGCTGAGAATGAGCAACTCTACGAAAGAGTACAAAAACTAGAGGCAGATGTAGCCCAACAACGTGCTGTGCAGCTCGTTAATGATGGGTTGGAAAAGGAGTTAGACTCTATAAGGAACGAGAAATCTCTCCTTATTGCTGATAATGAGAAACTCCACAGAAGAGTTGAGGAACTAGAGGCAGAGGGGGCCCGGCAACCTTCAGTTGACATTGTTAAGGATGGGTTGGAACAGGAACTAGACTCCCTGAGAAAGCAGAAATCAGAGCTTATTGTTGATAATGAGAAGCTTCGTCAACATGTTGAGGAGCTACTTCTAAAAGGTAAAATATTCTCTTTTTCAAATTTTTAAGTTGTAATTATATGTGTTAAATCACGGAGAATGAACATTCTCTGTATGTAAAACACACGAAGAATGATCATTCTCCGTGTAAGCAACACGGAGAATGACAATTCTTCGTGTAAGTAACACGGAGAATGTTTATTCTCCGTGTATATTGACACGGAGAAATGTCATTCTCCGTGTTTTACATTCTCCGTGTCAAACCCACGGAGAATGGTCATTCTCCGTGTATCTTAACACGGAGAATAGTCATTCTCCGTATAATTTATACGGAGAATGCCCATTCTCCGTATAAATTACACGAAGAATGCCCGTTCTCCTTGTAAGTCTAACGGAGAATGGTCATTCTCCGTCGATTTTGACACGGAGAATGGACATTCTCCGGATTAAAGTAAACGGATAATAATATTTTTCATTGTTTTTAAAAAGAAGATTATATAATATTGACATCATACCTCTTGTTGTTGTTTGTTTTATATCAGAGAAAATAACAGAGAATCTCAGAAAGGAGAATGAAAGGCTCGTTAATGATAACAACAAACTTCTAGAGGAAGTTGTATCATTGAATGACGAAGTCAAAAAGAAGAACGGTACTATTGCTAACCTCGAAGCAATGGCTACAGTATTGCAGCTTGGGCAGACTCAACCAGTTCCTTAAGAACCAAGAAGGACTAAAAAACCATCAAATGCTATAGCCGATGATGATTTTATCAACTTGGGAAAGAAGAACCAATGCTACAACAAGTAAGAATGTAGCTGCTGGTGGGAAAAGAAAAGCTCCTTCCAGTCCCGAGAAGGTACAAGAAAAAAAAAAGATGGCAGTGGCAGTAACTGAAGATCTTGAAGAAGAATCTGCTGAAACAGACAAGCTAGTGGCAGAGGGAAAAATTCTGATGCAATGTCCAAAAATCAGACTTTGGAAGCAAGCAGACAATGAGCTGAAGGATCTATACAGGAGCATCGTATACCCAAGAAGGATGTCTCCAACGTAAGTATTCTAAACTTGAACAAATTTCTGTCTATTGGAGTGACTTTTTCAATTATACCATTAGACTACATTATTAACATAATCGAAACTAAATTTATGTGCAGTGAAAATGTATATGAATACTTTCCAACTGCTCCAGAAGAGTGTAAAATAAGAAGAAGAAACAATGATGTTACATTGTTGTTAAATGCTAAAGAACTACAAGACATATTAAATGAGGAAGAAATAGAGGCTATAGTGTAATGAACTTGATGATAAAGATCATGAATGAAATACAAGACGAGACGAGACGTACCATTCGTTCAAGCTCGCAGGGTGCAGAATGTAAATGGTCTGCAATCATAATGCCCCATTCTTTGGTAAGAATTAAAACTGAAAAATAAATATTAATGTGTACACTTACTGATAGGGTTGTAAAAAACTAACTCATGATATTATTATTTTTTTATTTTCTGAAAAATAGCGTACCGCTGAATTTGTCGATGTAGACAAACCAGCAGATGGAGCCATTTACAATTTCAAAGTCGATATAGAAGATTTTATCATAAGTAGGAGGATGACATCGAATGGCTATTCGTGCCACTCTTCCGTGAAGAAAATAAATACTATACACTGCTATCATTCAACTTCAGCTCCTACGTTTGGACACACTACAACTCCTTGCGTAAAAACACGGGCACTAAGGGAATCAAGGATGCAGAATATATGAAGAGTAAAATCGAGCCGATTGTAATAAAGAAAATTGCATTGATGAGGGAGAAAAGCCCGACAATTCAGGAATATGAAATAACAGAGCTCAAGAATTGTAAAGAATGCCCACAGCAACTATCACCCAGCTGCCTGTTGTACGTTGTATATTATATGGATAGCTTGTCGAAAGCTCCCTTTGATTTCCAAAAAAACAAACAGAGTAGTTCACAATATTATTGTAAAGAGAAGGTTAACTTTGGCTAAGCTTTTGCTTAAAAGTGAGTGCGTAATTCCTTTTGTATCATAAAAGAAGTGACAATGTAAATTGGATGAGAAATTCTGTATATATATTCTGTTTGTCAGATTTCTTTTGTAATGTATTCGTTGTCCTTTGTAATGAAACTCAATTTTTCGACTAATTTATATTGTTCTATATGTAAATCTGTTTTCTTAAAGTTCTGTTGTTTGATTCTACACGGAGAATGTCATTCTCCGTGTTAATATACACGGAGAATGATCATTCTCCGTGTTAAAATACACGGAGAATGACATCTTCTGTGTATTTTGACCTAGAAATGACCATTCTCCGTGTATCTAACACGGAGAATGATCATTCTCCGTGTTAAAATACACGAAGAATATCATTTTCTTTGTATTTTGATATAGAAATGACCATTCTCCGTGTAGCTAACATGGAGAATGTCATTCTCCGTGTCAAAATACACGAAGAATGACATATTCTGTGTATTTTGACCTAGAAATGACCATTCTCCGTGTTTCTAACACAGAGAATGTTATTCTCCGTGTTAAAATACATAGAAAATGTTATTCTCCGTGTATTTTAACACGGAGAATGACATTTTCTGTATATTTTGACCTAGAAATGGCCATTCTCCGTTCATCTAACACGGAGAATGTCATTCTCCGTTTTAAAGAACACGGAGAATGACTATTTTCCGTGTTAAAATACACGGAGAATGACATTTTCTGTGTATTTTGACCTAGAAATGGCCATTCTTCGTGTATCTAACACGGAGAATGTCATTCTCCGTGTTAAAATACACGGAAAATGACATTTTATGTGTATTTTGACCTAGAAATGACCATTGTCTGTATTTTTAACACGGAGAATGTTATTCTCTCGTGTATTTTAACACGGAGAATGACATTTTTGTGTATTTTGACCTAGAAATGGCCATTCTTCGTGAATCTAACACGGAGAATGTCATTCTCCGTTTTAATATACACGGAGAATGTCAGATTTAAAGCTGCTTTTTCGGACAGGGTTCCAAGAATTGGTTTTAAAATACTCAGATTGCCTCGATGCACGGAGAGTCGATTTTGTTTCCTTACGCTGCACACGGATCGATGCGTCGTTCTATGTGCTCCCCCTCCGACCTATAAATAGAAGCGTATTTGGACGAAGAGGCTTATTTACTCTCTCCTGTCTTCGACTTTTCTTGCCCTAGCTTTCTGTCTTCGTCTTCCTTCTCCGATCTCCAGAAAACAATGGCTCCCAAGTCTTCTAAGGCTGCGGCGAATGCTACGACGAAGGGCAAGAAAGCAGCTTCGTCTTCGACTGTCGCGCCCCCCGTTCATTCTGACACACACCCTGCCATCAAGGGTAAGGACTATGTAGAAGATTGAATACTTCAATCCCTAAAACAATAGCTCTGTTGCATGTTTTTATGCACAAGCCTTCTTCCTAACATTCAATGCGTTCTTCGTCTTTATGAAGCCGCATATGTTGTATGGGCCGTATGAACTTTTCATATCCGAGCCGCATAGAGATTCGTCTTCAACAGATCCGCATGAACTCTGTTAAATGTTTTCTGGCCATCTTCTGACTTTGTTTTTTTATTTTTGGTTCTTACAGCATCTCTGCTGGAGGCTGGGATCATTGTGAAAGAGGAGCTGCTGCCTCCTTTCATCAAACAAGAGTCATCACTCATTAAGGAGGAGGTGAAACCAAAGGAAGAGCTGGCGCCTGTAGGGGAGGAAAACACTCTCGATATCGGAGTCGCTGAAAAGGAGGAGCCCCAATCTGAAAGTGGTAGTATTGGAAATTCTGACTCTCCTGCTCTGGATGAGGATCTTTCTCAATTACATCCTTCATATGCAAGATGGTTGAGGGAATGGTATATGCGCCCCCGCAACTAGGATTCGTGGGCTTCCGTAAATGTCTGTCTTTCGTCTTTGATATTTCTGCATGTCATTAGCTGTATTTTGTGTCTTGTTTTTCTTTTCTTCTTTCCAGATCCTGTAGTACTTTTTATTTTCAAATAAAAGAGTATGTTTTATTTTTACCCTTCATTTGTGTTGCTTGTGGTATTGTGGTGGTGTTTGTTCCGCTGGGGGACTGTTTGTGGACCTGTTACCCTTGGCATACCTGGGTTTTAGGTATGGATAACAAGTTTGATGGGGATACCTAGAACGATTCCATAGTAAGGTGGTCATGGACGTTCCTGGTATCGGGAGAAAGAATGCCATGGAGCAGCTGGGCTCCCGGGGCATGATGAGAAATGATGGGAAAGAATGCCATGGAGAATATTTAATACATTATAAAATTAGAGAGTATAACGGATAATAAGTTCTTATGCTGTTAATATATATGTGAAACATCAGATATGCAGAGTTCAAACTATTACCATTGATATCAAAAAATGTAAGATATGTATTCAAAAAACAATTATATAAAAGAAGGAATATATATGTATGTATTAACGAGGGGGCACTGCCCCCTCGACCACAGTAGCAGCACGTGGAGGCAGAGGACAAGTGGTGCGATTGTGATTGCATAATTCAAAACAATTCTGGCACCTTATTTTTCTCTTCTCTTTTCCCTTGTTCTCATATTTGCTCTTATAACGGTCCGCCTTTGGTCGTCCAGGACCACGTTTGGGAACATGGGATAGAACAACATCAGTGGGATTATTTTAAAATTGTTTTTCAGAATCTGGAACTGGACGAATAGCACATGAATATAACTTCCGGTAATAATCTGATGTCCAATACTGCACCACAAAGTCGTAAATAGATTTATCTGAACCAACTCTGATGCATTGTATTGCATGGCTGCATGGAAATCCATATACTATCCATCTACGACAACTACAATGACAATCAAGAAGATTCACCATGTGGGAGGAAGTATCTGCGATCACCTCAAATTCGAAATTACCAGACCGATATACCCTATAACACATGCCATCATCTGTAAGCTGCTTCAGCATATCCTCGACGTATGGAGTCAATTTGCTATTCAAACCAATTGCATCCTTGTGGCGATCCAAAATCATCTTCACACGGATGACATTTACAATTGCTGATATATGCAATTTCTTCTCAGCCTTTATCCATGCATTGAATGACTCTGCACAACTAGAAGCGACCTCACCGTATCTACATCTCGGGAAGAATGCGTTTGACCAGTGTTCAGGTTTTTGTTTATTCATCCAATTCACAATATAACCATAATTCAGATCATAAATCTTCTTGATTGCTTGTTTGTACCCACCTTTATACAGAAAAACAAATAATTAATAAAGAATTAGGTTAATTCATAAAATTATAAAAAATAAGTGCATTCTCCGTGTTTAAAATAAGGATAATAGTCATTCTCCGTTTAAAGCTAACGGGGAATGATATTCTCCGTTCTATGCAAGACGGAGAATAGTCATTCTCCATGTGATGGAAACGGAGAATGAACATTATTCGTACTATGCAAGACGGATAATAGTCATTCTCCGTTCAAAGCTAACAAAGAATGATATTCTCCATTCTATGTAAGACGGAGAATGGTCATTCTCCGTGTGATAGAAACAGAGAATGAACATTATCCGTATTATGCAAGACGGATAATAGTCATTCTCCGTTCAAAGCTAACGGAGAATGATATTCTCCGTTCTATGCAAGACGGATAATGACCATTCTCCGTGTGATGGAAACGGAGAATGAACATTATCCGTACTATACAAGACGGATAATACCATTCTTCGTTCAAAGCTAACGGAGAATAATATTCTCCATTCTATGTAAGACGGAGAATGGTCATTCTCCGTGTGATGGAAACGGAGAATGAACATTATCCGTACTATGCAAGACGGATAATAGTTATTCTCCGTTCAAAGCTAACGGAGAATGATATTCTCCATTCTATGCAAGACGGATAATGACCATTCTCCGTGTGATGGAAACGGAGAATGAACATTATCCGTACTATGCAAGACGGATAATACCATTCTCCGTTCAAAGCTAATGGAGAATGATATTCTCCGTTCTATGCAAGACGGAGAATGGTCATTCTCCGTGTAATACGTACGGAGAATGACTATTCTCCGTCTTACTGACACGGAGAATGGTTATTCTTCTTGTTAAATTAATGATAAATGCATATAAAATATGCATATATCTGTCTCATTAACACACCTGGAGTTAGAGCATATACTGTTTGCCTCCAAGCTTCAAGTACATGTGGATACACTCTTTCATTTCCTTTCTCTTTCAACGGTATGTTATTCTTCATGTGATAATAGCAATAGCTATGGTAATCATTAGGAAATACTAGCTTTAGGGACTTCAGAAACTAGACCGGTGCCTTGATCAGAAAGAAAAATAATACGCCTACTACATCCAACAACATTCTTTAGATTTCTAAGGAACCATTCCCAATTGTCGCAATCTTCGCCTGAAACTATACCGTACGCAAGAGGGTAGAACTGTTGGTTACCATTCTTCGCTGTAGCAGACATCAAACATCCTCTAAACCTCCCTGTAAGGAAAGTAGCATCCAAATATAGCATCGGGCGACAATATTGAAAGCCTTCTACGCAAGCCCTGTGACGCCCCGCTCCCGGATAATCGGGTACGGGTCGATGCATGCCCGGCCTACACTATCGTTGACAGCGGTAGTGAGCCGTCTAGTCATCAATACCAAGTGTAATCTCATCACAGCATCTAATCACGGAATCTATACTAACCATCACAGCAATCCACTATATAATTATTACAACTTATACAAGAATATCCGGGTACAAAGCCGGTAAAAGATAAATGATACAACAATGACATATAAACAAATACACTCAATCAATCTCTATACATGAAACTAGCTATCTCAATGTCAAGTGAGCTCCAATGCCAGTCATGACAAGCTAAGAATCCATATCACCTGTAATCAATGATCCAGTCAGGAAAGGAGCAAAGTACAATGTAACTCAATAAAACTCACCATGGAGATCAATGGAACAGTATAGCAAATATAACTGAAAGACAGAGAAGCAAGGTGAATATAAAGTATGCACTAGCTATGTGTACATGTGCAGTTGGACGTTATCAACATGTGGGAACTAATATAATCAGGCATATAAAATATATATGCTATCAGTCACGAATAATCAGGCATGTCTAATGACAATGCTATCAGTCACGCAATAATCAGGCATGTCTGACGACAATGCTATCAGTCACGCACGAAATGGACTCATGCATACAGAGTATGCTATCAGGCAATATTTGTCCAATATTAGCCCATCACATGTTTCTAGAACATCCTCCACCCGACACGAGAACAATGCAAGCAAGCAATCAATCGAGAACGAGTAAAATAATGACACGATAACAAGTGTAAGTGCAATGCATGCAATGATGGTAATACTGAGTACATGTACTTGCCTTGATTTCCGGAATTTGTCCAAGTCTTCTAGATCACCTAAAATAGAGAAATAATATTTATTAGAGCTTCTAATCATTTCTAACTCCTCCTCCTAATTTGGTTTTCTAGCCATTAACTATTAATTAATTGGTCGGCCCACTAACTAAAATCTCATAGACTGACTCACTGGCCAAGAATAACCTTATCTAGTATGAGGATTATACTAACATAGGCAAAACCCACACCATTCCAATTATTCTCTAATAGCTCACCATAAAATCCCTTTGATCAATTAAGTCCAAGGCTTCCTTATAATAACCAATACAACTAACACTATAACCGGTCAAAACCATTTGAAATCTTCTATAGAGTCAATTCCCTTGTCTAACTCTCAATCATGGAATATTAACATCTGCACCCATCACCTAATTACACTGAACTGGTCTCGACACTGTATCGGACACGAGACGGTGCCCTGAAACTGAGTCCGCTCCAGATTTAGACAATATCGAACGTGCTTCCATAGAACAAAACCTTCCTATCAAACTGTCCACAATGACTGTAGAAAAATTGTACCTGAGCTCGGAAGAGATTACGTGTGTCCCCCGGGTTTCCACGACACAATTCGCGTGTCCAAACTTATGAATTGTAACCGAATTCCTGATTCAGACATTAAATCAAGCACCATGTGTGCAAGGATAAGAATTCGAGCGATCAAATACATTTGAATTGACTCGACTCCAAAATTGGAGAAAACGATCAGAACTCACCAATGTCTCAATCAAGATCCAAGGAAACAAGGAATTCGAATCAAATCTATTCAAAGAACCATATAAGACTCTTTCAAAAGTAATCCCGCCAACAAGAATTCAATGTTCCCAGGAAAATTCCAAGGGAGGAGGAAGGTGAAGATCTTACCGATTGAGCCGATCAATCAATCGAACGATCCAGAGCGAGCTCGCGGCCACAACTGCCATGGAGACGGAGACGACAGAGAACTCAAACGGAAGGCCCGGTCACCGCCATGGTCGATCCCTCGAACTTGGAAGACGCGAACACACTCCTTACTGTGAGATCGGACGCCGATCTTCCGTCTTCATCACAGAGCACGGAGTTGAGCTCCACTCGCCATGGTTGGGGCTCGACAAGGAAGAAGAAAGAGGAGACGAGAGTGGATTTTGGCAGGGCTTTGCCGAGGAGAATGTGGATGAAGAAGAAGGGATCGGTGGTCCTATTTATAGGCACGGTGGCGACGGGCAGGATGTTGGGCGGTCAGGTCGGGCAGCGGCGAGGCGGTTAGGCGGGCAGGCGAGGTGGTTAGGCCGTTGAGAATCGGTTAGGAGAAGCTTCTGGAGAGGGCTGGATCCTTCTCGGCGCGTCCGTCGTCGTCGTCGTCGTTGGCGGTGGCTCACAGCAGAGCAGAGGAAGCGGAGGGAATTATTTGAATGGAATGAAAAGAAATGGTTGAGTGAAAAGAGAAGAAGGTTTTTAAACCAACGGCTATGAATGGGTTAATGGATTGTGGGTTACGGGTTTGCGGGTTGGGGGTTAGACCCGCGCCCCAATAGACTGGGCTGGGCCGGGCTGAGTTACTAGGCTGAATACAATAGGAATTAAGGAAAAATTCAATAGACTTAATAAACTATTAAATGGTAAAATAATTTATAAAATCAATAATTAGTGAAAAATTATTAAGTCAATCAAATTATTGTAAAATACCTTAATTATAAGAATTTTTAGAAAATACCAATAACCATTAGTAATAATTAACGATAAATTCTTAAATTAATTCTAATAAAATTATAGAAAAATACTCAATCTATTTATTCAGGAAAAATGGAGTTACAAATCTACCCACCTTAGAAAAATTTCGTCCTCGAAATTTCAAAAAGATTCGACTAGGAATAACTGGCACGATAATCAACTAAGCACAAAAATAGAAAGAACCTATCGGGCACGATTAAGAGCAATCAAATACAATAGAAATTTGCACGATTAAGGATAATCAGCACGATCATGATTAATTAGGCATGAATGAATCGAAGGTCAAAAGATTTGACATGATCTAAAACAAAATCATAGTCAATTAAGAATTTAAGTTACTCAGGCATGATTTGGGCACGATAGATTCAAATCATTTAGGCACGATCTACTCATAACTATTGAAATTGTCTAGGCACGATTAAATTCGAGGCATGGTTGAAAATCAAGATAAATTTTGATAAGGTTGTCAATGGTGATAGGAAGCCAATCATGAATTTAGTCTAAAAATATTCGGAACTCATGCATATCCGGAATTACTTTACCTAAAATTCATTCCCCGCCAGTGTACACCTGGCTGCAGTGAACCCTTGGCTCCGTGACTCAAGAATGATAGGTACCGAATAATTTCTAAACTTTACTCATGGACAAAACAACTTCAAGGGATAGAAACATAATCTCGAGAATATTCGAAACCTAAACATACCTGAGATCACTTCGACTTAGAGCCCCTGCCTCGCCAGTGCGCTGATGGCTGCAGTGGACCCGCAGTTTTCATGACCCAGATAAATGGCTGCAGTGCGCGGCTGCCACGCCATAATAGGATATCGAATATTCCTCGACGGTTATCCACTGGAATTCCAAAGGAGTACCTTGACAATTCAATTCAAGCAAGCTTTCCGATTTACTAAGGAGATTCAATCACACTAGGAAGGACATGTAAATATCTGTTCTTGAAAATCAAGAGATTGACTATCAAAATAGAAGAGTGACCAGAATGTATTATAGAGTTGATACACTAGTCAGGGGAATGTCAATGGAATAAGTACTTAATATGGCTAAGGATGAGTTTGAAACTCTAAATGGGGAATGGATAGAGAGAATCAATTAGACTTTAAAAACCAATGGAGAATTTTGAAATGCCTGGCTAAATGAGGAGTTTGGAAATCGGACTTAATCTCTAAGTAGCAAGGAAGTCCAGATTCTAAAGGATGTTAGAATCCGATAATGTTGTAGGAGAAGATAATCCCCAAAAGTCATGGAATTGTAATCACGACTTTTGTAGAGACCACGATAAGACATAGAAAAATTCAAAAATTACTATAGATAACAAAATACATACAATCACACAATCGGCCTATGCTGTGATGAGTTCCTATTTCCGCAGGCTTCTAATGGAACTCTAATCCTAAACACCATTAGATAGAGACCTGCATGGGCCACCACTAAAACATGTGACGCCCCACTCCCGGATAATCGGGTACGGGTCGATGCATGCCCGGCCTACACTGTCGTTGACAGCGGTAGTGAGCCGTCTAGTCATCAATACCAAGTGTAATCTCATCACAGCATCTAATCACGGAATCTATACTAACCATCACAGCAATCCACTATATAATTATTACAACTTATACATGAATATCCGGGTACAAAGCCGGTAAAAGATAAATGATACAACAATGACATATAAACAAATACACTCAATCAATCTCTATATATGAAACTAGCTATCTCAATGTCAAGTGAGCTCCAATGCCAGTCATGACAAGCTAAGAATCCATATCACCTATAATCAACGATCCAGTCAGGAAAGGAGCAAAGTACAATGTAACTCAATAAAACTCACCATGGAGATCAATGGAACAGTATAGCAAATATAACTGAAAGACATAGAAGCATGGTGAATATAAAGTATGCACTAGCTATGTGTACATGTGCAGTTGGACGTTATCAACATGTGGAAACTAATATAATCAGGCATATAAAATATATATGTTATCAGTCACGAATAATCAGGCATGTCTAATGACAATGCTATCAGTCACGCAATAATCAGGCATATCTGACGACAATGCTATCAGTCACACACGAAATAGACTCAGGCATACAGAGTATGCTATCAGGCAATGTTTGTCCAATATTAGCCCATCACATGTTTCTAGAACGTCCCCCACCCGACACGAGAACAATGCAAGCAAGCAATCAATCGAGAACGAGTAAAATAATGACACGATAACAAGTGTAAGTGCAATGCATGCAATGATGGTAATACTGAGTACATGTACTTGCCTTGATTTCTGAAATTTGTCCAAGTCTTCTAGATCACCTAAAATAGAGAAATAATATTTATTAGAGCTTCTAATCATTTCTAACTCCTCCTCCTAATTTGGTTTTCTAGCCATTAACTATTAATTAATTGGTCGGCCCACTAACTAAAATCTCATAGACTGACTCACTGGCCAAGAATAACCTTATCTAGTATGAGGATTATACTAACATAGGCAAAACCCACACCATTCCAATTATTCTCTAATAGATCACCATAAAATCCCTTTGATCAATTAAGTCCAAGGCTTCCTTATAATAACCAATACAACTAACACTATAACCGGTCAAAACTATTTGAAATCTTCTATAGAGTCAATTCCCTTGTCTAACTCTCAATCATGGAATATTAACATCTGCACCCATCACCTAATTACACTGAACTGGTCTCGACACTGTATCGGACACGAGACGGTGCCCTGAAACTGAGTCCGCTCCAGATTTAGACAATATCGAACGTGCTTCCATAGAACAAAACCTTCCTATCAAACTGTCCACAATGACTGTAGAAAAATTGTACCTGAGCTCGAAAGAGATCACGTGTGTCCCCCGGGTTTCCACGACACAATTCGCGTGTCCAAACTTATGAATTGTAACCGAATTCCTGATTCAGATATTAAATCAAGCACCATGTGTGCAAGGATGAGAATTCGAGCGATCAAATACATTTGAATTGACTCGACTCCAAAATTGGAGAAAACGATCAGAACTCACCAATGTCTCAATCAAGATCCAAGGAAACAAGGAATTCGAATCAAATCTATTCAAAGAACCATATAAGACTCTTTCAAAAGTAATCCCACCAACAAGAATTCAATGTTCCCAGGAAAATTCGTAAGGGAGGAGGAAGGTGAAGATCTTACCGATTGAGCCGATCAATCAATCGAACGATCCAGAGCGAGCTCGCGGCCACAACTGCCATGGAGACGGAGACGACAGAGAACTCAAACGGAAGGCCCGGTCACCGCCATGGTCGATCCCTCGAACTTGGAAGACGCGAACACACTCCTTACTGTGAGATCGAACGCCGATCTTCCGTCTTCATCACAGAGCACGGAGTTGAGCTCCACTCGCCATGGTTGGGGCTCGACAAGGAAGAAGAAAGAGGAGACGAGAGTAGATTTTGGCAGGGCTTCGCCGAGGAGAATGTGGATGAAGAAGAAGGGATCGGTGGTCCTATTTATAGGCACGGCGGCGACGGGCAGGCTGTTGGGCGGTCAGGTCGGGCAGCGGCGAGGCGGGCAGGCGAGGTGGTTAGGCCGTTGAGAATCGGTTAGGAGAAGCTTCTGGAGAGGGCTGGATCCTTCTCGGCGCGTCCGTCGTCGTCGTCGTTGTTGGCGGTGGCTCACAGCAGAGCAGAGGAAGCAGAGGGAATTATTTGAATGGAATGAAAAGAAATGGTTGAGTGAAAAGAGAAGAAGGTTTTTAAACCAACGGCTATGAATGGGTTAATGGATTGTGGGTTACGGGTTTGCGGGTTGGGGGTAAGACCCGCGCCCCAATAGACTGGGCTGGGCCGGGCTGAGTTACTAGGCTGAATACAATAGGAATTAAGAAAAAATTCAATAGACTTAATAAACTATTAAATGGTAAAATAATTTATAAAATCAATAATTAGTGAAAAATTATTAAGTCAATCAAATTATTGTAAAATATCTTAATTATAAGAATTTTTAGAAAATACCAATAACCATTAGTAATAATTAACGATAAATTCTTAAATTAATTCTAATAAAATCATAGAAAAATACTCAATCTATTTATTCAGGAAAAATGGAGTTACAAGCCCCATATGAAAGAAAAAGCCGCTCAAACCTCATTGATGAATCATCTTTCTGGAAGTCGATAACGGAACCATTATTGGTTTCCTTTACCTTGTTGACATACCAACACAAGTCACTGTAAGATCTAACATCATCTCTGTATATTTTCTGGTGCACCAGCCTAATTCCGTGGTATGCCTGCCCATATGTAACAGATAACCCGTAGTCAACTTTGAAATCATCGAGAACAGATTTTGCGAACTTTTTAAGATGCATCCGAAGAATGTCACTAACCAAACTTTTCACAAACTTTGCTAGAACAACCAGATTACCTTTATCCACATAGCCAGCTCCACAATTATGTTCTCCCACATACCTCTTCACCTCAAAAATTTGATTATCTTTCGAAATAGATATAGCATGGAAGCTCCACAAACAAGCATGTGTCTTGTAATTCTTGCAGCAAACAGTATACCTCCCCGGCTCAGATTTCAAAATGTGGAATGGATGACGAGATTCAAAACATACCTTTCTAACAGCATTCCTAACTTCTTCAACACCATTTAGAAAAATCTGACCAACACCAGTAATTGATCCAGGCCACATATCCGATTTCCTCTTCTTCACTGTCTCAGTTGAGCCCTCATAAAATTGTACTACTCGTTTGTGCTTTACAGTAGGAGAACATCTACCCAAAGAACTAGAAGAGGAAGACGAAGGTCCCATGTGAAAGCTTTGACAAGAAAAAGATGTTGATGAAGAACATGGAGAGTATATTTGCTCCACAAATAGATCAAAACTAACATCATGAGTACCGTTAAAACGACCAACCAATGAGCGAAGCCAAAAATCACTTTCAACATACAGTTCAGTCCCATTAGAGTGCAAAAACCTGAAACGGAAGGAAAGTTGATCCAAAGAAGTCCATCGATCGCACACTTTATTCTTTAAAAAATATACGGTACATTCATGTGTGACACGACAGGAAACTATGTCTCCCTTGAAACAAATGTTAACTAAACAACTTGATTCCATACCTTCCCCCCTGATAACATAAAAGATCACAAATAGAACAATAAAATTCTAGTCTAATAATGATTATTCTCCGTCTAAAAATAACGGAGAATAAATATTCTCCGTTCGGAACTAACTTATAATGAGCATTCTCCGTCTAAAGCAAACGGAGAATGACATTCTCCGTCTAAAGCACACGGAGAATAGTCATTCTCCGTCTAAATATAACGGAGAATGATTATTATCTATCTGTAACTTATGGATAATGCTCATTCTCCGTCTAAAAACACACGGAATGATAACTGTCTATAACATACGGAGAATGATCTTTCTCAGAAGCAATTGTCATTCTTCGTGAAAATATAACGGATAATGCTATTTCTCTATGACAAATGACAATTTTCCGTCATATTAGGCGACATATTCACACAAAATAACAAGATTAAATATCTCTCTAACATTTTCTAAGTTAATAATCTTCATAACAAATTCAAATTCAGCATAAATTTCGAGATATACGAAGCTGATGGATGAATTTCTACAGATCTGAACGCTCACCTTGTTTTAAGATCTATAAAAAGAAAAGAAGAAGATCATCTCTCCACAATTGACCTAATCGCCGGAAACCACGAAGATGATGATGATGATGATGATCGATGATGATGAAGGATGATCGATGTTCGACTGACGAAAACCACAGTGAACTACGAACGTTTTTGCGATCTCTGATAAAGATGATATCAATGGATTTCAAATTTCTTGTGAAGAAGAAGAAGAATACGAATATCCCAATCTAAATCTGAGTTTGCGAATTCAAAATTATATATATATGACCAAATTTGCACGAAGGGGTATTTTTGGAACTATGAAAATGGCAAATTTTGTAAATACAGAGCATCTAAAGAGAATCTTGGAATATTTAACGTGCAAATACTTAATTCTGGGTATTTCATAAAACTTATCCCGCGGATGGGCATTTCATAAAAGCCCACCCCGAAATTGGATTTCTCAGCAATTTCCAGTATTTTAATATGATGTTATTATGTCAACTTGTATGTCATTTATATTTAAGAGTCAAAGCAAAAAAGTTTGCATGCAAGTTTTTTTTTTCTATACAACTATTCATATCACAATGGTAAAAAACTTCCATCATTACCATTTTCAAAGATTATTATTCTCAATAAAAAAATTTAAAAAAGAACAAAATTTGTATTTTGAATCTCTTGGCATTGTATAAAAAAACACACACATGAATAATTATCTGGAAAGACGAAAAGACGATAACTGATCTTATGATATTCTAATTAAAATTATATATATATATATATATATATATATATATATATAGAGAGAGAGAGAGAGAGAGAGAGAGAGAGAAGGGGGGAAGGGGGGGGGGGGATAAATTTTCTATCATACTCAACATATTACACTTGTGACACATCCGACTACGACATATATGCAAACGAGTTCATACGACTCAAACACTTTGTTAGAGATGAGAGACATTCGTCTCATCGAAGTTATATTCGAGCCGGTACCTAGGAGTATATTATTTTTTATTTAACAGATAAATGATAGGAGTGACGAACGTTAATTCTATAAATAAAGTGGTGCAGGACCTTCCGACGGAGTGATGTACATACGATCTTCACTCTTCAGGTCGAGTAATACTCAGTGGCGGAGCTAGTCTCTAAAATTAGGAATGACTGAACTTTAGGTATTGTTTAAACTACACGAGAACTAGCATCGCACCACCTAAAATATCAATTTTTTGAGAACTTATTTACATTTAATTGTTGTATACTTCAAATTCAAACAAAAATATAAAACACAACTAAGAAAATATTAAAAAATCTCAAAAAAGAAAATTTTAGAAATTTGGGACGGACTACCGTCCACCTATGTCCATGGGTAGCTCCGCCCCTGATAATAATGTTCCATCCGGAGTGCATGAATTGCATGAAGTTCAGTCTTTCGATTGTCTAAGTCTCTCTATGACATCTATGACATCACATAGATTAACCTAATTATATTTATTTTACCATCTCACTCTAAATCAATCAATTCCACTGTGACCATCTTATACTCACACGCTTTCTCTGCATGAATTGGTCAAGATATCCAAAGTCCAACATCTACATGCATGCAGCCATGCAGAAATTGTTGAATTTCCAAATCCAGCATTAGACCAGATCATTGTGTTAACCAAGTCTTCTGTTGTGACCGTCTAGTTTCGAGAAACGTCTATTATCGTTGCAAGCGACCAAATTAACATATATTAGAGTATTGGTTGTTGCAATTCTGCTGCAAACAACTATCGACACGAAAACAATCTTAATCAATTAAAATATTGGAAAGAAGTTGCATTCTATTTCTAAATATTAATATAAAAAATCTAATAGCATAAGGTCAGCTTTTGACTGTCGTTGGTTCATGCAATTTACAATCCCGACACCTCCTTTGTAGCGCTTAGAAAAGTATTAATAACACTTTAATTGGAATCCTAAAAAACAACGCAATATGTTGATGCTGAAACATGTTTGGACTTTAGACATAGCAAGTCCACGTACTCTTTGGCGTGCAACAAAAAAGTTTGTTGGTGTTGCCGTTTCAATGTCAGCCGAACTGGCAACAACAATAATATATATATATATATATATATATATATATATATATATATATATATATATATATATATAAGTTTAATATATTTATTATATAATTAAGTTTAATATGTATAAAATATATTTATGCGGATTTATAACACAAAATAAAGTGAATCTAGTGTATGCTAAGTTAGTTATAGGGTACGTACTAAGAGATCTTCGTTTCAGATCCTCTTATCTTCTTTACAAATATTTTTTTAATTTATATATAAATTTACATAGGGATCGGATTCTTATTGGATCTATAACCCGTTATGGATGCCAGAGGAGCTAAACCCAGTTCGAACCTGGTAGAGTGTTCGGTCCGATTCGGGCCAGGCATACGGGCCTACAAATCATACCCAGACTAAGACTAAGTCCGTTACAGTAGTGGGTCGGACTGGTCCAGCCTAGATTTGATGGTGTCAAATCTGGACAAGATTTTGGACCGCCAGACCCATTACACACCTTGAGCTCTAGAAGTGGATGACACCTGTCGAAGGGAACATGGCCAAAAATGGTAATGGAAGGTTTGTAAGTTTTATTGGCTTGACAAGTGGAACTCCACCCGGCCGAGCCGACTAGGGTAGGCTCCTTGCACCAACTGTTTCCAGTCGAGGGAGAGATGGAAAGGAGAAGGGGATGGGGGCAATGATTATTTTTATCATCATTACTGACTATACTATAGAAGAAGAAAAAAGAAGAAAAGAAAAACAACACTTGCCATTAGATGTTGAAGTACATGCCAATGTAGGAAAAAGGAGATGGACTTTGGTTTCGATGCATTGTGGTGGATTTGGTCTAAAACAAGATAAGCCCTAGCCTTGTGGAGAGAGCTAAGGTTTCACCCAACCCCTAACCACCTATCCAACCCACCCCCACCCCCACCCTCAATCAAATTATGCTTGAGAGAGAGACCCAAATGAAGTGAGCATGACAAGTTTTGGTATTGGTTCAAGATAAATTTGGCCCATGGAAAGGGGTTGTCGGGATTAGGTGGTGGTCCTAGCTAGCTAAGGTCACAAGGGTCCATGTACAAGGGCAGGGGCAGTTGATCGAGACATTCTATCTTGTGTAGTTGGGGCTCACATGGCCAACTTGGGGGGGTGAAAATGAGATGCATGCATGCCCTCAATGTGAAGATCCACCATTTGCTTGATGGGATGAAACTTTGTAGATTATAAAAGCAAAGTTCTAATCAACTCCCCTTTGCTCTAATTATTGGGGCTTTGTGCTTTTGTTGCCCTTCTTCAAATCTTGCAAGCTTACCGCCTTTAAATTTATTTCTATGTTTTTATTGTATAAAATATATTACTAAGATATTTCGTATGGTCGGCACTGACATAGGACAAATAGAATAGTTATCGGAAATACCAAAATAGACTTAAAACGAATTACGTTTCTATATATATATATATATATATATATATATATATATATATATTGAAAGTATTTTAAATATTAGTATGATTACATAATATAATAAAATGATTTAATAAACAAAGTTGGTTTGTACTCATACCTCCAACCCAAGATAACCCCTTTTTTATATAAGAAAAAATTTACAAATTTAATTTCTGTCATGGTACCAAAAAAATTCAGAACCAACTTTGTCCATTACTTTAATTACTAAAAAGGAAAATGTTTCACCTTTTTTTCTTCTAATTCTCCTACAAGTTCTATTTTCTTATTGGCTTTTTGCCAGTAGAGTTCTATAATGAAGAAGTGGATGTGTAACAAAGAAACATATTTAACTAACAATGAATATTTTACGATTCCACTTTAGATATAGTGAGCAAATAATAATTTATCTACGTATAGAAAAATCTTATGGATTGAGCCTAGATACGTAGTAATGTCCGCTTGAACGATAGTATTGTGCATTGTATACATAATCAACACATAAATGTTGAACCATCATTCTCAAAATGGTTCTTCGAATGGCCATATGAAGCCTTTGATAAAACACAAATCCATCAAAAAAAAATGATGGTATATCTGCTTTACTCAAAATTGTAAACACCCAATCAAGAAATTTTGATTCATACTTCACTAGTTTGATTTTTGTTGGAGGATGACGCAAATAGCATAACTTGGACCATTGCAAGAAGAAAAATGTTCAAAGAATACACTTATGCCTGATGTAGTAATCACAATGTAATCAAATAATTTTATTCTATTTTTTTTATTTGATTATATTATAATTATAATTATATTACAGTGAGCCAAACGGGATCTTAGAAACGTTACTTTTAAATCGAAAGTCCTTTGAACTTTTTTTTTTTCCAACTTGGCAACTTGACAACATGTCAATCAAACTTGCAAATTGATACGAACTGTCAAATATATTTTTATTTTAAGCAAAACTTTAAAAGTGTAAGGAGGATAACGCTCCAATTTGGAATAAAAGAAAATTCCAAGTTGGTTGAACTAACCAAACACAAGGTTGTAGGCTCAAACGTGCCATCTTTGACATAAATATGCCAAATCTTCGTACGTGCGTTAATAGATTCCTTGATTATTGAACATCCCAATAACAAAAACTAAATTTGTTTTTTTAAAAGAGAAATTTTGAATGGCACCCTACTTTTGTTTACCATATTTACCGTGCACCTCACAAGTTTACAACAATGTAAGGTACCCCCCACATTTGACGGTTTCCGTCCCCAACTTACGGTCAAACCCTTTGACCATTTTTTTTGACCAAATACCCCGATCTTCTTTTCCTAATCCCTCTGTTTTCAGGGTCTGCCCCCTACCCGCCGTCGGCGTACCTCCGCCGCCCCCCTTCACCGGACCCTAGCGCCGCCCCCCCTCCACGACCTCGTCGATCTCGCCGCCCCCGTGGTGGTCCATGATCTGTCCTTGTTGGGCTCTGAGCTTGGGACGCGGAATGCTCGCTACAATCGCTCTTGCTGGTCTTGTCATCGCCGTTGTTCTGCTCCTGCTCCTTGGCCTCTTCGTTGTACATCTCCTCCACCATTGGCTTCCAGAGACGGACCCTCGCGTTGATGAACCAGTTCGAGACCTGCATTCACAAAATAAAAAAAGAACAACTAATGCATTAATAATCACAACAGGCCTTTGCATCGAATGAATTCATTCATATACACAGGAAGAGAAGGGACTCTTAGCACCTGGCTTCTGGTTAGTCCAGTTTGCTTCGCGAGCATGTGTTTGTCGGAATCCTTCGGGAAAAAACAAATTGCACACAATGGCATCTACAAATGAAGAAGGTCTTCAGGACTAGGATCAAATCACAACAATTGCATCAATCTATCAGATTAGAGGTGGGAAACTTGTATGTTTTCGCAATTTTCAAGTAAACATTTGAAGAACTTGCAGTCACTAGGGACCCAAACGTTCACCACCTCGTCCAGGGGAGGTCGGAGACGGGGTCGGCGAGGTCGGAGACGGGGGCGGCGAGGTCGGGGAGGGGGGGGGGGGGCAGCGGCGAGGGGGGGGGGGACGAGTGACACGGTGAAGAAGACAACAGGTCAGGGATATTTTTGTCAAAAAATTTGGGTCAACCTAGTTGACCGTCCATATTGGACGGAAACCGTCAAAAGTAGGGGGTACCTTACATTATTGTAAACTTGTGGGGTGCACTGTAAATATGGTAAACAAAAGTGGGGTGCCACTCAAAATTTCTCTTTTTAAAAATATGTGACTCCTAATGAAAGGACCGGTCGAAAGGGAATGATTTGAATCTTTAGATATTATGTCATTTCACATTCCAAGTATGGGTCACACCAGATATAAAAAAATAAGAAAATGTACGAGTACAAAATAATAATTATATTTTTTTTTAGCTGGCATTATATTATTATTAGGAAAATATTATACTTACAATCAATTTTGGTTGTAAGTTTTACAATCGTCTACGTGTCATCTATTGATTGGAGAAGATGGGGGACTGGACAGGGCCGGATGGGATCATGTTAGCAGGAGTGGAAGTGGAGGTGAGTTGTAAGAGTGTTGTAAATATTTGATAATAAACATAGTATTTTTCTTCTTATTATTATTATTATTATTGCCGGGGCAGAACACTATAGGAATAGAGAGTGACGGGGGGCCCAGGTGAGTCACCAAAACAAGATGGCACCTGAAGTACGACCAAGGAGCGGGACCCACAAGTGAGGGGATCCTTGTTCTGTGGGCCGCGTGGAAAAGAACATTGTTAACTTTTATATTGGAAGTAATTGTAATCACAATTTGACAAGCCTATTTGTTTCGTGATGGGGAGAGTTTGTACATTGTTGAGAGGAGTCACGTCTGAGTCAGCAAATGTGGTATCAAATTTCTTATTGGCTTATTTTTTTTCTCGCTTCCTTTTTGGATAGTTCCGTAATAATAAAATTTAAGCAAACAAAATGACTAACAATTAATTTAGCTACATTTGAGGCTTGTTTGAATGTACGGGATGGACGAAAGTAAAAGAAAAAATGTGTAATCTGTAATTCCAAAAAATATTGTGTGTGATTTTTTTGAATAGATAATTAGCTTTTGGAATCGCTGTCGTTGGGATTCAAAATCCATCCACAAAGGCCACATGTATCCACACTAACCACTTGCGCTAGCGATCATTGGCTCATATATATATATATATATATATATATATATATATATATATATATATATATATATATATATATATATATATATATATATATATATATATATTAGGGGTGCAACTCGGACGGGTTGGGTTTGGTTTGGTTTGATATCAACCCCAGCCAAACCAGATGAATTATAAGTCTAATCCGAGTCCGACCCGACCTTGGGTTCAACATATAAAGTCCAAGGCCAAGTCCGGAGGATCGGGTTGGGCTTGGGTTGTGTCGGTTTTATCGGGCTCTAATATAATATTTGAAATAATTTTACTCAAAAGTAATATTAAACACATAATCAAATAGCAAACAAGCCTTGATCATTACAGAATACAAACGGAATAAGATTTAGGATAAGGAGTTAAAGTGTTTGGGTGAAATTTTTTAGGATTTAAACTTTTTATTTAAGAAGTATGAAATAATATATATATAAATTATATGTAAGTCGGGTTTTGGGTTCTTCGGGTAACCTGACACATGAACCCGAGCCCAGCCCGATTTTTGATCGAGTTCCAATATTTAAATCCAAACCCGAGCCTGAACCCGAATATCTTCAACCCTAACCTAACCCATTAGCGGGTTTACCCGATCGGACTCAGGTTTAGCCTGTCCGAGTTGCACTCCTAATATATATATATATATATATATATATATATATATATATATATATATATATATAACGGTTGAAAATCGAAAACCGGATCGAATCGAATCGAACCGAAATGTGACAAACATTTCGATTCTTCGGTTATCGAATCGGTTTTCGGTTTGAAAAATTGAAATAACGGTTCGATTTTTGGTTCTTGATCCGAGTAACCGAAACGAACTGGCACAAATCGAACCGACCGAAAACCGAACCAAATTAATTCGGCTCGGTTTTTATAAAAACGGTTCGATTTTCTGCTTTGAGAAATACGGTTTACAGTCATTACGATTTTCGTATATTCGTTTCGGTTTGGACTGAATCGAACCATGCTCACCCTACTTTGGAGACTAGAAAAATAGTCCCATATTGCTAACTCTAAATGGTGAGTATTTTTATATAAAATTTTGCTTGTGTAAGATGTGCACATGAGGTGTGGTAAGGCACATGAATACCATGTGGGAGTATTTTTCTATTAAAAAAAAAATTAACTCTTCGATGAAGGATTTATACTTTTTATCATTATTTATGTCCTTTAGAAAAGCTACTCGAATTCGAACTCAAGGACGCATAATGAAATTTTTTTGTCATATTTACATATTTGAATCTACCTACATTGTCCAAGTGAAGGAAGCTTGCTGTCGAAAAGAAGTGTTAACGCCAACAATCTTACTCCATGCTGGTAACGTTATAGCAAATGGCTCATTAATATTACCATAGTTAATACAGCTATGTAGCATTTGTATTCTGGATTTTATAGCAGCTTAGAGCATCTCCAATCCTATTGTGACTTTGGAAAAAAGTTGTTGCCACATAGGAATGACAAAATTTTATTCAAAAGTTTTTCTCCAATGCAATTGTCAAGTCAATTGTGAAGTTTATGTGGCAAAAATTAAAGAAGACATTGTGAAGTTGATTGTCTTATTCTAGACAATGCACTTGACAATGCCTTCTCTTCCATGTCATCAATTATGAATAAAAAATATAAGAAAAAAGAAAGAAGATGAGTAGTTGTCTTAAAAGTTGCCTTGAAAGTTGAAAAAATACTTTTTAATGTCTCCTCAATACTTTTTGTCACGACCCGTTACCCAAATTGTTGGGCCGGGCCGAGCCATGTCCAGCCTACGCTTGTTAAAGCGTAGTAAGCTGTTCTAAGAATAGACAATAAAGGATCTAAGCTACTAACAGTTCTAAAATCACATTTAAATGTTCATCACAACACAGCATCTATAAGCGAAGGTAAACAAACACAGATTTAATAATACATAACCAAAGTATCTAACTTGAGACAAAGTCCAGTATCCAAATATAAGAACAGACAAAGTCTAATTTTACTAAACACATGAAAGATAACTAAGCAAGGTTTCCTGCTGGAGCCTCTTCTGGAGCTAAGGCCAGGTCCATGGTAAGTAGTGTCACGACCCGCACCCTAGAGTTAGGACACGAGAACGTAACAACGCCCAGCCTACGCCGCAGTGTCGACGGTAGAACGCTGTCCTAGGTCTCAATGCATCTAACAGTATAAGACTAAACAGTTTATACTCCCCGAATGGGGGTGACATAGCAGAATGTAAACTCAATCACATCAATGGTAGAGCATAAAGGAAGATAGATAAAACATGAAATCCAAAGAGATACAACAGATAGAAGTCTAAGTGTCTAAGATACATAAACTCAGAATACATCTCAAAACTCAAATACAGTAATCCATAAATACATCTCAAGACAACTGAGAATAAACTATGAGCAAACCCTAGCTATCTATACAACCTCTACTGTCTCCTCTAGGCTAGCAGGCAACCTCCAGGCTATCTGTAAAATTTATCAACAGGTCCAGTCAGGACAGGAGCGAGCACATTACATCTTAACAAGTCATAATAGAAAAGAAAATGTAATCATGCTAGAGAATAAAATACAGGATCTGAAGAAATAACATAATGTAAAAGAGAGACTGTAAGTAAATATCTATGATATATAGAGAGAGACAGTGCTAGTGATTCAGAGTACAGGATAAACATGTGAATGGCATGGGACTGATTCATGATTACACTACTTGGAATTGATTCATGATTACACTACTTAGAATTATTCACATGTTCATTTATACTCTCCCATCCCCAATCAATACACAAGAATCCAATCAAGTTATGTTAAGATTCATGATTATACTACGTTGCCCATAAAGGGTGATTCATGAATTGATTCGTGAAGGCTCGGTGATCATGAGGGTACATGAGTCACTAGCTGATTCCTGAAGATTCATGATAATAGAAGCATGAGATACGTGATGTAAGTGAAACACACATGACAAAAGTATCTGATGCTCCCGAGAGGGATAACATCTCATGAAGGGATCCATATAGTACCAATCCGTGTTACCAACGTGTCAGCATCAAGTAAGATAGTCTAAAGCAGGAAATATAATCCTAAACATGATATGAAATGATCAGAGAATGTACTCGCCTGATATCTGAATATCCAAGGTAAAGATACTGTCCGAGGAGAGGTGTCTGGCTCCTAATTAGAATAGCACAAGTCACAACATGTCCAGAAGGATAATATAAAGCACTACAATGCATTCTACATGAATCTAGGTCAAACTAGGCTAAAGTCAACCCTTGGTCAACTCTGGTCAACTGTACTAGTCAAACTAGGTCATGTCCTAACCCAGCAAGTCTTACTAGGCCTAACCAAGACTATCCTAGCAAGCACACATCAATACAAGGCTATACAAGCCAACATACACCCAACTCTATATAGCATGCAATTATTCAATACTCAAATAGGCAAGAATTTACATTGGATATACACTAGGTAATCTATTACTTTAAGCTATATATGTCTACACATATATACACATGCATATATTGGTATTCAACATTAGGTCTATAATCATGGCATTTCAAATGGTTATATAAACTTATATATTACAACATAATATGCTAACATATATATAATATACATACATAGCTAAGTTAACTATATTCATAAATACTTATTTAAGAGGCTATGTGTGTGTAGGTGAACATGGCAAAGGGGCAAGTGAGGGTTAAATGGGCATACATAGTGTATACATATCAAAGAGTGTCAAAGTGTAAGTGTACAAAGTGTCAAGTGTGATAGTGTCAACATAGTGTAAGGGGGTACATGAGGTAATATAGGATTTGTGTTAACATAGAACATTACATCTCATTAACTTGTATATTGCATACATTACATCTATTATTACATTACATTCATGCTTGCATTCATTCATCATTCCTTTATTCTCTTGCACCACTATATGCACCATACATTACATACTATGGAACCTACATATTCATTACAAGCCATACTTATACATGCTTACATTAGATAGGATACTTACACCTCATACATCATTTATTTAAACATTTACTCATGCTTGTATTCTCTATTTAATTACATAATGTATATATATTAACATGGGTTAAAATCAAATAGAACATTATATTACACACAAGGGTGCACAAAATGCATATGCCGAATAGTAACTCCTACTAATAATCAATACTATACCATCTCAGCATAAACTAAAATCTAGGATTAAAGTATGTTATATATCTATGTGTTAGCTTTCCGAAACTTCAAACGGATCGCATTTTCGTTTCCGGAAACTCCCGGAATCGCGAAAACACCGAGAACGCGTTTGTCTTTCGTACAGCTGACACTCAAATAATTCTCCAAAAAGTTACAAAAAGAATTAGGCCTATTAATACATGTTTTTGGAAAGATAACTTCAATACGCTTCTTTTTAAAAAAACGGAAGATTAAACCGAGCTTTGAGCTAGAAGTTATGATATTTCAAAGTTAGGGCTGAAATTAAAAACGTGGATAGAAATCATGACGGATTTGGGTAGTTTGAGACAAAAGAACACAAGTATATAACATAATATATCAAGAAGTCACTCCCTACACTAATATATATATATATATGAGACACTATAGAACACATCTCCAATACAAAAATATGAGATTAAACATCTAATAATTCATTCATACATAACAACAACACATAGTGTGTCCAAATTTGGGATTTTTCCACATGGACACAACCACAACACAAAGGACACTCATATGACCTCCAAATGGACACGAAATGGACACAAATGGAGATACAACCATGGGGTCATTCCTATGGGTTCAAAATAGACCTATATGTATGAGGAAATGAAAAGGAGAAGGGATTTATACCTCCCGGTAGATCGAATCGAAGAAAAGCCTTTCCGGAGCGACACCGACACGTAGAGATTCCAAAAGGACACGAACGAGCTCCGAATCCTCCCAAACTTGGTAGCTTCCTCCTTGGCTAGAATGGAGAAGGAAAGAAAAAGATTTGGTGGAGAAATGGAAGGATTTGGTGGAGAAATTGCTAGGGATTGCTCTCTAGGAATTTGGGGAAGAACAAGAGAGAGTGTGTGGATGAGAATAATGAAATAAACTTGAGCCTATCCTCTCCCAAAGTAGCTGGCCATATGGGGCTATTTGTCCTATTATGGTAAGGTCCAAAATGCCCCCACTAACCTATTCTATGAGTATTAGGAAAGGGCTAATTGGTTGGGGCTAAATTAGTCATTCTAAAGTCTCTAATCACACTAACCTTATCCATAATAATTAGTCTAACCTCTAACTAAAATATTTCTATCATGTGGACTAAAATTAATATTATGTGGGTCATGCCTAACTAGTGTGTGGGTCCTACTAGAGTCAAACTACCCCCGGGTCCCCGTTTCAAGTCAGATTGAGTTGAAATTCGAATCCAACTCAAATAACCCCAAAACAATATCATAAATAATAAAATAATATTAAAATAATTCAAAGATGTCAAATGCAAAAATATTCTTAGGCCAAAAATTACATTAAAATATCATAATCACATGGTTAGGCTCTAGGTCAAACAGTCTCTAGGGTTTCACTAGCAAAACGTCAAAACCACAAGTCATTGATTTAAATAATTTTAAAATGATTTAACATCACCAAAAATCATATCATGAATTAGATATCATTATTAAAATAATTATAAACAACAAAATTTTAAAATTACCCTCATTTGGGAAACTGGGTGCTACAACTCTACCTACCTTAGAAAAATTTCGTCCTCGAAATTTAAGATCGATAGTACTCTTTCTAGAGCCTCTAACCTACCCAATATCTAAGATAACACTTCCTAACACTGGAATAATAAACGGACATCTAAAAGGTGTCAATCTAGGAATACCTCCAACACTGCTCTGCTGTACGGCGGTAATGGAACTTCAATAAAATATGGACTGGAACCTATATCCAAGGGACTGGACCTATTTTAAAGTGGTCTTAACTAAGGATGAAAAGGAACTGATCATAGGCTATAGGTATGCTCAAACTATTATCTTCCTATTAACCATCTATTAATACATTCTATTACCATAGGAACGATGCATTACTAAGACATATAGGCCCCTATCTCTCATAACACATTTATACTCACCAAAAGACTAGTACGTCCTATCAAGGCTGATACTATAATCTCTCATAAATCTCATAAGCTACATGTTTAGAGACACACATGCCCACATCAAGGACTAACCTATATATATATCTACAACTGATACTAATGGGGTGACGTCCCTATTTTCCAACAATTAAGGTCTAAATTTTTTTATCTAAATCATGCAATTTGAAGGAATAGTATACAAGGTCAGGACATACTGTAGCAGTTGGAAGTCTCACCTAGGTGCACTAGTCATTCTAGGTCAAAACAGTACTATGGTATCAACACACAAACAATCTAGGGTGTCCTAATTGGGAAGGTAAGGGAACAACAATCATCAAGGTTGTAGGGCTGTCTACAATCATATATAAAAATTGGTCATTAACAAGCAACTAAGAAATTATTAAAAGGTTACTATTCCATAAAATGGCAAAAATTGAAAATTTAGGCACAACAAATCACAAATAGATTTTTGTCTTGACACGATCTAAGTTGATCAATTTCGGGATAAAACGAGATTTGGGCAAGAAGGGAAATCAATGAAATCAAAGTATGAGCACGAGCATCCAATGATGGAAGTTCAGGTCATGATTAAATTTAATTCGACTGAGTACGAATACAAGGTTCATAGGCGATGAAAAGATTTCAAGAAAAATTGTCAAAGCTGTCGCGAATGAGACTCTAGGGTCAAGTTTAACTATGTCTCCATTCTCGTAGATTGATACATGAAAAGCGAACCAAAGTGCAATAGGTTGATCAGACCATCATGTACCGGTTCTGATTAGACAATATGTTAGTGGGTGGCCACCCAATAAAATATGTCATGACCAAGCTCGAAAATAGATAAGCTTGCAAAACTAAGGCTAATTTAGCAGCACAAGATATAAGGGTGGTAATGATGAAAGGAATTACATAGTCCAAGTTTCTTAACCAACGGGTCAAGTAATCAGATAAGGTACAAGGTTAAGCATCTAAAGAAACAAGCAGAACACCATCACATGTCGGGTCGAAAGAATTGAGTCAAGGCTGGATTTCTAATTGAAATAAGAAGAAATTTAGTATAATGGTAGAGGTTATAGTTTAGCCAGTTGACCAGAAAATCATATCAAGAAAATAGAGTACAAGAAGACGGATTTTAGTGGGACATGATATACCTACACGAAGGTGAGCTCGTCTAGGTCTTGCATATAAGATTTGTTGGAGGGTAACAGCTAGTATTACATTCCGAATATCAAAGTCACGATAAGGAACGTCAAGGATCTCAATTAGAAAGTGGGAGTTCAAGAGGTGGTAATTAATGCACAAAAATAATGAAGATCGAGTTAGTCATCTGCTTCTGATACTCTTAAGTTCATCAGGTCATAACTTGCCAATCATATCTTTACCTCACCAGTCTCCATATGAAAATTTAACCTTTACTTAAACCCTTACCATGACTACCGTAGGCAATTCCCAATTTCCAAACATCACTCTTGAAGCACAGCCCTCACATTTAGGAATCAACATTAACCATTTATGTAAATTTCCAAGTTTTTTCACCTTGTCTTAAATTTGACCCAAAACCTCTAAATTCCGTTTACGAATTCTTTGAACTTGTTCAAATTGTTCTCCTCGTATTATTTAATTTAAATCTCTAGGCCTTACAAAACTTATCTTCCATCATAAAATCAACTTCCGTATTTTCTTCGACATACACCCTTGAATATTATTCTCCTAAAAATATTTCACAACAATCTCTAAACTTCCATAACTTTGTGTTCTCTCTATCCCTAGTCATTTCCTCGCAACATCTTGTTTAATATCCTTATTAAACACAATTAACTTCTTTTTTCCATTACTAACCTTCTACATAGCCTCAGAGTAAAAGTTTTCCCCAGAATCAATAACCAAGATTTTCTAAGTTCTCAAAACTAGGTTGACCTCTGATATCCTCATTAGTTTTGAATACACCTATAAACTATCTCATAGCCCCAAAATTTCTCTAAATGTAATTGTTTCCAGATTGGCAGTATACATCTCTTTATTCTATTCGAGATCTTTACCACATTCCTATCTCAAGTTTTCCTATGGAACACTCCAAATTTGATTTCCTTTAGATCATCATAAAATAACCAGTTACGTCTTCTCTGAGCTACATAATTTACGTCACTTCCTTAGCCTTCCCCATGCAAAAGATACAAAGATTCAAGGGTTTCGAAGTACATCTGGTAGGGACGACAAGATGTGGGTAATTAATGTAATGAGACAGAGTTTAAGATAGGAGATAAATAAGAATGCAAGGGAATAATGGAGAGAAAGAATAATGAAGATATGTTCCTTCTCATCGGTTCAAACGAGAGGAACCCATCAAGCTTAAATTCAATAGCAAGGAATGAGAGTGAATCCAAACAAGAGGAAAATGAATTCCAATTGAAGTTCAAAATGAGTTTCTCAGGGGTCGTCCCAGAAATCTCTCAATGAATCCTAAGTGTGATTGAGTACCTTGGATTTGAAAATATTAATCAAAATACAAAATTCAATCAACAACTACAAAATTTTATCAAAATCATCAACTAATACCAGGATTCAAAGTTCTACAATGAATCCACAAAATCAATTTCAAATCAAGGAAAAAGGTGAATCAAAACAAGGAAAAGGAGTTTAAATTGGAATTCAAAATGAGATTCTCAAGGGTCATCCCAGGAATCTCTCAAGGAATCCTAACAGTGATTGAGTATCCTCTCATCCTAACACCTTAATTTATATATCCTATAGCAGGCTCGTAGTAGTACAACTAAGTCGTTGCGCTACTACGAAATCGCACTAATGCGAATCTCGACCTGCATGGGCCACCACTAAAAATGTGTCACGACCCGTACCCTAGAGTTAGGACACGAGAACGTAACAACGCCCAGCCTACGCCGCAGTGTCGGCGGTAGAACGCTGTCCTAGGTCTCAATGCATCTAACAGTATAAGACTAAACAGTTTATACTCTCCGAATGGGGGTGACATAGCAGAATGTAAACTCAATCACATCAATGGTAGAGCATAAAGGAAGATAGATAAAACATAAAATCTAAAGAGATACAACAGATAGAAGTCTAAGTGTCTAAGATACATAAACTCAGAATACATCTCAAAACTCAAATACAGTAATCCATAAATACATCTCAAGACAACTGAGAATAAACTATGAGCAAACCCTAGCTATCTATACAACCTCTACTGTCTCCTCTAGGCTAGCAGGCAACCTCCAGGCTATCTGTAAAATTTATCAACAGGTCCAGTCAGGACAGGAGCGAGCACACTACATCTCAACAAGTCATAACAGGAAAGGAAATATAATCATGCTAGAGAATAAAATACAGGATCTGAAGAAATAGCATAATGTAAAAGAGAGACTGTAAGTAAATATCTATGATATATAGAGAGAGACAGTGCTAGTAATTCAGAGTACAGGATAAACATGTGAATGGCATGGGACTGATTCATGATTACACTACTTGGAATTGATTCATGATTACACTACTTGGAATTATTCACATGTTCATTTATACTCCCCCATCCCCAATCAATACACAAGGATCCAATCAAGTTATGTTAAGATTCATGATTATACTACGTTGTCCATAAAGGGTGATTCATGAATTGATTCGTGAAGGCTCGGTGATCATGAGGGTACATGAGTCACTAGCTGATTCCTGAAGATTCATGATAATAGGAGCATGAGATACGTGATGTAAGTGAAACACACATGACAAAAGTATCTGATGCTTCCGAGAGGGATAACATCTCATGAAGGGATCCATATAGTACCAGTCCGTGTTACCAATGTGTCAGCATCAAGTAAGATAGTCTAAAGCAGGAAATATAATCCTAAACATGATATGAAATGATCAGAGAATGTACTCGCCTGATATCTGAATATCCAAGGTAAAGATACTGTCCGAGGAGAGGTGTCTGGCTCCTAATTAGAACAGCACAAGTCACAACATGTCCAGAAGGATAATATAAAGCACTACAATGCATTCTACATGAATCTAGGTCCAACTAGGCCAAAGTCAACCCTTGGTCAACTATGGTCAACTGCACTAGTCAAACTAGGTCAAACTAGGTCATGTCCTAACCCAACAAGTCTTACTAGACCTAACCAAGACTATCCTAGCAAGCACACATCAATACAAGGCTATACAAGCCAACATACACCCAACTCTATATAGCATGCAATTATTCAATACTCAAATAGGCAAGAATTTACATTGGATATACACTAGGTAATCTATTACTTTAAGCTATATATGTCTACACATATATACACATGCATATATTGGTATTCAACATTAGGTCTATAATCATGGCATTTCAAATGGTTATATAAACTTATATATTACAACACAATATGCTAACATATATATAATATACATACATAGCTAAGTTAACTATATTCATAAATACTTATTTAAGAGGCTATGTGTGTGTAGGTGAACATGGCAAAGGGACAAGTGAGGGTTAAATGGGCATATATAGTGTATACATATCAAAGAGTGTCAAAGTGTAAGTGTACAAAGTGTCAAGTGTGATAGTGTCAACATAGTGTAAGGGGGTACATGAGGTAATATAGGATTTGTGTTAACATAGAACATTACATCTCATTAACTTGTATATTGCATACATTACATCTATTATTATATTACATTCATGCTTGCATTCATTCATCATTCCTTTATTCTCTTGCACCACTATATGCACCATACATTACATACTATGGAACCTACATATTCATTACAAGCCATACTTATACATGCTTACATTAGATAGGATACTTACACCTCATACATCATTTATTTAAACATTTACTCATGCTTGCATTCTCTATTTAATTACATAATGTATATACATTAACATGGGTTAAAATCAAATAGAACATTATATTACACACAAGGGTGCACAAAATGCATATGCCGAATAGTAACTCCTACTAATAATCAATACTATACCATCTCAGCATAAACTAAAATCTAGGATTAAAGTATGTTATAGATCTATGTGTTAGCTTTCCGAAACTTCAAACGGATCGCATTTTCGTTTCCGAAAACTCCCGGAATCGCAAAAACACCGAGAACGCATTTGTCTTTCGTACAGCTGACACTCAAATAATTCTCCAAAAAGTTACAGAAAGAATTAGGCCTATTAATATATGTTTTTGGAAAGATAACTTCAATACGCTTCTTTTAAAAAAAACGGGAGATTAAACCGAGCTTTGAGCTAGAAGTTATGACATTTCAAAGTTATGACTGAAATTAAAAACGTGGATAGAAATCATGACGGATTTGGGTAGTTTGAGACAAAAGAACACAAGTATATGACATAATATATCAAGAAGTCACTCTCTACACTAATATATATATATGAGACACTATAGAACACATCTCCAATACAAAAATATGAGATTAAACATCTAATAATTCATTCATACATAACAACAACACATAGTGTGTCCAAATTTGAGATTTTCCCACATGGACACAACGAAAACACAAAGGACACTCATATGACCTCCAAATGGACACGAAATGGACACAAATGGAGATACAACCATGGGGCCATTCCTATGGGTTCAAAATAGACCTATATGCATGAGGAAATGAAAAGGAGAAGGGATTTATACCTCCCGGTAGATCGAATCGAAGAAAAGCCTTCCCGGAGCGACATCGACACGTAGCGATTCCAAAAGGACACGGACGAGCTCCGAATCCTCCCAAACTTGGGTAGCTTCCTCCTTGGCTAGAATGGAGAAGGAAAGAAAAAGATTTTGTGGAGAAATGGAAGGATTTGGTGGAGAAATTGCTAGGGATTGCTCTCTAGGAATTTGGGGAAGAACAAGAGAGAGAGTGTGGATGAGAATAATGAAATGAACTTGAGCCTATCCTCTCCCAAAGTGGCTGGCCATATGGGGCTATTTGTCCTATTATGGTAAGGTCCAAAATGCCCCCACTAACCTATTCTATGAGTATTAGAAAAGGGCTAATTGGTTGGGGCTAAATTAGTCATTCTAAAGTCTCTAATCACACTAACCTTATCCATAATAATTAGTCTAACCTCTAACTAAAATATTTCTATCATGTGGACTAAAATTAATATCATGTGGGCCATGCCTAACTAGTGTGTGGGTCCTACTAGAGTCAAACTACCCCCGGGTCCCCGTTTCAAGTCGGATTGAGTTGAAATTCGAACCCAACTCAAATAACCCCAAAACAATATCATAAATAATAAAATAATATCAAAATAATTCAAAGATGTCAAATGCAAAAATATTCTTAGGCCAAAAATTATATTAAAATATCATAATCACATGGTTAGGCTCTAGGTCAAACAGTCTCTAGGGTTTCACTAGCAAAACGTCAAAACCACAAGTCATTGATTTAAATAATTTTAAAATGATTTAACATCACCAAAAAATCATATCATGAATTAGATATCATTATTAAAATAATTATAAACAACGAAATTTTATAATTACCCTCATTTGGAAAACTGGGTGCTACAAGTAGGGTATGTATCCTCAGGACTATCATCTGTAATATTTTCAACAGGTCCAATTAGGACAGGAACGAGTACAACCCATCTAGAAAACCCAAGTAAATGACAGAGAACTCTAAAACAGTTATAGACAGTTTTATTGATGAACATGGTAGTTTATATTCAGGTGATGGTATAGAGAAACAGTTAAGATACAAGAAAAGAAAGGTAACTAAACAAGAGAAGAATCATGGCAATGATGACGATAATAAAAGCTAACTGAACTAGAATAACATGTATGAGTCCAGACAGTACAATATAAGTCTAATGTAATCCCAGTGTGAGTCCAGTCCATATAATCCGATACCAGATGATTTCCGGTACAAGATGAGTCCAACAGTGATCAATGAATCCAGGGTGAGTGCAACTATGATCTAACAGTGTGTTTTAAAATATCGAGGTCGACATGTAAACGGTTGTAGGTATCAGGCACATCTCTTACGGATCAGGCAAGAGATGGCTATGCTTCCGGTAGATTCCTGTGGGAGATTCCAGATTTGGGGTATGTCTTGTCACTTCCCGTTCCCAGAATGCGTATTTTTATACATGTACAACTCATGTGTATTTATTTAGTATTTATCATGTATTTATTTAATATTTATCATGTATTATCCTGTATTTAAATTCCTTTAATTTCATGTTAATCAATTAATCTGCTCTTTAAATTTTTATGTTAATTTATTTCCTGCAATTATATTTCTGCAATTTTATTTTTGCACTTTATTTTCTGTACTTTATTTCCTGCCTTAGTCTTGCTTATTTGGGTTCGGGTTGGCTTTGGTTGGATCCCCTACAACCCGACCCATTGGACCCGGCCCAACCCCCACCTACTACCACCCCTTCCATTTAAAGCTTCCATCTCTTTCTCTCTCTTCATAAACTACTTCACCATTACTCCTCTTCTTCTTCCTTTCATTACTCTCTCCACCTACCAGCCATAGGCAAGTACAACTTGCTTTCCATGAGAACCCATGTTTTTATAGTTCATTTGCCTTTCTCTCGTGATCCTAAGAGAGTTTAGAACTTGGCATTTCTCATTTCGAAGTCTTAATTTTTGTAGATCTAGAAATTAGTATTTTCGAATTTTGGTGGTCTTGATCTATCAAACTTCTTTGTTTGCAAATTTTGATGGTTCCATATTGTAGAGAGTTTTATTCTACCCAATTTTGACCTTTGGAAAGTTGGATTTGGACTTGTGTTGACCAAGTTATGGACTTTTGAAGCTTTGGGGTGCAACCTTGGAGTTCTTGCTGTTTGGAGAAGACAGTGAGCTGTGTACGCTAGCTTTTTAGCTTGCGTTACTGAGCTGTCCAGCCTACGCTTGTTAAAGCGTAGTAAGCTGTTCTAAGAATAGACAATAAAGGATCTAAGCTACTAACAGTTCTAAAATCACATTTAAATGTTCATCACAACACAGCATCTATAAACGAAGGTAAACAAACACAGATTTAATAATACATAACCAAAGTATCTAACTGGAGACAAAGTCCAGTATCCAAATATAAGAACAGACAAAGTCTAAGTCTACTAAACACATGAAAGATAACTAAGCAAGGTTCCCCGCTGGGGCCTCTTCTGGAGCTAAGGCCAGGTCCATGGTAAGTAGGACATGTATCCTCAGGACTATCATCTGTAATATTTTCAACAGGTCCAATCAGGACAGGAACGAGTACAACCCATCTAGAAAACCCAAGTAAATGACAAAGAACTCTAAAGCAGTTATAGACAGTTTTATTGATGAACATGGTAGTTTATATTCAGGTGATGGTATAGAGAAACAGTTAAGATACAAGAAAAGAAAGGTAACTAAACAAGAGAAGAATCATGGCAATGATGACGATAATAAAAGCTAACTGAACTAGAATAACATGTATGAGTCCAGACAGTACAATATAAGTCTAATGTAATCCCAGTGTGAGTCCAGTCCATATAATCCGATACCAGATGATTTTCGGTACAAGATGAGTCCAACAGTGATCAATGAATCCAGGGTGAGTCCAACTATGATCTAACAGTGTGTTTTAAAATACCGAGGTCGACATGTAAACGGCTGTAGGTATCAGGCACATCTCTTACGGATCAGGCAAGAGATGGCTATGCTTCCGGTAGATTCCTGTGGGAGATTCCGAATTTGGGGTATGTCTACATGTCTTACTCAATATTTCTCCACCAAACAAGTGAATCCAGTACAAGACACAAGAATCGAGATGAGTCCGGCCAAATGATGATTCCAAAAATGATTCCGGAATGATTCCAACGATTCCAGTAATAGAGGTCAGCAAGTAAGGTATGTGTCGCATACATGAATCCAGAAATATCCATACGTGTTGATACAGAGAATCATATAGAACTAACTAGAACTGAAATACAGCAATTGACAAATAAATGAGAGAACTATCAGAGAATGTACGCGCCTGATACTCTGAAAAGAGTAGTGTAATATCAGATGTCTGTACCAAGGTCACAATGTCCTAAAATAGAGTAATACAGTTATGACATGTCCAAAATGAAAGTAAACGAAAGAACTAATACAATCTATATGATTTCTAAGCCAATCTAGGTCAAAGTCAACTCTAATCAAACATTTTAGTCAAACTAGTCAAGTGGGGACCTAGCATAAAAAGTCTATTGTGGAGTGCCACTATACACAAACTAACTTTCTAGGATCTTTACACTAGTGCGGGGTGAGGTCCAATACGTCTATAACTCAAAACAACACAAAATATTAAAAGTCGTAATTATTCAATAAATAAATCAAATTGTACACTATGGTCCAATAATTTTAAAGATAGACAAAAAGCTCAAATATATATAAAATAAAGTACCAAAATAATCCTTGTTAATTATAGAAATTTATACTAATTTTTTTGAAATTTATAAACCCTCATAGATATTTATTAAAAATCAGCAAACATAAATATACTGAAAATGAGTTCTGTTTTCCCATTTTTATAAAATATGAAAAGTACTTATTAAATATTGGAAAAATTATAATAAATTAGCTAAATTAACATAGTATCTAAATATAATTTTTCCCATATTTTTACAGCAATTAAAATATATATATAAATTCAAAACCAGAAAGTAACAATTTATGAAAAAATAATTAATTATAAATTAAGGATAATACATAAGCAAAATCTACAGATGTTGTCGGATGATAAATTAAATATCACCAACGTGTCCAGAACGGTCAAATCAGCTAGGATAGCCTACCCATAAGTCCAATTTGGACACAGGGGCAAAACGGTAATTTTTGGTTAAAATGATGTCCGCCGTTGGACACACTTTGCATCGAAAAACATGTCAGGATAGAAGTCTACAAAACCTAGCAAATTATATGTCCACGAATCTAGAATGACGATACGAACCCAACGGTATGTCCAAAATGGAATTCCGATGTGCCGATCTCAAAATGATACGTTGACGCGGACACTTGATATCCGGTTTGCACAGAAATGCGTGCCAAAGCAAATGTCTTCAAAACTCAGCAAATTATATGTCAACGAGTCCAGAATGACGATATGAACTCAACGGTATATCCAGAATTGGATTCCGATGAGCCGATCTCAAAGTGACCCGTTGACTCAAAAAGTGGGACCAGTTTTGCACCGAAATGCGTGCCAGGGCCCACGTTTTCCAAATCAAGCAAACTTTATATGAAAACATACTAGAACGACGCCACGAGTCTACTTGTGGTGTCAGAAATTGAATCCGGAGTCCCGGGTTCAAAAATAGAATTTTACAAGTGCAAATTAAAGAATTCAGACGACCAACTTTGGCGTCGAATTCAACCAACCAAACGTGCTTATAATGAAACGAAACCTAAAGGAGGTAGAAAGAGGGTTATACCAGCTATGCACCGGAACTGACGGTGCGCAAAACGGAGCTGCAATGACGAAGATACGAACCCACGAAGTTGGCATCACGAAACTGTCCAAAAATAGTTCAATTTAAAACGTCAACTTGGTGGCCAGTTTTGAGGTATCAAACGACAAAATTAACGGACGAATATTGACAGGAGTGAAGATGGATATACCGAGATTGTGACGGAGCAAAAATTTTGCCGATCCAACGGTCGGATCTCCCAGAAAATCTGTGCGAAGTCGCTGCGACAGAGCGCCATTTCCGAGTTCAAAACTCGCGCGCGCCGACGGGATTTCGTTCAAAACGCACGAATCGTGTGTTTAACACGTCGGGGAGGCCGGTGGTGGCCAGGAGGTGATCGCTGGGGGGTCGTGCGTCGGTGGGGGGGTCGCCGGTGGCCGATGGCTGGCCGCGGTGGCGCGCGCCATGCGCCCATGCGCGCGCGGGGTGGCATGGCGCGGCAGCCACTGCTGCTCACTGCTGCTGCTGCGAACGCTGCATGCGCGGCTGCTGCGGGGGCGGGGCCACCTGGCCGGACATGGCGTCGACGGCGGGGGTGGCCGCGACATCGGTCGCCGGTGGTGGCAAAGGTGGCGGGGGTGCATGGTGAGAGCTATGGTGGTGGTGATGCATGGTGGTGGTTGTTTGGAGAGTAGGAGGAGGAGGTGAAGGAGAATGGAGGAGGAGGTGAAGGAGGAGAGGGAGTTCGGCATGGGCTGGGAGTGGAGTGCTGTGTGTGTGAGTTTTGTGTTGAGAGAAAGAGAGAGAGGTGTTTGTGTGTGTATATATATAATATGTATAGAAAGAGTGAGAGAGAGAGAGAGATATTTGAGAGAGGGGAGAGAGAGAGAGGTCGGCTAAAGGGGGGAGGGTTGCTGTTCGTACAGAGGGGGGGTGTTTGTGTGTAATTATGGGAAGAAAGTGTGATGTGAGGTGAGAGAGAGAAAGATATTTGTGTGTGTGGGTATATATATTATATATAATATATATAGAGTGAGAGAGAAATATTAATTAGAGAGAGGATAGAGAGAGGAGGTGGTGGTCGGCTAGCATGGGAGAGTTAGGAGAGAGAGTAAGGTGAGGATGAGAGAGAGCTTATATATATATATATATATATATATATATATATATATATATATATATATATATATATATATATATATATATATATATAATATGTATATATATGTGTATATATACACATGGAGAGAGAGAAATAGATATTTTCAAAATAGGAAAAATAGGAAAATTATGTGGGGTACTTGGGCAGTCATGAGAGGACAACAGGGAGCTTGGGTTCGGGTTCGGTCGAACCGGGTTGAGTCAAAATCGGACCGGGTGCAATAATGGAATTAAAGTTGGGATTTATAATCATGGATAAATAAACAACATGCGGGGACTCCAATAAATGGGACACAAGTTTCATGTGGGTAGTAGGCTTCATGTGGACCACGTCCATACTTTGGGTCGACTAGGTTGGTTCGATGTCGGGTCCCGAAATTAAATTGGAAAATAAATCAGATTTTACGTTAGACAATTATTCGGCCTAAATTGACACAAAAATTGTGCGAAGAAAATGAAGCACAAAATGGAGTGTCTGAGTGGGACACGAAGGTCATGGGTGAAGAGCGTCTCGAGTAGATCATTCATGAGAAGTTGGTTCTGAAAAAAACGACTGGTCTGGCGCTCCTAAATTAAAAGCCACGGCAACATGTAAACGACGATCAAAAATGAAAGTGGAAATAATTATTGAATGATTAATCGGTCTAAGTTGACCCGAACTTGCGCGATACAAAAAGAGCACAAGGGAACGAGTTCAAGTGGGACATGATATATCAATAGGAAGATAATCTTGCCTACTTCAAAATCCATGAAAAGAGTTTACAGAGATTGGCATCCATGACGCTCCAGAAGTCAAAGTTACGGAAAGGCACATAAATGATCAAAACAATTAAATAAATAAATATTTATCGATAATAATTCATTCAAAAAAATTTAAAACAGTCCTGAAATTCAGGGGGCTTACATCCTACCCACCTTACAAAAATTTTGTCCTCGAAATTAAAAATCATCCAACCGGTCAAACTATAACATGTAGCTGCTCTGGCTACGATACTCAATCTGCTATCCTTGTAATCATCTCTTTTGTTTCTCCTACAAACTTTTTGGTTCCGGTTCAACTAAGTCCTTCTATCATAAACTTCATCATACATCCTTTAGAATCTTCCATACTAACATGAAACATTTATGTATACCCTAAACTATAGGTCATTCTCCGGGTATGTCTATAAGCCTATAATGCTTAATCATCAATCATATTTCCAACCTTAATTGTAAATACTGGATTTTTTTATCGTATCCTAAGTATCCATATTCTATCAATCCACAGTTCCTTAGCATCATTTGTCGTCAATCCTTTCCTACAGCTTCTCCTTGAAATCATACTTTCAATTCTTATTCTTGGCGTAGAGCCTCTTTCTTTTTACTCAACAAGCCCTCCGAATATAAATCCTCGATTTCAAAACTCCCGATTTATTAATTACCAATGTACATATGTCTTTGTCTTGTTCCATGTCTTTTTAACTGATATTTTCCCGATCTTGTACGCAATATCATATCTTATTCAAACTTATTCTATATCAATCCACATATCGATCTACCCTCTAATCACATGTAATTAGCTATAGATAGCCAACCAAAATTCTACAAATGCTAAATCCTCAAACTGCTAAGCACAAGATTCTAATCCTCAATCCATTAGTCACAACAATATAATATCTTATAATTCCATCTTAGATACCCTATCATCAAGTCATACTATCAATACAATCGTCCTTAATGGTTTCCAAGTCTACTACAGTCAGTCACCCATACTTGTCCTATAAGCTTAATCTAACCAATCCCTAGGAAAAGTATTTATCACAATCACAAAATACATTTATAGTTATACTACAGGATCAGTCAACAAGGTTTGGCTATTTCGGTCGCCTATGAAGCAGAAGGTAACAAGGCCTAAGACTGGGTTAAGCAATCCATAACGGTGTCCAAACAAGTTAAAGGTCAAGCAAGACAGGAAAGTTTATCGGAATATCTCCAAGAATGGTATGAAGACAACGGGACACATAACGAGAAGAATTACCCAAGAGGTTAACAAAGAAGAGTTTAGTCAAGTCATAGGAAAGATGGAACACAATAATAATTATGTCCAAAAGATAACATGAAAGCAATCATGTTGGAGAGTCCTAGAGAGCCTATAATCCTAGTTGCAGATGTAGATAGAACGGAGTTAATCAAGACGGAGAAGAATGATGATAAGAATTTATTCTTGCTCATTCGGTCATAACAAAGTGAACCAAGTTGAGATATGATCTGATAACCATACACGTCTTCCTGAAATCATGTTGCCAGAATTCTCGCCACACCAGTAAGCTTAGATGCAATAAACGATAGAGTCATAACTAAGGTATACTCCCTAAAATTATATTATCTAGAATCCTCGCCACGCCAACCGGTATGGCTGCGAGAAAATCTAAATTCCATAACTAGGATAAGTATATCCGAAATCAGGCTCTATGTTTTTGTCATACCAGCTAATATGGCTACGATAAATTCTAAACTCCATAACTAAGGCAGACGTTTACCTTATCAGGATATATCATAATTCAATCCACAAAATTTATCACGATGCAAGATCAAAGTTAACAACAAAATCAGAAATTAAATTCAACAACGAATTTAAAGAAGAGCAAATGGAAATAAGTGGAAACTGATTTCTAGATAAGATTAGAGTGAGATTAGAGTGAGATTAGAGTGAGATCCTCAGGGGTCATCCCAAGGGTACTATCCTGGTCAAAATTGTAACCCA
The DNA here is from genome assembly GCA_029216955.1 of Iris pallida. Lineage (NCBI taxonomy): Eukaryota > Viridiplantae > Streptophyta > Magnoliopsida > Asparagales > Iridaceae > Iris > Iris pallida. The sequence continues at coordinate 21,100,393 of JANAVB010044218.1, forward strand.
CTGAATTCAAGCAAGAGACTAAATACAGTTAACGGTCCTATGCTGTGATGAGTTCTCCTATGTTGCAATCCTAGTTATCCTCTAGGTGTTCTAAATGTCATCCCTAGTGTTATCAAGTTGTCCTAAATCCTAATTGCAGGCATGCTTGGTACAATAACGTAACCAAATAACTTAAGTCTGGACCTGCATGGGCCGCCAAAAAAATATGTCACGACCCGTTACCCAAATTATTGGGCCGGGCCGAGCCATGTCCAGCCTACGCTTGTTAAAGCGTAGTAAGCTGTTCTAAGAATAGACAATAAAGGATCTAAGCTACTAACAGTTCTAAAATCACATTTAAATGTTCATCACAACACAGCATCTGTAAGCGAAGGTAAACAAACACAGATTTAATAATACATAACCAAAGTATCTAACTGGAGACAAAGTCCAGTATTCAAATATAAGAACAGACAAAGTCTAAGTCTACTAAACACATGAAAGATAACTAAGCAAGGTTCCCCGCTGGGGCCTCTTCTGGAGCTAAGGCCAGATCCATGGTAAGTAGGGCATGTATCCTCAGGACTATCATCTGTAATATTTTCAACAGGTCCAATCAGGACAGGAACGAGTACAACCCATCTAGAAAACCCAAGTAAATGACAGAGAACTCTAAAACAGTTATAGACAGTTTTATTGATGAACATGGTAGTTTATATTCAGGTGATGGTATAGAGAAACAGTTAAGATACAAGAAAAGAAAGGTAACTAAACAAGAGAAGAATCATGGCAATGATGACGATAATAAAAGCTAACTGAACTAGAATAACATGTATGAGTCCAGACAGTACAATATAAGTCTAATGTAATCCCAGTGTGAGTCCAGTCCATATAATCCGATACCAGATGATTTCCGGTACAAGATGAGTCCAACAGTGATCAATGAATCCAGGGTGAGTCCAACTATGATCTAACAGTATATTTTAAAATATCGAGGTTGACATGTAAATGGCTGTAGGTATCAGGCACATCTCTTACGGATCAGGCAAGAGATGGCTATGCTTCCAGTAGATTCCTGTGGAAGATTCCGGATTTAGGGTATGTCTTGTCACTCCCCGTTCCCAGAATGCGTATTTTTATACATGTACAACTCATGTGTATTTATTTAGTATTTATCATGTATTTATTTAATATTTATCATATATTATCCTGTATTTAAATTCCTTTAATTTTATGTTAATCAATTAATCTGCTCTTTAAATTTTCATGTTAATTTATTTCCTGCAATTATATTTCTGCAATTTTATTTCTGCACTTTATTTTCTGCACTTTATTCCCTGTCTTAGTCTTGCTTATTTGGGTTCGGGTTGGCTTTGGTTGGATCCCCTACAACCCGACCCATTGGACCCGGTCCAACCCCCACCTACCATCACCCCTTCCATTTAAAGCTTCTATCTCTTTCTCTCTCTTCATAAACTACTTCACCATTACTCCTCTTCTTCTTCCTTTCATTACTCTCTCCACCTACCAACCATAGGCAAGTACAACTTGCTTTCCATGAGAACCCATGTTTTTATAGTTCATTTGCCTTCCTCTCGTGATCCTAAGAGAGTTTAGAACTTGGCATTTCTCATTTCGAAGTATTAATTTTTGTAGATCTAGAAATTAGTATTTTTGAATTTTGGTGGTCTTGATCTATCAAACTTCTTTGTTTGCAAATTTTGATGGTTCTATATTGTAGAGAGTTTTATTCTACCCAATTTTGACCTTTGAAAAGTTGGATTTGGACTTGTGTTGACCAAGTTATGGACTTTTGAAGCTTGCTATTTGGAGAAGACAGTGAGCCGTGTACGCTAGCTTTTTAGCTTGCGTCACTGAGCTGTGCGCGCTCTTTAGCGCAGCGCAGTATGGAGTCCATATGCTGCCTTTTTAGGAAGCGTGTGTCTTGCATGCGCTGCCTTTTGGAAGCGTATGTCGTATGGAGTTCATACGCTGCCTTTTGGGAGCGTATGGCTTGTATACGCTGACTTGGATGGTCAGGAGTCGTATGGAGTTCATATGCTGCCTTTTGGGAGCGTATAACTTGCATACGCTGACTTGGATGGTCAGGAGTCGTATGGAGTTCATGCGCTGCCATTTGGGAGCGTATGACTTGCATACGCTGACTTGGATGGTCAGGAGACGTATGGAGTTCATACGCTGCCTTTTGGGAGCGTATGACTTGCATACGCTGACTTGGATAGTAAGGAGTCGTATGGAGTACATATGCTGCCTTGAAAAGGAGTCGTATGGACTTACGTACGCTGACTTGAGCGTAGCCTGACTTGAGCGTACGCTGGCCCTACTTACCCTGGATCTTCTATAGCCCTGTATATTGATATTTTATTAGATATTTAACGTCCATTTTATATCCTTACGCCTTTTGACATAAAACTTGTTATAATCATGATATGTTAATATTTCTGTTAAATATAGATTGTTACGTGGGATGTACCATGTATCGTGAATTGAGTTATAGATACCCCGATTGACTGGAATTAAATCCTGAGAGTTGTAGACTCGACCCCACTGAATACTAGTTGACTTTCATGCCTTGTCACCGTTGATAATGATTGTGACCTTGACTAATAATTAATCATGCGTTCCTAGTTGGAACTAAGAGACTGGCTAGTCGTCTTATTGAAATGAATGAATAAGACAAGTTCATGTTATGAACTATTGTAATCGACTGGCTGATCCCAAATATTGACATACAGGCACATGCAGGCTTCAATCTAATTATTTATTTATGTATTTATTTATTTTCTACAAAAGAAGCATGTGTACTTTATGGTCAAGGCATGATTACTCCGTAGTTAGATTTGATTGTTGCATTACGCTATGTAAGACCTGCAACCTAACCGCACTGGTATCGTTGTAGAGTTGTGCATATCGTACCCCGTACGAAAGTACTCATTTGAATGACCATGATCCACGGCATGGGATTTCACTCAACGTAGGGACTATTAAGTTAAATAAAATAATGATTGCATGGAGAGAATGGATTCCCGAGTTCTTACATGGCAGCCCCCTTCACTACAAAAAAAGTGTCTTTTTGGGACGACACTATAAGGAACACTAGTCTAAAAAGTCCTAAAAGTATAATTCTAGGGACGGCTATATTTTTAGTTACAAAATGTTGCTTTTTTTTGGGACAGATTGTGAAAATGGATCACTATTTGGGACTGATGAAAATTTCTGTTCCAAATAATACATATTTTCGTCCTAATTATGTTGGCGGGAATACCACACGTGTGGCGGCTAATTGCCAAACTATTTGGGGGGAAAGTTTACCCCCACGTGTTTCCATAGTAACCATCCGATCGTCTGGATTAATCCAGACCGTCCATCCCAAAACCTATTTCCTATAGTCGATAGGACTTCTCTCTCTTTCGGATCAAAAAATTTTCTCTTCCTCTCTCTTTCCGATCAAAAATGGCGAGAGAACTGCTCTCTCTCCCTCCGACCTAGGTGATCCTTGCTGCTCTTTTTTTTTCTCCGACCATTGTTCCGACCTGGTGCTCCAGTGTTGCTGCTCTCTCTCTCTCCCCGACCATTGCTCTCTCTCCGTCCGATCTTCCAACCCTAGGTGCTCCATTGCTGCTGCTTGGTATACTTCCCCCAATCTTTAGAATTTTTTACCAAAATATTTTAGTCTTTCCCTAATATTTGGATGCATGTTATTTTATCCTAGATTGTTTGTACTATTTACACCGTTTACTCAATTTTTCCTTGATATTTGAGTGTTTTACACTGTTTACACGGCTGCATGTAATTTTGTCGTAGATTGTTTGCTTAAAATTTGAGGGTTGTACACTGTTTACTGAAATTTTGGTTAAAATTTGAGTGTTTTACACTGTTTACATGGCTGCATGTAATTTTGACGTAGATTATTTGCTTAAAATTAGAGGGTTGTACACTGTTTACTGAAATTTTGCTTAAAATTTGAGTGTTTCACACTGTTTACACGGCTGCATGTAATTTTGACGTAGATTATTTGCTTAAAATTAGAGGGTTGTACACTGTTTACTGAAATTTTGCTTAAAATTTGAGTGTTTCACATTGTTTACCACGGCTGCATGTAATTTTGTCGTAGATTATTTGCTTAAAATTTTAGGGTTTTACACTGTTTACTGAAACTTTGCTTAAAATTTGAGTGTTTCACACTGATTACACGGCTGCATGTAATTTTGTCATAGATTATTTGCTTAAAATTTGAGGGTTGTACACTGTTTACTGAAATTTTGCTTAAAATTTGAGTGTTTCACACTGTTTACACGGCTGCATGTAATTTTATCGTAGATTATTTGCTTAAAATTTGAGGGTTTTACACTGTTTACTGAAATTTTGCTTAAAATTTGAGTGTTTCACACTGTTTACACGGCTGCATGTAATTTTGTCCTAGATTATTTGCTTGAGATTTGAGTGTTTTACACTTAACTCAAATTTTTGCTAGAAATATGAGTGTTGTACACAGTTTACATGGCTGCATGTTATTTTGTCCTAGATTATTTACCAATTTTTTTATCAACATTTGCTTGAAATTGATTACTTGTCCATATACATGAATTGACTTCTGTCATCACTATTTATCAATGACAATTAATGTTCAGTCATACTCTAGTGATACTGTTCATCATTGCTACTTTGTTCTCTGGCAGTGGAGAATGGTTTGCACATATCATCAAGATTGACAATTTTGAGGCACCCATCACTTCTTCTTTTTTTATTATCCTATGCAACTCATACTTTTTCCCTGACTTCTGCAGATTTCAATGTGTAAAACATGTGTGTATATATATATATTTGTGCCTTACAGGTTATTCTCTTGGATATGTGTGTATATGTGCGTATATGTGTGTGTGTGTCTGTAGCAAATAACTTTTGTTAAACTAACTGGCAGTGGTTGCGACCATCTCTAGTTAATGGTGCTTAGTATCCTTGTGATCTTTTCATATACATCAAACGTACTGACATTTCTAATAAGAGTTATTTACCAATTTTTTGCTCGAATTTAATTACATGTGACACTGTTTATACAGGATTATTTACCAAGATTTTTTTTAGGATTATGTACCAATTTTTCATAGTTATTTACATGTGACACTATTCCCGGCTGTATGTGTTTGTCTTAGTTTTAAGCATCAGTTATTTAGGTGATTATTTTTCTTTTGGGAAGATTTCGGTTTATGAAGTATATCAGTTTATTGAGAAAATTATTTGGTGGCAAAAATATGTTAGAACACACAATATGTGCACATTGTCGTTAATTTGTGAATATTTGTGAAAAAATAGATTTTTTTGTGAAAAATTGGGCCACATTTAGACCTGTCAATTGGGCCGGCCCATCCCAGCCCGGCCCGGCCCGAACCCCAAACACTGCTTATCATTTGTTTGTCAATGTGTGTTATGCTTGGCTTTAGCACAAGCAATTTGTGCTGTGCTTGGCTTTGGCCAAGCAATTTGTGCTTTGCTTGGCTTGGGTTTGCTTGGCTTTGCTTTTTGCTTTGCTGTGCTTAGTTTGGCTTCTTTTGTGGGTACATGCCAGCCAGTCTTCATGACGGGCGGTGAACGGTGACTGTGTTGTTTGTGGGTACGTGCTTAGTTTGGCTTTTTTTGTGGGTACATGTCAGCCAGTCCTCATGTCGTGGGTCACGTGCCGGACTGGGCTGAGATTTTTCACTCTTGGCCCGGCCCGGCCCGACCCGCTATAGTTCATGGGTCGAAGAGGCCCGAGCCCGGCCCACCCAAATTCAGTGTCGGGCCGGCCCGGCTGACTTGACAGGTCTAGACACATTTGCATGGACAGGAACATGAGTTTGAACCTGGCTATGTTCTTTATAGATTTTAATTTGTCAAATTATTGCGTTTATGCGTTCATGTAGGAATTATTGTGATGGTTTGTGAAAAATTGGGTTTTCTTGTGAAAAATTGGGACACATTTGCATGGATAGGAACATGAGTTTGAACCTGGCTATGTTGTTTGTAGATTTTAATTTGTCAAATTATTGTGATTATGCGTTCATGTAGGAATTACTGTGATTATTTGTAAAAAATGGGTTTTTTTAAAAAAATTGGGACACATTTGCACGCCCATTCTGGATTGATGTTAAACATGTTATAAATGGAGATGAATTTGAACCTGGCTATGTTCTTTGTAGATTTTAGTTTGTTGAAAATCAACATTTGTGAATCATGCTTGAGCTTTTCAGTTGAAATTGGTTATTTGTGCCATGTGTTAGTTCCATGTCAGTAAGTCATAATCAACCTTGGTAGTATATTAATTTCCTTTTTCTAGCTAGTAATTGTCATAATCAATTGGTTATCTATATGCTTATTATTTCTTCTTCTTGGGCACATTAGTACATGGCTACCAATAAGTGTTTGCTCTATTATTAAATTTGTCTTTACTTGATATATTGCGTAAGAATTTTAACTCTAATTTGTTAGAAAGTATATTCTTTGCATGATATATATTTTGGATGGTGCTAGGTGATAATTGTCTTTTGGAAATTGATATGGATAAGCGTTGGATTGGATCACATGATTGGAATTCAAAGGCATACAAGGATGGGGTCGAAGCATTTCTTAAATTTGCATATAGAACTAAGAATGCTGATACGGTCCATATTTATTGCCCATGTAGTAGATGTGTAAATCGTGTTTATCATAATCGACAGACTGTGGAGGTTCATATAGAGACGTATGGATTTGAAAGGAGTTATATGGATTGGATATATCATGGGGAGTTATTGGGTGGTTTGGGTAATAACACCGATAATATAGGAGATGATATGTCAGTTGATGAAAGTGATGCTGGATTAAATGAATGTGCTGATATGACAACAATGGTACGAGAGGGAATGGGATTCTCATTCATGATAGAAAATATGGGTTGCGAGGAAGAGCCCATGGCAGAAGAAAACTTGCGGTCCGATGAATGCATGCCGAAATACTTCAAACTTCTAAATGAAGCAGAAAGCGATTTGTACGAGAGTTGTCCTAAGGGTGTCACTGAGCTATCATTTGTTGTCCAACTTTTACACCTGAAGCAACTTAATGGATGGACAAATCATTCTTTCACAATGCTGTTGGTCTTCTTAAAAAGGTGTTTCCGTGTGCCAAGATTCCCAAATCATACTATCAAGCCAGTAAGCTAACTACTGACTTGGGGTTCACTTACAAAACATGGGATGCCTGTCCTAATAGTTGTATGTTGTTTCGAAATGAAACTGAGAATCTCGACAAATGTGAGATTTGTGGGGCTTCTAGATATAAAGTTGATCATGCCAACGAGGGTAATCTTCCTCCGGTTGACCAGGGTACTAAAGTTTCTCAAAAAAAGGTTCGATATTTTCCTTTAATACCAAGACTGCAACGATTATTTTGGTCATCGCATACAGCTTCGCTTATGAAATGGCATGCTGAGAAGCGAGTAGAGGATGGTGTAATGAGGCATCCGGCAGATTCTCGTGCTTGGAAGGCTTTTGATGATAATAATCCATCCTTTGCCAGAGACAGTCGTAATGTTAGACTTGGGTTAATTACCGATGGATTTAATCCGTTTGGTAATATGAGTGTTGCTCACTGTACCTGGCCTGTTGTAGTCGTCCCTTACAACTTACCCCCGTGGTTGTGCATGAAGCAACCTAACTTAATTTTGTCTATTCTTATTGATGGACCAAAAGGTCCAGGTGATAAGATTGACGTTTATCTGCAACCCTTAGTTGAGGAGTTGAAAGAACTTTGGGAGGTTGGTGTTTCTACTTATGATGCATCAACCAAACAGTTATTTCAACTAAATGTAGCACTGTTGTGGACAATTAGCGACTTTCCTGCATATGCTATGTTGTCAGGATGGAGCACAAAAGGTGAATTTGCTTGCCCTTGTTGTAATAGGGATCATCAAGCTACCCGATTGACAAATGGTGGCAAGTATTGTTACTGGGGTCATCGTAGATTCCTACCAGGGCGCCATAAGTTTCGAAGGGAGAGGGTAACTTTTAATGGCAAATTAGAAATGAGGCCACCACCTTTGACATTATCTGGAACAGAAGTGTTAAAGCAGTTGAATGATCTCAATGTTTTAACTGAATATAAGAAGGAGGACCTCTTTACAAAGAGGAAGAGGGAAGAAGAAGAAAAAGAGAGAGCAAAAACACACAGTCTGCCAAAAACAAGATTAGGTTGGAAGAAGAAGAGCATCTTTTTTGAACTACAATATTGGGAACACAATTTGATTCGCCACAATCTAGATGTTATGCATATTGAAAAAAATGTATGTGATAATGTCATTTTTACTTTGCTAGGTATTAAAGGCAAAACAAAAGATAATATAAAGGCTCGAAAAGATCTCAGAGATATGAAAATTCGATCAGAGCTACATCCTCAACCACGGGGAAGAACTCTAGAGTACTTGCCTCCAGCTGAGTTCACAATGAGCAACAAAGAAAAGGACATTTTCTTGAAAGTGTTGCGAGATGTAAAAGTCCCTGATGGTTATTCATCTAATATATCTCGATGCGTGCATACAGAAGAGCGGAGTATGTGGGGTCTTAAGAGTCATGACAATCACATTTTAATGCAACAGTTACTTCCTATAGCTATTCGAAGGGTCTTACCAAAGCATGTTGTTAAATCCTTAATTGAATTAAGCAACTGCTTTGTGGTGTTGTGTTCAAGTGTAAATAGTATTACAGACTTGGAAAATTTTCAAGATCGTATGGCACTTACGCTTTGTAGTCTTGAGAAGATTTTTCCACCTGGGTTTTTCGATATAATGGAACACTTGCCTATGCATTTAGTGGATGAGTTACAAATTGCTGGAGCAGTATTGTATCATTGGATGTATCCCATGGAAAGATATTTGCACACCTTAAAACTTTATGTGCGGAATCGTGCTCATCCAGAGGCTTCTATTGCTAAATCAGTATTGTTAGAAGAATGTATGGCTTTCTGCTCAAGGTATTTGGACAATAGTACGGAAACCAAAATGAAGCGGCCAAGAAGAAATGATGATGGAGGAAAGAAATCTGGTCGCGTTGTAGGTAAAGCAGTGAACTTTCGACTTGATCCAATTATGCAAATACAAGCTCATCGATATGTGCTTGCCAACACGGAGGCAGTAGCACCATTCATTGAGTAAGTTTGTCTTGACTAATACCATGATTTATATCCTCTCGTTTAGTTATGTAATTGAAATAAATTTCTACATCTTGATACAGGAAACACCTTGCTGAACTTGGGTCAAAATATCCACAAGCTTCACAACGACACCTTATTAGTCGCCTTCATAATGAACACTTTGTCACTTGGTTTAAGGAGCATGTAAGTAGATGTATCTTTTAATGAACATTTAATATTTTTGACAGCTTGCAGTAAAATATCATTATTAACCTTGTTTAATGTTTTTTAATATAGGTGAAAGGTTTACCAGAGCAACAAATATCAGAGGAGATCAGATGCCTAGCTTTAGGCCCTCTTAAGGATGCTTTGAAATTTAATTCTTACATTGTTAATGGTTTTAGATTTCGAACCAAAAAAATTGATCTTCGTAGAAAAACTCAGAATAGTGGAGTCCTCCTAAAAGCAGAACAAATGAGTTATTCTAGTCGGAAAGATAGAAATCCTCTTACAGGGGATGTTATATTCTACGGACAACTGATAGACATTATTGAGATAAAATATTTGAACGGCATGAAGTATGTTTTATTTAAGTGCAACTGGGTTAATCCACGAGTGGGCCAGAAAGTGGATGAGTTTAATTTTACTCTGGTGAACTTCAATCATTTGTTATACAAAGAGAATAGGGTGATTGATGAACCTTATATCTTAGCATCCCAAGCAGAACAAGTTTGGTATGTTCAAGACCCTCTAGAGTCAGATTGGCATGTTGTTGTTCAGATGTCGCCGCGAGACGCATTTGACAAGTACTCAACAATAGTAGAAGATTTAGAAGCTAATAGAGTGGAACCTTATAGCATGCAACATCTGGATGAAGCTCATAATGGATATTGGGTTAGGCAAGGAGTAGAGGGCTTGGTGGTTGACACAAATATTTGTGATGGTGATGATGACCATGATGACAGTGGTCATGAGTAGCAAGTTTGTAGCTTGATTTGCAACTATTTGTGATGCATATCAAATTACAAACTTGTTCCTCTTAGCTATTTTATATCCTTTCAAGTTGTTGGTTGTTTTATCTACTGTGATTGAACGTTGATGAATTTTGCTTATTTCAGTGAATGTTGATTAATTTTGCTTATTTTCTTTACTTCATTCATTCATCTTGTCATATACTTAGCTTATTTTCTTTACTTCATTCATTCCTCTTAGCTATACTATACTTCATTCATCTTGTCATATACTTGCTTCTACATGTTGTATGATAAACATGTTCTGTGATAAACATATATTATTTAGTGGCTCTACTATATATTTAGTGGCTTCTATATGTTCTGTGATAAACATATATTATTTAGTGGCTTCTACATGTTCTGTGATAAACATATATCATTATTAAATCTGGTCGCGTTGCAGTAAAATATCATTAATCTGGCTTCTGTATCCCTTTAATTCATCATGCTACTTATACGAGACTGCAATTTGTATTTGAGTTGATAGTGTAGGTTTGTAATGACCAATCACGGGATAACCTTGTATATTGCAATTTTTAACTTCTATTAGGAAAAATGTCCCCACAAAAGAAGAAGTTTATCAAGCCTGGGTTCATGTCGGGATATGAGAGGCAAAGATTGGAAAATATTACTAGAAATAAAATGAAAATGGATGCTTTGAATTTGCAACAAGCTTCAAAGCTTGTAATGAATTCGAAGATGGTTACTCGAACAAGTTCGAGTAAGATGGGAAAAAGAAGCGCAAGTCAAAGAGATGATGAGTATATCCCCGTCGGTGATGACTTGCTTAGCGAGGAAGATAGCAACCATAATGAAGAATCTTCCGACCCTAAAATGAAGAAGGTAATAAATTGGATATCAAGTCTTGTGTTTTCTGTCTTCATTCATTGGAATATCTCACTATTTTTCTTATGTTTCAGGTTGCAAACAATGATGACTCTTCTGTCCCTAAAATGAAAAAGGTTAAAAATTTGATCACAAGCGATTTTTTTACTGTTCTAGTGTACAGCTTACTACTATGGTTGCAAATGATGAGGAAAGCAACATCCGGGGTCCTCGAGTCTTGATCCCTATTGGTGCTGGTCTTGACCCTCTACCAATGCTTGCACTGCCAATGTCTAATGAGTTGTGATACGCTCTAATACACCAGTGTGCACTTAAATTTCTTCTGATATGCCACTGTGCAATTGATACTTCTTCTGATACTCGGGTATCCTGCTATGGTGGTTTGGTTCTTCATTGGTAGAGCTGGTTGAGCCGCATCGTGGATGTTATTGAGCTCTTGCAGACCCACGGTGAGCTTCGATCTGATGCCTAGCTTCAACTGGGATCAAATTGTAGAGGAAGAGTATTTTACTATGGTTTGAGCTTCCTTGCATAGATTTTTACTATGGTTTGAACTAACTTCTATGTCTTATTAGTGTGTTTTTTTTGCATAGCTTACTACGTACTATGGTTTGAACTTCCCTATGGCACCGTGTTGGACTATCTTAACAGCACCTACCTATATACTGCTACATTGATTATGTATTTCCAGGCTGCATACAACAGTCCTACACGTAGGTCATCGCGTATTGCAAAGAATATGGAACATGTCATAGCAATGGGTGAGAGGACATTAGAGCCACGATTAGAACCCTCTTTTATGGAGGATGTCTTGCGCATTCCTATATCAAGACATCAAATTTTTCAGGAGAGCGATGATGAGCCTTTAGATAATGAGCCAGTAGAGAATTCTGAGAAAATTCCGAAGGGTAAGTTTTGTATTGAAATTTATAATGTAAATTGTGAGCTATTAATGGTTCTGATTTTTAAGTAGTATATTTATGAGTCTTTCCCTTTTGTTTCTGATAAGGTACGATGGAGAGTGGACCTTCCACTAGGCAACATAGAGGAGCTGCTAAGCCATGGAAAAAAATGGGATAATGGAGTAAAAAAAATCATAGAGTGGGATGAAGATTGCCAACCAGTTGGAGAACATGGGCACCATTTGATGTCTCATCTTGGTAACCTTTCCCGAAATGGCGAATTGTTTCTGTTAACAATGTTATCTTAGCGTAAGGCTGATAAGAATAAACTAGAAATGGTCTGGGCGTCGGTTAAGGTAACTTTCCCCGTCTCTTTATCTGTATTTTCATGGATTACTATCTTTATTTTAGTATTATCCTACTTGATAGTGAACCCCCTATTGTCTGTCTTGCTAAACCTATAGACACATTGGCATTGACTTTGTAGTCAGTAACACTCAAGGTCTGTATTGTAAGCTATAGATCATAGCACTATAATTCACCATCAAGAGTAAAAACAAATCGATTGAAGCAGCTGTGGCCTAGAAGTGTTGATTGAAAATGTTATTTCAAGTGCAATATTTTGTTTATATTCTATTAATGTTGGAATGAAGATGTTGAAGTGGTTACTTGTTTTTGGTTTGGGATGATTCAACTAATTTATATCTTGCTGTTCTTGTGGTTGTTTGGAAGTATAACCTCGGATATCATGTTTGAATGCTTTACCATCACCTATTGTTCACATATTTTTGCTATCGATAATGGCTACTTATATTGATAACTTAGATATCATGTTTTTTTAAGGAAAACACAAATGCACCCGATGCTTTTAAAGCTATTTGCTTTAAGAAAATGGGAATTCCCTGGAAGGCCTTCAAGCATCGAGTGAAAAAAGACTTCTATACAAAGTTTGAGACCGATGAAGAGCGCCTAGCAAATGTGCTGCCCCGGGTGGAGCCCAGTCAATGGCCAACTCTAGTGGCATATTGGGGCTTGGGTAACACACAGGTATAAATCGACTAACAAATAACTTACATCCATATTCATGCTAGTGGCAAACCCTTTATTTCAATTTACTAAATAATGTCCAAATGTTTTTTAGAAAGTTTCGGAGAAGAACCAAGTTAATCGCGGAAAACTTTGTGCTCTCCCTAGAACTGGTAGAAGATCCTTTCCAGAAATAAAGAGAAAGGTTAGTATTGTGTTTTTTGGTAAGATAATTGTCATATATTTTCAGTTTATAATGTATAAGTTTTTTCTTACTTTGGAACATGCATACACATCAGAGGCGGTTAGAAAACAAGCCTGTTGACCTTGTCAACATGTGGAGAGCCACTAGAGGAAAAGATGGCAGTTATAATGAAGAAGACGGGGCTGCTGGAACAGAGGTATATAAAATTCATATTTGTAATGAGTTTTTTTATAACAAAATGTCTATTGCAAATTAGAGAAATTTAACACAAACCTCCTTGCATGCTATAGAAAATGTTGGAAAGGAGAATTGAAGAGCTACCAGCTGAAGAACGAGATAACGAGGAGCAATTGAATAATGTTTACAGGGAAGTGATCGGACAAGATGGGCATGGCCGAGTTTTAGGCCGAGGAGTAGGTGTAAGCGGTAAAGGATCAACATCCTTAGCAGCTCATCAGGCTGAGATTCAACAAGCAACAAATGCTGAGATTGTACAACTACGAGAAGATGGTGAAAAGTTACGAGAATATGCGGAGAAGTTGAGAGAAGAGACTGACGCTTTAAGGAAAGAGCGTGAGGAGCAAGAGGCCCGGCACAAGAAAGAGCTTGAGGCGGTCAAGAGTGAGCTTAGGACTGAGCTCAAAGATGAAGTTGTGGCCATGTTCCTGAATGCTCAACTACTTTCTCAACAATCCAGTACATCGTCCAGGTAATTTGCCAACTATCAACTTATTACATTGGTTTTTTTTCTGTGATTCTTATGTTTGGTTTTCTTTCGTGGCTGCAATTTATGTTTGGTTCTCCATTTCCTTTCTTTCAAGTTAAAATTTGTATTTATTACATTGGTTTCTTTTCTGGACTGATCTTTTCGACTGAATTTTGCATAGTCTGAATTTTGCATAATCTCGGTATCAGTATCGGAACTGAATTTTAGCTTCTGTTTTCACTGTGTCCTTTTCCCTGGAAACTCCGAAACCAGTGATATTTTTACATATTGCCAAGTTATTTTTTACACTGAATTTTAGAGTATGTTAGATGGGTATCCATTGTTTTGTTTTAAGTTCAAATTATTGGACTAAATGTTCAGTCTCAGATTTACACTATACAGTTATATTCAGTCTCTAAATGTCCATATCACCTACATATATCAGTCCATTATTTTGTTCAGGTCATTATAAACAGTCCTTCTGAACTAAGGAGTTCAGTTCCCTGTTTTGATATTCCGATCTGTACCTTCATTTCAGACAATTGAAACTTCAAGTTCAGTCATTGAACTTTATTTTGGAGAATGAACTTCAAGTTCAGAACATTGAACCTGTGTGTGGGATGTCTTGGTATCCTAACCCCAGGTTAGCTTGCATCTGTCCACCTTGATCCCGTCCACTGCAAATTCATGTAGGTTCACTGCATTTCCTGGGTTCAATCACACTATGATACAGTAATTTAGGTGCTGCTGTAACTTTATTTAAGGGTAATGGTACGGTAATTGGTTTTACTGATATTCGACAAGTATCAGAGGATTGACGTCATATGATATTCGACAAGTATCAGAGGATACTCGGTACGGTAATTGGTTTTACTGATAACCGAGTATTGGGTGGACATTGGGAAATCAAATCGGACCCTTCATTATCTTGATGTTGGATCAGACTCTGCTCGGCACACGTCAGGTTAATACTGATGTGTATCTTCCTCAAGGTACCTTATGAACTCGGTCATAGTTGGTATATTCTCGAAATTCTTGATATAATAGGATCAACCCTGTTCTAGATCGTTGTATTGGATACACTGAGTTATCCGTTTGATCAGATAACTGAACGAAAGCAATTAAGCTTTCGAAACACCTGACAACCACTCTTAGGCATTAGAACTTGTGTTGTTCGAGCCAACCTCATATTAAGATTCATATTGATACCAAGTAGGTGATGTTTTCATTTTACCATTTTTTCGAATACATCAACAGTCAGTATCTTATTAAATTATTGAAGCACGACTGAACATGGTATCCGACCCTACCCTTATACATATATTACATGCACTTGATTACAGCTACCCCTAGTTGTAATTGGCCAATCAGTGAAGGCCATGGGTAGTACTGAGAGATGTCGTCCTAAGGCAAAACCCTGGTTGGGAAGTCATTTATCCTTCTGAGGAAGAGACATCCTTAATGGCTTGCTCTCGAAACCACCTTGTGGTGTCAGTCTATTGATTTTAACTTTTACATTGGTTTTTTCCAGCTTGTTACTGTAATTCTTGCTAGAATAATTGTACTTCCCATTTAAAATGTTTCCCAATTTTTCCCGTCTTCACTTAAACTTCCTTTTTCACTTGAAGCTTCCTTTGTCACTTGAAGCTTTTTCTGTACATTGTTTTTTTCCAACTTCTTTGTAAGCAGGTACGAACAGTTTGGAAGAACGGTTAGTAGGTTTGTACAATTTGTTTAAACCTTCACAAACTAATGTGGTCTAGTCTGTACAATTTGGAAGAACTTGTCTTTCTTTTCTGGTTGTTCATGTATAGTTAGCAGGTTGCTAATTAATATATTGGCATATCTTCATTTGCAGGACCTTCAAAAGTATTCTGGATATGCTAAAATGATGGGCGACGATCTTGTGATGATAAAAAGTTTGGGTTAATTTTTGGGTTCATGTTGGATAATACTAAAAATATGGTGTAATGGTGGAGACAATGGGTTCATTTTGTAACTGAATTGTGGGTGATTTTTAGTGTTTTGGATTTATTTTGGAAAAGGTGGTTAAGGATGCTTAATGGGTTCAGCATTTTGTATGTAATGGTGGAGACAATGGGTTCATTTTGTAACTGCTGCTGTGGGTGATGTAGTATTTTGGAAATGGTGGTTAAGGATGCTTAATGTTTTGGATGTATTTTGGAAATGGTTGTTTATCAATTGAACATATATAGTTATATATGAATTTTGTTGTCTTCTACTTAATGGCAAAGAATGCTTGATGTTGTTAAGTTTTTGGTATTGGAGCTTTGATGCCTGGAGATACATCTGAGGACAAGCTTGACAACGTCCATGATTATATGAATTTATGTGTATTTAAATTGTATGTTTTATAGCTGAAAAATACAGACATTAATTTCATAAGTGTTACTTTTGGGACAGTTATGTAATTGTCCTAGATAAAAACGACATTCTTTTGTAACGCTGGCAAATTTGTTTAGGACGGGTGTTACTCGTCACAAACTCTTTTATTTTGGGACGGTTTTGTAAACCGTCGTAAAGATGTAAGAATTCAAACTCTTTTGGTACGGTTACATTTTTCGACCCTAAAACCAAATTAGGACGGCATTTTTGGTCCTAAAACTTTTTGCCACGCCACCCTAATAGCACTGTCACTTACCGTCCTAAAATTCGTCCCAAATCACAATTTAGGACTGATTTGGGTCTTTTTAAGACGGATTTTTGGGGTCCCAGAAAATCACTTTTTTTGTAGTGCTTGGGACGAGTAGTATCCGACGGGCCGGCTGGTTCCCACAGATACTGTAAACCTGCCACACGGGCATGGAACAGTATCTGCTTATATTATTTTTGTATATTGTATATTGATGACGGGCGTCCTGCTAGGACTCGTCTAATTCATGCATGGCGCACATGATTAACTGGATAGACTAGCCTTGCTCGCACATAGTAAGAACTGAGGAATCCCTATTGCATAAATTCCAGGATAACTTGGGACTCAAAATAGCAAGCCGTAGGATTTGATTGGCCGTTCAAGATGATTTGTTTGTGCACTGTACCTACACTGTTACCTAACCGGGATGATCAGAATGTCAGGACAAGACGGGCCAACTTCTGTCCTTGTTTGGTTGGGAGGTTGGTTCGAAGTGTCGTGATGTGATGTGAATCCTAGTGGAAAGCAGAGATCTATTATTATATTCTCTTACTTACTGGTTTTAATTCTCATGTCGTGCTTCCTTGTGGTACTTGCTATTAGAGGTCTAATCTCTCTGGTTTTGCATGGCCAGATTTAGAGCCGGTCCCCGAGGATCCAGCTTACTTCTACCTCCAAGATGGTCAACACTAGAGGGATGATTGCAGGAGGACTCGAGTGGGTCCCTTACTTCACCGCTCGTTTTGTTATTTACCTTTTTACTTAGCCGTTTGGCACCGACATGTTAGTCGGATTGTCTTGTACTCACTTTTACATAATTGTAATTAAAGTCAGACTGCAGCTGCTAACAATTGTGTATACTTACTACATCAATCTGGCTATGTTTTGTAAAGCCAGATATCAAGAACATTTTGACAGAGCGTTTGGGACGCCTTACTGCTTTATCTTACATGTTCTCTATTACTGTTTCTTGTTTGAATGATTGAGACAATAGATGTGAAGTGACCATAGTAAGACTTTCGTGTAGTATGCACCCCCTCGTCTTTTAGACAGCATTGATCGTATTATACGGTATTCATCTACCCGTAATACGTAGCTGGCTGAGTCATTCCCCCGCTCTCCAGTATTCTGGTTCTGGGGCGTGACATGTCTACATGTCTTACTCAATATTTTCCCGCCCAACAAGTGAATCCAGTACAAGACACAAGAATCGAGATGAGTCTGGCCAAATGATGATTCCAGAAATGATTCCGAAATGATTTCAACGATTCCAGTAATAGAAGTCAGCAAGTAAGGTATGTGTCGCATACATGAATCCAGAAATATCCATACGTGTTGATACAGAGAATCACATAGAACTAACTAGAACTGAAATACAGTAATTGACAAATAAATGAGAGAACTATCAGAGAATGTACTCGCCTGATACTCTGAAAAGAGTAGTATAATATCAGATGTCTGTACCAGGGTCACAATGTCCTAAAATAGAGTAATACAGTTATGACATGTCCAAAATGAAAGTAAACGAAAGAACTAATACAATCTATATGATTTCTAAGCCAATCTAGGTCAAAGTCAACTCTAATCAAACATTTTAGTCAAACTAGTCAAGTGGGGACTTAGCATAAAAAGTCTAATGTGGAGTGCCACTATACACAAACTAACTTTCTAGGATCTTTACACTAGTGCGGGGTGAGGTCCAATACGTCTATAACTCAAAACAACACAAAATATTAAAAGTCGTAATTATTCAATAAATAAATTAAATTGTACACTATGGTCCAATAATTTTAGAGATAGACAAAAAACTCAAATATATATAAAATAAAGTACCAAAATAATCCTTGTTAATTATAGAAATTTATACTAATTTTTCTGGAATTTATAAACCCTCATAGATATTTATTAAAAATCAGCAAACATAAATATACTGAAAATGAGTTCTGTTTTCTTATTTTTATAAAATACGAAAAGTACTTATTAAATACTGGAAAAATTATAATAAATTAGCTAAATTAACATAGTATCTAAATATAATTTTTCCCATATTTTTACAGCAATTAAAATATATCTATAAATTCAAAACTAGAAAGTAACAATTTATGAAAAAATAATTAATTATAAATTAAGGATAATACATAAGCAAAATCTACAGATGTTGTCGGATGATAAATTAAATATCACCAACGTGTCCAGAACGGTCAAATCAGCTAGGATAGCCTACCCATAAGTCCAATTTGGACACAAGGACAAAACGGTAATTTCGGATCAAAATGATGTCCGCCGTTGGACACACTTTGCACCAAAAAACGTGTCAAGATAGAAGTCTACAAAATCTAGAAAATTATATGTCCACGAATCCAGAATGACGATACGAACCCAACGGTATGTCCAAAATAGAATTCCAATGTGCCGATCTCAAAATGATACGTTGACGCGGACACTTGGTATCCGGTTTGCACAAAAATACGTGCCGGAGCAAATGTCTTCAAAACTCAACAAATTATATGTCAACGAGTCCAGAATGACGATACGAACTCAACGGTATATCCAGAATTGGATTCCGATGAGCCGATCTCAAAGTGACCCGTTGACTCGAAAAGTGGGATCCGTTTTGCACCGAAATATGTGTCAGGGCCCACGTTCTCCAAATCAAGCAAACTTTATATGAAAACATACCAGAACGATGCCACGAGTCTACTGGTGGTGTCAGAAATTGAATCCGGAGTCCCGGGTTCAAAAATGGAATTTTACAAGTATAAATTAAAGAATTCGGACGGCCAACTTTGGCGTCGAATTCAACCAACCAAACGTGCTTATAATGAAACGAAACCTAAAGGAGGCAGGAAGAGGGTTATACCAGATGTTCTCCGGAACTGAAGGTGCGCAAAACGGAGCTGCGACGACGAAGATACGAACCCGCAAAATTGGCGTCACGAAACTGTCCAAAAATAGTTCAATTTAAAACGTCAACTTGGTGGCCAGTTTTGAGGTATCAAACGACAAAATTAACGGACGAAAATTGACAGAAGTGAAGATGGAGGTACCGAGATTGCGACGGAGCAAAAAGTTCGCCGATCCAACGGTCGGATCTCCCAGAAAATCCGCGCGAAGTCGCTGCGACGGAGCGCCATTTCCGAGTTTAAAACTCGCGCGCGCCAACGGGATTTCGTTCAAAACGCACGAATCGTGTGTTTAACACGTCGGGGAGGCCGGTGGTGGCCAGAAGGTGATCGCTGGTGGGTCGCGCGCCGGTGGGGGGGTCGCCGGTGGCCGGTGGATGGCCGAGGTGGCGCGCGCCATGCGCCCATGCGTGCACGGGGTGGCGTGGCGCGGCAGCCACTGCTGCTCACTGCTGCTGCTGCGAACGCTGCATGCACGGCTGCTGCGGGGGCGGGGCCACCTGGCCAGACATGGCGTCGGCGGCGCGGGTGGCCGCGACATCGGTCGCCGGTGGTGGCGAAGGTGGCGGGGGTGCATGGTGAGAGCTATGGTGGTGGTGATGCATGGTGGTGGTTGTGTGGAGAGTAGGAGGAGGAGGTGAAGGAGAATGGAGGAGAAGGTGAAGGAGGAGAGGGAGTTCGGCATGGGCTGGGAGTGGAGTGCTGTGTGTGTGAGTTTTATGTTGAGAGAAAGAGAGAGAGAGGTGTTTGTGTGTGTATATATATAATATGTATAGAAAGAGTAAGAGAGAGAGAGAGAGATATTTGAGAGAGGGGGGAGAGAGAGAGGTGTAAGACCCAGTTTTCTGAAATTGGGATTTTTTGAAAATTTATTATTTTTATTATTTATTAATGGTGATTTAGTCATGATATGATTTTTGGTGATTTTAGTTAATTTAAAATTATTTTCTAAGTCATGGCTTATGACTTTGTGATTTTACTAGTGTAACCCTAGTGTAAACCCTAGAGATTTTATAACCTAGAGACTAACCATGATCATGTGAGCCTAACCATAGGTTTAGAACATCAAATTAGGACTGTTTAGCCTAAAGGGTATTTTGGTAATTTTCTAGGATTTATTAGAAATTATTTGGATTTATGTGTTTTTATTATTATTTAATTATTTGATTAGTGTCATGTTAGCTCCTAACCTAGTTTAGCCTAATCTAGGGGTTAGCCACTAACCTAGAAGACTAAGTGTAGGTATTTACTTTATGTTGTAAATATCTTAGGATTGAAATATCTTAGATATTTACTTTATAGATATTTTCATGAAACCTAGAAATATCTACTTGGTCCAAGCCTTAAGGGCTAAGCTAGCAAGGTGTAAAGGAACCCTAAATATCTACCCTACCCCCCCCCCCCCTCTCTCACTGTGTCAAACACACCCCACTACCCTAATCCTAACCCTGACACTCACCCTCCCATTCATCTCTCTCTCTCTAATTCACTCTCTCTCTCTCTACCTATATATATGTATATATGTTATATATGATATATATATATATATATATATATATATATATATATATATGTTATATATATATATATAGGGTATTATATATATATATGTATGTTATATGAATGTATATATATATATGGTATTATATACAGTGGTTGTATATTGGGATATATATGTAGGTTATATGTATTGTATAGATATGAGTATATATCTAAGGTACCTATATATATGTGGTAGTGTCCTTGATATCTTAGCCTATGGCCTATGTATATATGTAATGTATATATGTCATAGTGCCCTAGGATTAGTAGCCTATGGTTAGTAGCAAGTTAGGATTGACCAATAGGTCTAGTAGACCTAGTTTAACTAGCAAGTTGACCCTTGTTGACCATTGTTGACCAAAGTCAACTATAGGTCAAACTTGACCTAATTGACCTAGAATTGACTTAGATGGATTTTAGATGACTATTTGACTAAGGTTTGACTAAACCCTAACTAGATGATTAGGTTAACCATGTAGATTATGAGGGTAATCCTATATAGATGAAGATATGTATGGGGTTAAGTGAAATACTTAGGGTTGAGTCATGACTTGAGTTGGAGTATGGAATTAGCTTGAATATAGGATTAAGGTTGGTATTATAATATATGTATTTATGTGTGATATACTTTGTATAGAAAATTGGTTATTTCTTAACATTGTGGTATAGTATCTTAGGTATCCTAAGACAGGTTAGCCTATGTTTGGTTTTGAGTTAGCCTTATAGGGTTTGACTGGATGTTGACCATTAGTCAAGATTAACCTAATTATCTTATTGACTAGTCTATGATTAACCAAAACCTTAGTTAGTCTAAGATTGACCTAGACTTTGACCATGTTGACTAGTATTGACTAATCTGACCATTGTTGACTAAACCCTAGATAACTTAACTAGTTGGCTAGAATATTTGACCAAGAGTTGACTTTAACCTAGATTAGACTTGTTTACCCTTGTTTGACCTTGTATGACTTAGTTTAACTTCTTGTAACCTAGTATGACTTAATTTGACTTAGTTTGACTGTAGTGTTGACCAAGTTTGACTTTGACTTAGATTGGCTTAGAATTCATATAGATTGCATCGTAGATTTTATTTACCTTCATTTTGGACATGTCATAACTGTATTGCTCTATTTTAGGACATTGTGACCCTGGTACAGACATCTGATATTACACTACTCTTTCCAGAGTAACAGGCGAGTACATTCTCTGATAGTTCTCTCATTTATTTGTCGATTACTGTATTTCAGTTCTAGTTAGTTCTATATGATTCTCTGTATCAACACGTATGGATATTTCTGGATTCATGTATCGACACATACCTTACTTGCTGGCCTCTATTACTGGAGTCATTAGTATCATTCCGGAATCATTTCTGGAATCATCACGTATTGGCCAGACTCATCTCGATTCTTTTTGTCGATTTTGGATTCACTTGCTGGGCGGGGAAATATTGAGTAAGACATGTAGACATACCCCAAATCCGGAATCTCCTACTGGAATCTACCGGAAGCATAGCCATCTCTTGCCCGATCAGTGAGAGATGTGCCTGATACCTACAGCCGTTTGCATGTCGACCTCGGTATTTTAAAACACACTGTTAGATCATAGTTGGACTCACCCTGGTTTCATTGATCACTGTTGGACTCATCTTGTACTGGAAATTATCTGGTATCAGATTATATGGACTGGACTCACACTGGGATTACTTTAGACTTATATCGTACTGTCTGGACTCACACATGATATTCTAGTTCAGTTAGCTTTTATTACAGTCTCCATTGCCATGATTCTTCTCTTATTTTAGTTACCTTTCTTTCCTTGTATCTTACTGTTTCTCTATGCTATTATTACCTGTATAAAACTGCCATGCTCATCAATAAAACTGTCTATAAACTGCTTTATAGTTCTTTGCCATTTACTTGGGTTTATCTTGATGAGTTGTACTCGTTCCCGTCCTGATTGGACCTGTTGAAAATATTACAGATGATAATCCTGAGGACACATGTCCTGCTTACCATGGACCTGGCGAGGGATTAGCTACCTTTGGTTCTGACTCTCAGGAGTGATTCAGGAGATTAGCTAGTAGACTACTTTAGCTTTCATGTTTTGGCTTGTTGTATTAAAGTTAAGATATTGAGTCTGTATTAAGTTGGTTTGTGATATTGGAGTATTATTTAGCAGTTAGTTGTTGTTGTCTTTAATTCCTTAGGTATAACTTCTGTGTTATCTTTTCGTGCTTAGACTGTGTTTGAGTAGATCATACCCTTTTACTTGCCCTCCATTCGGAGCTGATATCTGGACAAGTACTTTTATATTCACTGCATGAGATTAGTTAGCAACCTAGAACAGCTTACTACCGCCGACACTGCGGCGTAGGCTGGACGTAACCACTTCTCGTGCCCCTATACAGGGTGCGGGTCGTGACAAGAGGTCGGCCAAAGGGGGGAGGGTTGCTGTTCGTACAGAGGGGGGGTATTTGTGTGTAATTGTGGGGAGAAAGTGTGATGTGAGGTGAGAGAGAGAAAGATATTTGTGTGTGTGGGTATATATATTATATATATAATATATATAGAGTGAGAGAGAAATATTAATTAGAGAGAGGATAGAGAGAGGAGGTGGTGGTCGGCTGGCATGGGAGAGTTAGGAGAGAGAGTAAGGTGAGGATGAGAGAGAGATTATATATATATATATATATATATATATATATATGTATATATATATATATATATATATATATATATATATATATATATATATATAATATGTATATATATGTGTATATATACACATGGAGAGAGAGAAATAGATATTTTTAAAATAGAAAAAATAGGGAAATTATGTGGGATACTTGGGCAGTCATGAAAGGACAACAGGGAGCTTGGGTTCTGGTTCGGTCGAACCGGGTTGAGTCAAAATCGGACCGGGTGCAATAATGGAATTAAAGTTGGGATTTATAATCATGGATAAATAAACAACATGCGGGGACTCCAATAAATGGGACACAAGTTTTATGTGGGTAGTAGGCTTCATGTGGACCACGTCCATACTTTGGGTCGACTAGGTTGGTTCGAGGTCGGGTCCCGAAATTAAATTGAAAAATAAATCAGATTTTACGGTAGACAATTATTCGGCCTAAATTGACCCGAAAATTGTGCGAAGAAAATGAAGCACAAAATGGAGTGTCTGAGTGGGACACGAAGGTCATGGGTGAAGAGCGTCTCGAGTAGATCATTCATGAGAAGTTGGTTCTGAGAAAACGACTGGTCTGGTGCTCCTAAATTAAAAGCCACGGCAACGTGTAAACGACGATCAAAAATGAAAGTGGGAATAATTATTGAATGATTAATCGGTCTAAGTTGACCCGAACTTGCATGATACAAAAAGAGCACAAGGGAACGAGTTCAAGTGGGACACGATATATCAACAGGAAGATAATCTTGCCTACTTCAAAACCCATGAAGAGAGTTTACAGAGATTGGCATCCCTGACGCTCCAGAAGTCAAAGTTACGGAAAGGCACATAAATGATCAAAACAATTAAATAAATAAATATTTATCGATAATAATTCATTCAGAAAAATTTAAAACAGCCCTGAAATTCAGGGGGCTTACACTTTTGCATTGGAGAGAGTTTTTCTATCTTATTGTCTTTTGAGATATAATTTTGCCACATAAACAAGACATTGTCTTGTGGCTCATGCCACATAGGAGCCACCTAGGAGTAACAACACTTAACAAGACAATAGGGTTGGAGATGCTCTTATACTTTGAAGTTCTAACATGTCCAATAAAAAGTTTGGACTTTGGCTTTGTTTTTTTTATCATATTCTGTATTATATTCTAATTTTCAGCTTGTATTGGTGGTTGTTATTGTACTCTTTTTAAGTATATATAATAAAATATAATTAAAAAATAAAAATTCAAACATAAATTAAGCATTCAAATTTTTTTATTGAATCTATTAGAACTTAAACTCTAAATTAGTATAAAATACGAATTAGCCCTAATTAGCCCTAATATTGATCATTGAAGGAAACTATGTAGTCGCATCTACATTATATTAAAAATGTTGATTTGGGAAAGAGAAGGCCATTTAATACACTATAATCTATTAGCCAAAGTCAACATCAGCCTCTATATAAATATGTCCATGTGTCGAATGATAAAAGAAAAGAAAAAAACATCATCATTTGTGACAAGCATGATGGCGAACCAAACATCTCCGGCAGTTAACTTCAGTTGAGTCCGACCCGACGTGTGGGTCCACTACACACGAAACTCTCTGTACGTCGACGCTCACCAAAGGCTGGGATTCGAAATCGCAACGCCCAACCGTTGTCAAATCGACACGTCGGTTGTGAGTCGGATTCATTAATCTGGCGGACCAACGGAACTGGTCGTCCCGATCACACAAAGACGTGGGGTCCACCGGAGAATCTTTTTACATCGAGTAGTTCTCTGCCACGTGAAACCGACCACTATAACACATGCAAATATCGCCACGTGTCTAAGAACACTTGAGATGCAAGCTAATTGGGAAAAAGTATTCCGACACTTAGGGCCTGTTTGGTTGGATGTAGGTGCATGAAAGTGTGAAAGTGGGAGTTTTATGGGATTGTAACTCATTTGAGTTACAATACATTCCACCTTCCAAAAAGTGTTTGGTTGGCAAACTTTTTGTCCCCCCGCAAGTGGGCACTTACAGTGTAGTTTGTTTGGATGACCACTTGAAAGTGGCGTTGATGGACTTTGTGTGTTTGGTTAGGACATTGCAAGTGATATAATCACCCTCATGAAGAATGGTAAGGTTACCCAAAAATAAATTTTCAACATTTCCAACCGATTTTGGCAGCAGAGAAACGGTTTCACAACCGAAAAAAATTATGAAACATGTTCCCAGCAAATTGACATGTTCGCAGCAAGATGACATGTTCCCAGCAAATTGACATGTTCCCAGCAAATTGCACGATTATATTTTTCCAGCAAATATGATACATGTTCCAAACAAATATGATACATGTTCGCAGCAAGATGACATGTTCCCAGCATATATGATACATGTTCCCAGAAATGAACACATGTTCCCAACATATATGATATGTTCTCAGCAAGTATTCATGTTCCCAGCAAATATGATACATGTTCCTATCAATTATGATACACGTATTCAGCAAATATGATATGTCCAGCAAGTTCCCAGCAATACGACATGTTCCCAGCAAGTATGATACATGTTCCCAGCAAGTATACATGTTCCCAGCAATGGGAAATGTTCCCAGCAATCTGACATGTTCCCAGCAATACGATACAATGAAACAAAATCTTGTTCACAAGGACATTATGGGCTCAGAGTATGAATTCTGAAAATAATTGAAACATGTTCAGGAGAACATAATGGAACAATGAAACAAAATCTTCTTCACAGGAGAACACAATAGCACAATGAATTCTGAAAATAATTGAAGCAAGTATACATGTTCCCAGCAAATATGACATGTTCCCAGCAATATGATACAATGAAACAAAATCTTCTTCACAAGGAATTTATGGGCTCAGAGTATGAAGAATGGAAATAATTAAAACTTGTTCAGGAGAACATTATGGGCTCAGAATGTAGCAAAGTAGGATACATGTTCTCTGCAAATATGATACATGTTCCCTACAAATATGACATAGAAAACCAGCAAGATGACATGTTCCCAGCAAATATGACTTGTTCCCAGCAAATATTTAAATGTTCCCAGCAAATATTACATGTTCCCAGCAATGGGAAATGTTCCCAGCCATATGACATGTTCCCAGCAATATGATACAACGAAACAAGATCTTGTTCACAAGGACATTATGGGCTCAGAGTATGAAATCTGAAAATAATTAAAACTTGTTCAGGAGAACATTATGGGCTCAGAATGTAGCAAATTTTTCTTCGAAAATATCATCATACGAAGAACATATAAAAAATGTAAATTCCTGCGTAACATAAAATTGACACATGTACCATATTTGCTGGGAACATGTCATATTGCTGGGAACATGTACTGTTATTTGTTTCACATTGAAACACAAGTCAGTTTCAGGAAAAATTGAAGTCACCAAGTTATGCATTGTCATCATAGCCCAAAATATCATTATTTGTTTCACAAAGAAACACAAGTCAGCATAGGCCATAAGTAGGAGGTACTGAAACTCATCACAGCCCATATATAAGATTTCAAGAAAGCAAAACTCATCACAGCCCATATATAAGATTTCAAGAAAGCAAAACTCATCACAGCCCATATATAAGATTTCAAGAAAGCAAAACTTATCATTAACCCAAAACTGAAATTAAAGTGCCCAAAACTGAAATCAGTAAAAAAAACTTGATACTGGAGACTGAAAAAAAGTGATTGGCTCAAAGGATTCACCATCCCACTCATCATCGCCAATTTAAAAACTTGGCTACCTCCATCCATCACCAAATTGGTGGGGGAGGCCATCAAGTTTTGGTTCTCATCGTGGGGCAACTTCCTCATTTGTGTTGTCGGGACCGACATAGCATTTTAGACTCAAAGGTTGCACCTTCCTCATCATGGTCTAAAACTAGGCTACAAGTTGGCTACCTCCGTCCATCACCACATTGGTAGGGGAGGCCACCAACTTTAGCTTGTAATTAGGTTGCACCTTCGTAGCTCATTCGAAGACAACTCCTGCACCCAAACAGTACATACCCATTGTCATTACATTGTCATTACATTATAGGTGCAGACAAAAAGAACTTGGGTCTACACAAATAAGTTGGTACTACATAAAAGAGATGCATACTAAAATCGATACAAGTAATGTTAGAAAACCCAAAGTGATAATAATGGCCCATGGGTGGCCATTGCGCACTTCTTCCCCCTTATTTCCACATCGTTCATCCTTGTAATTAGAGTGGAAGTAACCCATTGCCTCCTCATAATCTCGGCACTTGAAATAACAAGCGCCTTTGAACCCATTCACTTGCATGTGACATTCAGGCCAGGTTGTGTACACCCCTGGCTTT
Source organism: Iris pallida (assembly GCA_029216955.1). Lineage (NCBI taxonomy): Eukaryota > Viridiplantae > Streptophyta > Magnoliopsida > Asparagales > Iridaceae > Iris > Iris pallida. The sequence continues at coordinate 21,128,356 of JANAVB010044218.1, forward strand.
CTTCCTTTCAAAACAACGTAGAACGACATGCTACAAAGATATGAAAAGCATAGATGAAGCAGTGAATTAACAGAAAATAGCAGCATGCTACAAAGATAGGAAATGCAGTCGATTGCTACAAGACTACTTGTCTTGCATGAAATTATCTAGCCATGCCCGATGGAAAATGTACTCTCGGGCAACCCTATAAACATTATTTTTTTCCAATACTTATCCCAATATTTTTTTCCATTCCAACCAAATCGACCCACTATAAACATACGATACAAAATTTCATATGTAAAAAAATTGACAGATCCATAACAAAATTTGACAGATCGACCCATTATCTAGTGATTTTTTCCCCAATTTTTTTTTCATTTTTTACATATGAAATTTTGTCGAATAATGGAAAATTTGACAGATCTATAACAAAATGACAGATTTATACAGGAAAAAATAAAATCGATAAGCCATATGAAATATTAGAATTAATTGATTTTTTCCCCAAATTTTTCGGAGGAAAATGACAGATCCATAATCCAATATACCCGAATCTAGTGATTTTTTTTCCCATTTTTTTCCCGAGTTGAGCTGTCCAATTTCCAATTATTTGCCATATAAAATTTGGTCAAAAAATGAGAAAATTGACAGATCTATAACAAAATGACGGATTTATACAAGAAAAAACTAAATCGACAGATATTGGGGAGGAAAATCACTAGATTCGGGGGAAAATGACAGATCCATAGGCAAATATTAAAAGAAATGGAAGATCTATAAGAAAATTACTAGATCGGAAAAAAAATGGGAAGAAATGAGCAGAAAATTACTAGATCCGGGAAAAAAAAATACTAGATTAGGGAGAAAAACCACTAGATCTGCAGAGGACAGCGGAAGAGCGGACCCAACTCCTCGACAGCAACCACTTCTCGGGAGATCAAGAGTCTCTCTCCTCCAGTTCCATGGACTTCAAGCAAAAATGGGGCGGAACTCAAATGGGGGTTTTCGGAGGAGACAGGGACTGCTCCACAGTCCAATCAATGGACTTCAAGTCCATTTACTCGGCCGAACCAAACAATGAAACTCCCTTCAGATCCGGTGAAACCCTCCAAAAGTCCCCACTTTCAGCTCAGTTGGGCCGAACCAAACAGGCCCTTATCGATTGTTTGGTAAACAGGAAATGAATTTGAATTTGGATTTAGATTTTGACTTTCAATAAGAAAAGTGTATAGAAATTCTTACACTTTTTTGTTCTTCTAGTAGGGAATAAGAGTGTTTGGTTAGGATAAAAAAGTGAGAAGTGAAAAATATAAGAGTATGTTATAAAATTATTATTATAATAACTAGCTTAATTAATAAATATTGATTATAATTAGCTGAAATAATTAATATAAATCTCTTTGAGATATTTATCTAATTAATTAACATACTTAAAAAATATTATTATATTATATTAATATCTAAATTTTATCTCTATTAAAATCCAAAGAGGAGAGAGAAAGAGCTTCTCATCTCTCCACCTCTTCCCTCACTCTCACCCTATCTGTTCGTTGCAGCTGGAGGTCGGACTCGACGCGGGAGGTCGGGATCTGCTCGGACGGCGGAGGTCGGACTTGACGCGGACGGCTCGACGCGAGCGGTCGGGGTTTGCTCGACGCGAGCGGTCGGGATCTCCACTCCAGATTCCGTTCGTTGCAACCGCTGCTCGTCGTCGACGGTGGAGGTCAGACTTGTCACGCCCCAGAACCAGAATACTGGAGAGCGGGGGCAGACATAGCCAGCTACGTATAATGAAATGGAATCCACTCCACTATACGGTCACGGCTGTCTAGATATATGAGGGTTTATCTACAAGCCAACAGTCTCTTATGGTCGATAACAAGCCTAGTGTCTCAATCACAAGCAAGTAAATAGAGTTACAAGATGTAAGATCACCAAATATACAATAGTAAGGCGTCCCAAACATTACATATCCAGCTGATCATGAAGCTAGTCGTTACAAAATGTGAGGACTAGCAAGAGTTTAGTCATACACGATCAACCCTAGGTTGCCAATCATGTTACAGCCCGTAGGCAGACAGTAAGTAAAAATGTACACGAGCTAACACTAGCTCGGCGGCTAAACGTCTCAAAAGAATAATTTTACAATAAAGTGGGAGAGCCAAAAATAACCCACTCGTTGCCAGGATTCCGTCTAGTAGTCACCATGTGGCTGGAGATTCGGTAGATCCTCTGGAGCTGCTCTGGTCTCTGGCCATACAAAATCAGCTGGGTCAGACCCCAGAAAGAGCAAGTGCCACAAAGGAGGCTTCACTTAGGAACTAAAACCAGCAATTTAGCACAAGAATATAATTACATAATAAGAGACCGTAATTTAAGAAAAAGCATGACAGGATGATATACGATGAGATAACCATGGGACTATTCAGATAACCAGGTTACAACCCGTAAACCAAACAAGGACCGGGGTTGTAACCCTTCGTCTGAACAGAACTTGGTTTTTCCCACCATTTATCGGCAAGATAATATAAGAAATCAGGATACGTAACAATCTTGTACAGGATCAAGACAAGAATAAACTGGTAAACTCCATCCAACAATTCACGGCCAAGCAATAAGTACGGCTTGATACTTTAACTAACTAGGGTTATCACAGGCCTAGTTACTAGCAAGATGCAGCGAGATTCTTCCAAGTCCAGTTACCTGCCTGCTGCTACCTGAGTGACCCCAGCAAAGAAAAGGAAAAAGATAGCATGATATAGCAGACACACTGTAGTAAGATACATGTGTCCTAAGGTACCACACTCGACGGCGGGCTGGAAGTACGCTCATCTCGACGGATAGCAACAAATCCCATGTATATATATATATATATATATAAGGCCGGGATCAAAGGGGCAACAGGTAACTGGGAAAGTCTCTACATTAACTACTTGATCAATCTAGTCATTAATCCTAGCCATATTCAGTATGAATTCCTGATCGTGGAAAACCAGGGATTCATGTCCTAGACATGATGCAAGACGAGACGGGTTCATTTGTACAAACACAATCACCCACGGTGTCCAGGCCATTCAATCATGTCATGTCGTGTTAGCCGTCGCAACAGCATTTCAAGAAATATCATGCCAGGTTTATCATGTCAAGAGTGCGCCACGGCGGGCCACTATCAAGAATTATTATGCCAAGTTATCATGTCAAGTTCATTGTCAAGTCAAGTTATCTTGTCAGGAGTGCACCACGGCGGGTCACCATCAAGTCATGCCATTATCAAGGAGGGAAAAAACTTGAGCAATTAAAATAATAATATAATATAATATATATATATATATATTCTTGAAGCCAAGGAGAAACTCTACAACTTTCATGTTGGGAGTGGGAAGAAATTCTGACCACAATTCACGCAAATAAGACATTTAAACAATCAAAGTGGGACCCATGCGGTCCAAAAGTGGGAGAACAAACATGCGGTCAAAGAGAGTGGGAGGCCACCCATGCGGCTCCGAAATTATTTAAATGCAATCAGTCAAACATTTAAGGCCAGCAAGCCATATGCGGCTAGCATACAATTGTGCATGCGGCCAAGAGTGGGAGGGACCCCATGCGGCCAGAAAACAATAAGTAGGTCACTATCAAATAAGACAAAAGACAGTGGGACCCTCATTAAATGCAAACTCCCACTTCAGCAAGTAAGTCAACTAAAAGAAGCTATGTGGGACCCCCCACAATTAATGCAATAGGAAAAGGTTCACGTGAGCTACCTAATTAATGGTTCACGTGGCCAAAATATTAGATAGTGGGGGAGGGAGCCTAAGCGGCCCACCTTTGATTCCATGCAAAACGCAACATATAAATAATAATATTTAATGGCCAAAGGCCATGCGGCTCTGCATCAATGCTATAAGTATCCATGCGGCTACAATTTAGCATTTGCAAGCAATGCAAATATAAAAGAGATTAAATAATACACCACTATATAGAGCCATGTGGCTCATATTAATGCAAGCATGAATGAATGCCATGCAAGCTAAAATTAGCAAGGCCATGCGGCTGATTGTTCTCATGCTCCCATATGCGGCTGGCTTCAAAGGGATGCATTAACCATGCATTAATGAAATGCAACAATTTATTGAATTTAATGCATTAATAGTGCATTAAATGCGTTCTATTCTAATGCTTTGGACTTATTGCTTAATAATACATTAATTTAATGCCTTAAGAATATATTAATGCATTCCTGAAGGAAAGCATTGAAATTTGTGCTTTAAAGAATGTATTGATATATTCAGGAAAGAAGGCATTGAAATTAATGCTTTAAAGAATGTATTGATACATTCAGGAAAGAAGGCATTGAAATTAATGCTTTTAGAATGCATGCGGCTGGGTGAGCATTATATTAATGCTTTAGAATGTATGCGGCTGGGTGAGCATTGAATTAATGCTTTTACATGCGGCTGGAGCTTCCTTGGCATATTTAATGCGGCTAAAGTTTCTTGCATACATTTATTACACCACTACATGCGGCTGGGGCTTCTCCAAGTGGCCAAGAATTTTAAGGCCAGCAAACACATGCGGCTCAAACCATTAATAAATTCATGCGGCTCACCACTACATTATGTGCATACAATTGCAAGCTGTACGTGACAAATAATTATTAGACCTTGCCCAAATTACTGTGCTTGCTATTAAGTGACATCATGTCAGAAAATAATTAATGCTGTCATGCCCATGCGGCTAGGCAAGACTCCTGCGGCCAAAACAAATGCAAGCCAGCAACAATTTGTTGCCAACTGAGGAGAGGTTCATGGAAATATCATGGCTTCTCCACACCACCCAATCTCCCACAGGAGTCCAAATTTGAACTTCCATAGGTCAAAATGGGGTAGAACGAAATTCTCTACAACATGGAACCATCAACTAGCAAAATATGTAAGTGTGATGGATCAAAAGTCCTGGAAACCAAAAATACCAAAGCTAGATCTACAAAATTTTAACCATGGAAATGAAAAATTACAAGTACTAAAGTGGTTTAGAAACACATGAGGAAGACAATAGAACAAAAAAATGGGGTTCCTCCATGAAGCAAGATGCACTTGCCTAAGCTCTCCACTCTCTCCTGGTAGGTGAAGAGTAAAGATGGAGAAGAAGAAATGAGTAATGAGTAAATGGAAGAGGGAGAGTGGGATAGATATTTATGGTGGGAGTGGTGGTAGGTGGGAGTGGTTCTCCACATAAAACCAAACCAAGCCAACCCACTAAACCGAACCAAACCAAGCCAATGCAATGCCATGATGAACCATGCTAATGCATGCAAAATAAAAATTCAAGGCTAACTAATTATGACAAACAAAAAATACGAGCCCGAAATAC